>CM035138.1:37883682-38256182 GCA_020205605.1 Panax ginseng
TGAAATTCTTATTTTAATCTTGTTTTGCGAAAAAGGCTTAAGGAATGATTAAGTCATTATTTTAATATGGTTTTGCCAAACAAGCCTTAGGACATTAAAAATTCTAATTTTTGTGACTTATATATTAAATTGATAATAAGTAATGTAATTATATTGGGAGTTACATATTCTATAATTATATGTGTTATATGTATATTGTATATACACTAAGTTATGTTAATTTTTTAAACCTAAGTCTAAATTAAGAACAATAGAGAGAGAAAGGAGGTTTGCATATTTTGGTAGTTAGAGGAGTCTAGGAGGGGTCTTGGATCTTCATACAACTTAAAATCATAAAATACTTTGAAGGATCAAGAAGGCTTGCAAGAAGAAAAAGGTAAGAAAATGAAAGTTTTCACTTTTTGGGCTCTTTTTGTTAGATCTTTATGAACCAAGCAACTTTTGTTTTGGATCATTAAAAACTCATGATTTACATGAGTATTGGTATTTTATATGTGTATCAATGTATTTTTCAAATCAAAAGTTAGATCCAAAGTGAGGAAATCAAGTTTTGTACCAAAAGGTTTAAGAAAAAGTTTTCCTTTGTATGCTATATATATTTTTATGTTAGATTCTTTGGGTTCATGTGATTAATGGTTTAAAACATGTTAGCATGCTAGATACATGAGTTAAGGGCAAAACTCCTTTGGAATCACTCAAATATGTTAAGAAATGAGCAAGTTATGAATTAAACCCCAAACTACCTTAACTGTTGAACATAAGCTACTGATCAGTCACTTCTGTCCATTTTTCAGGGATCACAACTGAACCAAAATAGATGTTTGATACATGAAAACAGTAGCTCGGGAAATTACGAATCCAACGATACCTATTGGACCTAAATCCGATTTGTATATTTCTTTTTATAAGCGTTTCCGTTAAGGACCCCAGATCTGGAAAATGAACCAACTGTTGAAGAAAACCTTGCGGACCAGTCACTTTGGGCCTGATTTTAGGGACCTAGACAGATTGAAATTTGGTGTTTGATAACTAAAAACTGTATTTCAAGAAGATACGGATCCAACGAGTTTGATTGGGCCTCAATCGGAGTTGTGGATCTCGTAATACAAGCGTTTCTGTAAAAGACTCCAATACTAAAAATGTTTACAAGGCATGTAATGGTCAGTCGGTAGTGGCCTATTTTCAGGGTGCTATACTGTGCCAAATGGACCGTTTCTTGAGCCTCAAACGTAGCTCGGGAAGTCACGGTTCTAAAAATACCAAGTGGGCCCAAATCGGACTTGTAGATCACCATCTACAAGTGTTTCTGTGGAGGACCCCAACTTTAAACAAAAATTATAGAATAAATAGAAAATAAATATTAGAAATTCATAATAAATTTGTAAAAATTATTTTAAAGCCTAAAAATGGGTTTTTAATAATTTGGAATATATTTCATTGATATTTTAATATTTTTAAATATTAATGATAGTTAATTTATTTAATTATTATATTAAATAAATTACATAAAAATGATTTTAATACTTTAAAAATCATTTGAAATTATATTAAAGTGTAAGGAAATATTTTAAGTTATTTTAATGACTTTTAATATTTTGTAATGAATTTCATTAATAAATTAATATTAATGATAATGGAATTAAGTAGTATTTAATTCATATTAATATGATATTAAATAATAATTATCTGAAAATTATTATAAGTCATTGAAAAATATTTTGGCTGAAAATTAAATTATCTAAGGTAAATGTAAAGCATTTAGGCAAAGTCTTATGGAAATTAGACTCATGAATTATCCGACTAGACTTTTTGGGATGTCAGAAATTATACCGAATTCAACTCGGTCGAAATAGTTTGACTTGATCTACAATTTTAGGTATTTTATGGTGATAGGATTATGTGGTAATTTGTTAGGTTATATTATAACCTGTATTTAAAATAGACTATTGTGTGATGATATTCTAATATTTGGAGATCGGTATTATCTATATTAGGTCTTCAGAAAAAGCGATATAGGTTGCGTAATGGTAATCAATGGTACAGGCAAGTTCTCTAACTCAATCTCGAATTGATATTTTTGAAATATGCTTGGGGTTAATCATTACTGATTATACCATGTCTATGAATTATTGATTCTCACTCTGTGCACATTTCATGTATTCATCAGGTATGAAAGGCTGATCACCTTCATTACCATTTAGTCCAGTTGATTTATTCATGTTCATTATTCGTTTAACTATGAAAATTTATTCATGCTCTTTTGCAATGTATATATTGTAGAAAGTTAGCCAACTTATTGTTCAATTCTTTCGATCATGATATATCCTTAATTGAACTTATACTTCTTTGGGCAAAATTGTTGTTCACCCTTGCTATATCATGATAAACATTGCGATTATGACGATTAATACGTCTTTCATGGTGAAAAGTCCAAGATAAGTCGACTTTGGATTAGATGTGCAAATTAAATTTATAACATAATGTATGATAATAACTTTGTATGTACGATAGGATATTGATTTTAGGTATTATGTGAAGGTTCTCTAATTGGGGATAGTGTGTAATATTTAATGTATAAACAATTTATTTTTATATCTTCCGCATAGTTATAAAAATAGTACACCTTAGGATTCGTGGGTGATTTGGGACCCGAATCTAGGGATGTTGCGATTGGGAATCATTATAAGGAAGGAAGAATGTGACGAATGAATTATTTGAGTTGTGATTAAGGGGATGTAATCCTTGTAAGGAGGGGAATGATGTAACAATCCAAAATTTTATTTATGTGATTGTTGTTAGTATATATTTGTGAATTAAATAATACTCTATTTAATTTAATGATTAGAGAGTTGTTAAAGATTACATGAATGGCTATATTGATGTCGTAATTTAATAATTAAAGTGATATATTAATTGTTAAATAAAATTATAATGAGATTATAATTTTGTCATATTTGGTTAAGTGGGAAATTTATTTAGTATGTGGTAATTAGTTTATTTAATTAAGATTGGATATGAAAATCCAAGTAAACAATGTGGGACAATAAACTATATTATAAATGATTTATGAAAATAAATTAAAAGAGTTTTAATTTGATTTTACCAAACAAAACCTTAGAGCTTTTGAAATTCTTATTTTAATCTTGTTTTGCGAAAAAGGCTTAAGGAATGATTAAGTCATTATTTTAATATGGTTTTGCCAAACCAGCCTTAGGACATTAAAAATTCTAATTTTTGTGACTTATATATTAAATTGATAATAAGTAATGTAATTATATTGGGAGTTACATATTCTATAATTATATGTGTTATATGTATATTGTATATACACTAAGTTATGTTAATTTTTTTAAACCTAAGTCTAAATTAAGAACAATAGAGAGAGAAAGGAGGCTGCATATTTCGGTAGTTATAGGGAGTCTAGGAGGGGTCTTGGATCTTCATACAACTTAAAATCATAAAATACTTTGAAGGATCAAGAAGGCTTGCAAGAAGAAAAAGGTAAGAAAATGAAAGTTTTCACTTTTTGGGCTCTTTTTGTTAGATCTTTATGAACCAAGCAACTTTTGTTTTGGATCATTAAAAACTCATGATTTACATGAGTATTGGTATTTTATATGTGTATCAATGTATTTTTCAAATCAAAAGTTAGATCCAAAGTGAGGAAATCAAGTTTTGTACCAAAAGGTTTAAGAAAAAGTTTTCCTTTGTATGCTATATATATTTTTATGTTAGATTCTTTGGGTTCATGTGATTAATGGTTTAAAACATGTTAGCATGCTAGATACATGAGTTAAGGGAAAAACTCCTTTGGAATCACTCAAATATGTTAAGAAATGAGCAAGTTATGAATTAAACCCCAAACTACCTTAATCTGTTGAACACAAGCTCTTGATCGATCACTTCATCTGTCCATTTTCAGGGATCACAATAGAACCAAAATAGATGTTTGATACATGGAAACTGTAGCTCGGGAAATTATGAATCCAACGATACCTATTGGACCTAAATCCGATTTGTATATTTCGTTTTATAAGCGTTTACGTTAAGGACCCCAGATCTGGAAAATGAACCAACTGCTCAAGAAAACCTTCCGACCAGGTCACTTTGGGCCTGGTTTTAGGGACCTAGACAGATTGGAATTTTGTGTTTGATAACTGAAAACTGTATTTCAAGAAGATACGGATCCAACGAGTTTGATTGGGCCTCAATCGAGTTGTGGATCTCGTAATACAAGCGTTTTGTAAAAGACTCCAATACTGAAAATGTTTACAAGGCATGTAATGGTCAGTCGGTAGTGGCCTGTTTTCAGGGTGCTATACTATGCCAAATGGACCGTTTCTTGAGCCTCAAACGTAGCTCGGAAAGTCACGGTTCTAACAATACCAAGTGGGCCCAAATCGGACTTGTAGATCACCGTCTACAAGTCTTTCGGTGGAGGACCCCAACTTTAAACGAAAATTATAGAATAAATAGAAAATAAATATTAGAAATTCATAATAAATTTGTAAAAATTATTTTAAAGCCTAAAAATGGGTTTTTAATAATTTGAAATATATTTCACTGATATATTAATATTTTAAATATTAATGATAGTTAATTTATTTAATTATTATATTAAATAAATTACATAAAAATGATTTTAATACTTTAAAAATCATTTGAAATTATATTAAAGTGTAAGGAAATATTTTAAGTTATTTTAATGACTTTTAATATTTTGTAATGAATTTCATTAATAAATTAATATTAATGATAATGGAATTAAGTAGTATTTAATTCATATTAATATGATATTAAATAATAATTATCCGAAAATTATTATAAGTCATTGAAAAATATTTTTTGAAAATTAAATTATCTAAGGTAAATGTAAAGCATTTAGGCAAAGTCTTATGGAAATTAGACTCATGAATTATCCGACTAGACTTTTTGGGATGTCGAAATTATACCAATTCAACTCGGTGAAATAGTTTGACTTGATCTATCTAATTTTAGGTATTTTATGGTCGATAGGATTATGTGGTAATTTGTTAGGTTATATTATAATCAGTATTTAACAAAGATTATACCGTGATGATATTCTAATATTTGGAGATCGGATTATCTATATTAGGTCTTCGTAAAAAGCGATATAGGTTGCGTAATGGTAATCAATGGTACAGGCAAGTTCTCTAACTCAATCTCGAATTGATATTTTTGAAATATGCTTGGGGTTAATCATTACTGATTATACCATGTCTATGAATTATTGATTCTCACTCTGTGCACATTTCATGTATTCATCAGGTATGAAAGGCTGATCACCTTCATTACCATTTAGTCCAGTTGATTTATTCATGTTCATTATTCGTTTAACTATGAAAATTTATTCATGCTCTTTCGCAATGTATATATTGTAGAAAGTTAGCCAACTTATTGTTCAATTCTTTCGATCATGATATATCCTTAATTGAACTTATACTTGCTGGGCAAAATTGTTGTTCACCCTTGCTATATCATGATAAACATTGCAGATTATGACGAATACGTCGGTTACAGGAAAAGTCCAAGATAAGTCAGCTTTGGATTAGATGTGCAGCTAAATTTGTAACAGTAATGTATGATAATAACTTTGTATGTCTGATAGGATATTGATTTTAGGTATTATGTGAAGGTTCTCGACCTTGGGGATAGTGTGTAATATTTAATGTATAAACAATTTATTTTTATATCTTCCGCAATAGTTATAAAAATAGTACACCGGATTCGTGGTGATTTGGGACCCGAATCTAGGGATGTTGCAGTTGGGAATCATTATAAGGAAGGAAGAATGTGACGAATGAATTATTTGAGTTGTGATTCTGGGGACAGAATCCTTGTAAGGAGGGAATGATGTAACAATCCAAAATTTTATTTATGTGATTGTTGTTAGTATATATTTGTGAATTAAATAATACTCTATTTAATTTAACAGTTAGAGAGTTGTTAAAGATTACATGAATGGCTATATTGATGTCGTAATTTAATAATTAAAGTGATATATTAATTGTTAAATAAAATTATAATGAGATTATAATTTTGTCATATTTGGTTAAGTGGGAAATTTATTTAGTATGTGGTAATTAGTTTATTTAATTAAGATTGGATATGAAAATCCAAGTAAACAATGTGGGACAATAAACTATATTATAAATGATTTATGAAAATAAATTAAAAGAGTTTTAATTTGATTTTACCAAACAAAACCTTAGAGCTTTTGAAATTCTTATTTTAATCTTGTTTTTTGCGAAAAGGCTTAAGGAATGATTAAGTCATTATTTTAATATGGTTTTGCCAAACCAAATTTTAGGACATTAAAAATTCTAATTTTTGTGACTTATATATTAAATTGATAATAAGTAATGTAATTATATTGGGAGTTACATATTCTATAATTATATGTGTTATATGTATATTGTATATACACTAAGTTATGTTAATTTTTTAAACCTAAGTCTAAATTAAGAACAATAGAGAGAGAAAGGAGGTCGCATATTTCGGGTAGTTATAGGGAGTCTAGGAGGGGTCTTGGATCTTCATACAACTTAAAATCATAAAATACTTTGAAGGATCAAGAAGGCTTGCAAGAAGAAAAAGGTAAGAAAATGAAAGTTTTCACTTTTTGGGCTCTTTTTGTTAGATCTTTATGAACCAAGCAACTTTTGTTTTGGATCATTAAAAACTCATGATTTACATGAGTATTGGTATTTTATATGTGTATCAATGTATTTTTCAAATCAAAAGTTAGATCCAAAGTGAGGAAATCAAGTTTTGTACCAAAAGGTTTAAGAAAAAGTTTTCCTTTGTATGCTATATATATTTTTATGTTAGATTCTTTGGGTTCATGTGATTAATGGTTTAAAACATGTTAGCATGCTAGATACATGAGTTAAGGGAAAAACTCCTTTGGAATCACTCAAATATGTTAAGAAATGAGCAAGTTATGAATTAAACCCCAAACTACCTTAACTGTTGAACACAAGCTACTGATCAGTCACTTCTGTCCATTTTTCAGGGATCACAATAGAACCAAAATAGATGTTTGATACATGGAAACTGTAGCTCGGGAAATTATGAATCCAACGATACCTATTGGACCTAAATCCGATTTGTATATTTCGTTTTATAAGCGTTTAATTAAGGACCCCAGATCTGGAAAATGAACCAACTGCTCAAGAAAACCTTCCCACCAGTCACTTTGGGCCTGGTTTTAGGGACCTAGACAGATTGGAATTTTGTGTTTGATAACTGAAAACTGTATTTCAAGAAGATACGGATCCAACGAGTTTGATTGGGCCTCAATCGGAGTTGTGGATCTCGTAATACAAGCGTTTTTGTAAAAGACTCCAATACTGAAAATGTTTACAAGGCATGTAATGGTCAGTCGGTAGTGGCCTGTTTTCAGGGTGCTATACTATGCCAAATGGACCGTTTCTTGAGCCTCAAACGTAGCTCGGAAAGTCACGGTTCTAACAATACCAAGTGGGCCCAAATCGGACTTGTAGATCACCGTCTACAAGTCTTTCGGTGGAGGACCCCAACTTTAAACGAAAATTATAGAATAAATAGAAAATAAATATTAGAAATTCATAATAAATTTGTAAAAATTATTTTAAAGCCTAAAAATGGGTTTTTAATAATTTGAAATATATTTCACTGATATATTAATATTTTTAAATATTAATGATAGTTAATTTATTTAATTATTATATTAAATAAATTACATAAAATGATTTTAATACTTTAAAAATCATTTGAAATTATATTAAAGTGTAAGGAAATATTTTAAGTTATTTTAATGACTTTTAATATTTTGTAATGAATTTCATTAATAAATTAATATTAATGATAATGGAATTAAGTAGTATTTAATTCATATTAATATGATATTAAATAATAATTATCTCAAAATTATTATAAGTCATTGAAAAATATTTTGGTGAAAATTAAATTATCTAAGGTAAATGTAAAGCATTTAGGCAAAGTCTTATGGAAATTAGACTCATGAATTATCCGACTAGACTTTTTTGGGATGTCGGAAATTATCTAAATTCAACTCGGTCAAAATAGTTTGACTTGATCACCTATTTTAGGTATTTTATGGTCGATAGGATTATGTGGTAATTTGTTAGGTTATATTATAATCGTATTTAACAAAAGATTATATCTTGTGATGATATTCTAATATTTGGAGATCGGTATTATCTATATTAGGTCTTCAGAAAAAGCGATATAGGTTGCGTAACGATAATCAATGGTACAAGCAAGTTCTCTAACTCGATCTCGAATTGATATTTTTGAAATATGCTTGGGGTTAATCATTACTGATTATACCATGTCTATGAATTATTGATTCTCACTCTGTGCACATTTCATGTATTCATCAGGTATGAAAGGCTGATCACCTTCATTACCATTTAGTCCAGATTGATTTATTCATGTTCATTATTCGCTTAACTATGAAAATTTATTCATGCTCTTTTCATGAATGTATATATTGTAGAAAGTTAGCCAACTTATTGTTCAATTCTTTCGATCATGATATATCCTTAATTGAACTTATACTTGCTTTGGGCAAAATTGTTGTTCACCCTGCTATATCATGATAAACATTGCAGATTATGGCCGAATCACGTCGACGCTTCATGGGAAAAGTCCAAGATAAGTCGACTTTGGATTAGATGTAAACCTAAATTTGTAATGAATGTATGATAATAACTTTGTATATCCGATAGGATATTGATTTTAGGTATTATGTGAAGGTTCTCGACCTTGGGGATAGTGTGTAATATTTAATGTATAAACAATTTATTTTTATATCTTCCGCAATAGTTATAAAAATAGTACAACCGGATTCGTGGTGATTTGGGACCCGAATCTAGGGATGTTGCAGTTGGGAATCATTATAAGGAAGGAAGAATGTGACGAATGAATTATTTGAGTTGTGATTCTGGGGACAGAATCCTTGTAAGGAGGGAATGATGTAACAATCCAAAATTTTATTTATGTGATTGTTGTTAGTATATATTTGTGAATTAAATAATACTCTATTTAATTTAACAGTTAGAGAGTTGTTAAAGATTACATGAATGGCTATATTGATGTCGTAATTTAATAATTAAAGTGATATATTAATTGTTAAATAAAATTATAATGAGATTATAATTTTGTCATATTTGGTTAAGTGGGAAATTTATTTAGTATGTGGTAATTAGTTTATTTAATTAAGATTGGATATGAAAATCCAAGTAAACAATGTGGGACAATAAACTATATTATAAATGATTTATGAAAATAAATTAAAAGAGTTTTAATTTGATTTTACCAAACAAAACCTTAGAGCTTTTGAAATTCTTATTTTAATCTTGTTTTTTGCGAAAAGGCTTAAGGAATGATTAAGTCATTATTTTAATATGGTTTTGCCAAACCAAATTTAGGACATTAAAATTCTAATTTTTGTGACTTATATATTAAATTGATAATAAGTAATGTAATTATATTGGGAGTTACATATTCTATAATTATATGTGTTATATGTATATCAGATATACACTAAGTTATGTTAATTTTTTAAACCTAAGTCTAAATTAAGAACAATAGAGAGAGAAAGGAGGCTGCATATTTCGGTAGTTATAGGGAGTCTAGGAGGGGTCTTGGATCTTCATACAACTTAAAATCATAAAATACTTTGAAGGATCAAGAAGGCTTGCAAGAAGAAAAAGGTAAGAAAATGAAAGTTTTCACTTTTGGGCTCTTTTTGTTAGATCTTTATGAACCAAGCAACTTTTGTTTTGATCATTAAAAACTCATGATTTACATGAGTATTGGTATTTTATATGTGTATCAATGTATTTTTCAAATCAAAAGTTAGATCCAAAGTGAGGAAATCAAGTTTTGTACCAAAAGGTTTAAGAAAAAGTTTTCCTTTGTATGCTATATATATTTTTATGTTAGATTCTTTGGGTTCATGTGATTAATGGTTTAAAACATGTTAGCATGCTAGATACATGAGTTAAGGGAAAAACTCCTTTGGAATCACTCAAATATGTTAAGAAATGAGCAAGTTATGAATTAAACCCCAAACTACCTTAACTGTTGAACACAAGCTACTGATCAGTCACTTCTGTCCATTTTTCAGGGATCACAATAGAACCAAAATAGATGTTTGATACATGGAAACTGTAGCTCGGGAAATTATGAATCCAACGATACCTATTGGACCTAAATCCGATTTGTATATTTCGTTTTATAAGCGTTTCCGTTAAGGACCCCAGATCTGGAAAATGAACCAACTGTTCAAGAAAACCTTCCGGACCAGTCACTTTGGGCCTGGTTTTAGGGACCTAGACAGATTGGAATTTTGTGTTTGATAACTGAAAACTGTATTTCAAGAAGATACGGATCCAACGAGTTTGATTGGGCCTCAATCGGAGTTGTGGATCTCGTAATACAAGCGTTTTTGTAAAAGACTCCAATACTGAAAATGTTTACAAGGCATGTAATGGTCAGTCGGTAGTGGCCTGTTTTCAGGGTGCTATACTATGCCAAATGGACCGTTTCTTGAGCCTCAAACGTAGCTCGGAAAGTCACGGTTCTAACAATACCAAGTGGGCCCAAATCGGACTTGTAGATCACCGTCTACAAGTCTTTCGGTGGAGGACCCCAACTTTAAACGAAAATTATAGAATAAATAGAAAATAAATATTAGAAATTCATAATAAATTTGTAAAAATTATTTTAAAGCCTAAAATGGGTTTTAATAATTTGAAATATATTTCACTGATATTTTAATATTTTTAAATATTAATGATAGTTAATTTATTTAATTATTATATTAAATAAATTACATAAAAATGATTTTAATACTTTAAAAATCATTTGAAATTATATTAAAGTGTAAGGAAATATTTTAAGTTATTTTAATGACTTTTAATATTTTGTAATGAATTTCATTAATAAATTAATATTAATGATAATGGAATTAAGTAGTATTTAATTCATATTAATATGATATTAAATAATAATTATCTGAAAATTATTATAAGTCATTGAAAAATATTTTGACTGAAAATGAAATTATCCAAGGTAAATGTAAAATATTTAGGCAAAGTCTTATGGAAATTAGACTCATGAATTATCCGACTAGACTTTTTGGGATGTCAGAAATTATACCGAATTCAACTCAAACTGAAATAGGTTGACTTGATACCGAATTTTAGGTATTTTATAGACTGATAGGATTATGTGGTAATTTGTTAGGTTATATTATAACTGTATTTAACGATTACTATCTGTGATGATATTCTAATATTTGGAGATCGGTATTATCTATATTAGGTCTTCAGAAAAAGCGATATAGGTTGCGTAATGGTAATCAATGGTACAGGCAAGTTCTCTAACTCAATCTCGAATTGATATTTTTGAAATATGCTTGGGGTTAATCATTACCGATTATACCATGTCTATGAATTATTGATTCTCACTCATGCACATTTCATGTATTCATCGTGTATGAAAGGTCGATCACCTTCATTACCATTTAGTCCAGCTTGATTTATTCATGTTCATTATTCATTTAACTATGAAAATTTATTCATGCTCTTTCATTGATGTATATATTGTAGAAAGTTAGCCAACTTATTGTTCAATTCTTTCGATCATGATATATCCTTAATTGAACTTATACTTGCTGGGCAAAATTGTTGTTGACCCTTGCTATATCATGATAAACATTGCAGATTATGACGAATACGCTTGATTCTGATGTGAAAAGTCCAAGACAAGACAGCTTTGGATTAGATGTGCAGCTAAATTTGTAACAGTAATGTATGATAATAACTTTGTATGTCTGATAGGATATTGATTTTAGGTATTATGTGAAGGTTCTCGACCTTGGGGATAATGTGTAATATTTAATGTATAAACAATTTATTTTTATATCTTCCGCAATAGTTATAGAAATAGTACACCGGATTCGTGGTGATTTGGGACCCGAATCTGGGGATGTTACAGTTGGTATCAAAGCCGTAGGTTATAAACCTTAGGTAGGAGTACCTTAGGCTATAACCTTAGAGAAGAGAGGTGAAGATAATGAAAGAATACGCTCAAATAGAGTTTGAACAATAAGAAGTAATTTAAGAAATTTATAAAGAAGGGATGAAAACATGCGTGAGAGGATTCAGAGAAGAATCTCGTAGAGTTATGGAGTTACCCAACTCCAATAATAAGAATGTAAGGTGATAACAAATAGACAATGTCTATAAGAAGAGATTGGTAACGAAGTTAAGAATGAAAAGTTATAGTTAAGTATGGTACAGTTGTACTCTTTAGTAGTTGAGGTATGGTATCTGGGCTAAACGATTCCTTTATAGAGCGGAGGTATATACGAACTAGTAACTCGGAACCTAGTTTGTTGGTTGTTTGTGGGAAACCACTCAGCGTACCATATTGAAACTGTTAGAGACTCGATGTGTACCAAGTGTAGAAATGGATACGTATGATGAAAGTGTAGAACTCGAGTGAAATTTTGAGCGATGTAAATGAAGTTAGAAATTCTTAAAGGAAGAATTTTTTTTTATAAACAAGAAGATTCAAAGAAAAATCTAAGAGATATAAAGATAAGAAATGGGAGCTTCCTAACTCCAAAAGCCAAGATAACGAATAATGTCGTAAATGATGAAAAAGAGAAAGAAAGAAGATCGTAAAACAAAACGATCACGAGTTAAGAAAAGAATTTTAAGGGAGATGATTATAGAATAAGATCATGACGTGGTCTGTTTAAGTTATAAAAGAAAGATGGTCTATAATGTTTGAATAATTATAGCTTAATGCTATGAAGATGGAGTACTATGAAATAGTACGAGATAACTCATGAGGAGTTATAGATGATGTGATACGAGGAATTCAGATCGAGCAAAAAGCAAGTTATAAGCAAGATAGAGTTAGGTGGGATTTCAATTGAGGACTCATATGATGGTTGAAGTTATACAAACCTTTGTATGGACGAGGGTTTTGTGCTTACACTCGCCGGTTTATCACATTGATAATCATTGGAATGTTTGTGTCGCGTTATTTGCTATATACCCGCTGAGAAGGTGATTCTTTTTCATGTGTATAACGAGATAGGTAGAGTATAGTTAGAGAATATTATAAGGTTAAGTGCGAGTTCTTAAAACTCATACTTATGGTAGGTTCGTGACTCATAATTATATGGTATGTTTTTGAACCCTCAAATGAATGGACGCCTATGGTCTCGACTAGGATAAGTTCTTAACTCATATGATTATGGCAAGTTCCCCGAACTCATAACGTGTGGTAAGTTTGACTTAACCGGGTATAGATAAGTGTAAATGGAGTATTGAGGATGATAGGAATAGATAGACCTATTAAGCAATGGATCATTAAAGAAAATGGAGTTGATGGTGGAAGCATAGGTACTCTAAATCTACTAGTTATGCTAGACTTTTAAAATTTATTGACTTCGTGCTGATATTTACACTTCTCTTTTCTTGAAAAACATTGGATCAAATGATGGAACCAATGAGTTTTAACAACAATATTGTTATTCGTATGTCTATGCTAATTGCTTCGGCTAGACAAAAATGATTTGTAATATATCAAAATGTATTTTATATCATTAATGCATCATGTAACCTGGTGCAAAGATGATAAAAATGTTGGAGTCATCAATGCAGTATTACCTAGTGTTGGATGTGATCTAAGGATCGTCAGCCCACTATGGTATGATGTAGTATGATAAAATCACCAAATGACTAATCCTCAAATCTGAATGTAAATATAGTGTGGTATCATGACGTCATAAAAAGATTTTTGAGATTTCTTTAAGATATGAGAATATATATATATATATATATATATATATATATATATGTATATGTATATTTCGATTGATGTCCGAATTGTTGTAAAAGTCTATGCTATTTGATTCAACTAGACGAATATTGAAAGATGTTCATGAAATTCAAGCGTTTATTGAAAAGTTATGCCAAACCAAATTGTGTTGGTGCGGATTCGATGATCTTTGAAAAGTCGAGGTGAACAACCTATAAGGGGACATGTTTTCGGGGACAATGGTTCCGAGCGTAACGCATATAGTCGTTACAAAACACTACGTTGCGGCCCAACGTAGTGGTACAATAGGCTGGCCACCTAGTGTATGTGAAGAGGGTGTTTTCAGTCTTTATGATTGATAAACACTCTGGTTTGCAGTGTGAAGGATTGAGTTGAAGCACTAGTAAACCAAGAATAGAGTTCACGGTCTTGGGACCCCTCAGCATGATTTGAAATCTTTTAAATTCCTGAGTTATTCATACTTCTTCCCAATTATTGAGCAATTGTGGAATATTCTTGCTATTCTAAAAGGTGAATGTGGTAAGGATGATATTCCTTAGAAAGAAGTAAGTCGTAGAATGCGACACTGAATGATGAATATATGGAATAAGTGAGAAAAGAAATTTTGAAATGAGAAGGAGATGAGTTATCAAAGAATAATGTAAATCTCTTAATAGAAAAGTTTAATAATTAAAGAAAGATCTTTGTGGAAAGAAGTGGTTATAAAACCCAATGAATGAATAAAGTATTAACGTAAAATCTATTTTGATAGAATGAATGAATAAAAATTAATAAATAAAAATTCCGAAGACGAAATTTTTAGAAGGGTGAATGTAATATCCCAAGTGTTTATGATAACGATCTTTAGAAAAGGAAATGAATGGATTAAAGAATATATAATACTCAGAATATAATTGAGTTAAAGTGAAAGTTATGAAATAAAACCTAGAATTTGTTGAAGAAATGAATATAGTAGGAAATATAAAACCTATATTAAGGTCATGTGTTGAAGTTATTCAATGAAGAGATTTGACAAAAACCTGAGTAAAGTAGGGTTTCGATGATTCTGAGGACGGAATCATTATAAGGAAGGAAGAATGTGACGAATGAATTATTTGAGTTGTGATTCTGGGGACAGAATCCTTGTAAGGAGGGAATGATGTAACAATCCAAAATTTTATTTATGTGATCGTTGTTAGTATATATTTGTGAATTAAATAATACTTTAATTTAATTTAACAGTTAGAGAGTTGTTAAAGATTACATGAGTGGCTATATTGATGTCGTAATTTAATAATTAAAGTGATATATTAATTGTTAAATAAAATTATAATGAGATTATAATTTTGTCATATTTGGTTAAGTGGGAAATTTATTTAGTATGTGGTAATTAGTTTATTTAATTAAGATTGGATATGAAAATCTAAGTAAACAATGTGGGACAATAAACTATATTATAAATGATTTATGAAAATAAATTAAAAGAGTTTTAATTTGATTTTACCAAACAAAACTTTAGAGCTTTTGAAATTCTTATTTTAATCTTGTTTTGCCAAAAAGGCTTAAGGAATGATTAAGTCATTATTTTAATATGGTTTTGCCAAGCAAGCCTTAGGGCATTAAAAATTCTAATTTTTGTGACTTATATATTAAATTGATAATAAGTAATGTAATTATATAGGGAGTTACATATTCTATAATTATATGTGTTATATGTATATTGTATATACACTAATTTATGTTAATTTTTTTAAACCTAAGTCTAAATTAAGAACAATAGAGAGAAAGGAGGTTTGCATATTTTAGGTAGTTATAGGGAGTCTAGGAGGGGTCTTGGATCTTCATACAACTTAAAATCATAAGCTACTTTGAAGGATCAAGAAGGCTTGCAAGAATAAAAAGGTAAGAAAATGAAAGTTTTCACTTTTTGGGCTCTTTTTGTTAGATCTTTATGAACCAAGCAACTTTTGTTTTGGATCATTAAAAACTCGTGATTTACATGAGTATTGGTATTTTATATGTGTATCAATGTATTTTTCAAATCAAAAGTTAGATCCAGATCCAAAGTGAGGAAATCAAGTTTTGTACCAAAAGGTTTAAGAAAAAGTTTTCCTTTGTATGCTATATATATTTTTATGTTAGATTCTTTGGGTTCATGTGATTAATGGTTTAAAACATGTTAGCATGCTAGATACATGAGTTATGGGCAAAACTCCTTTGGAATCACTCAAATATGTTAAGAAATGAGCAAGTTATGAATTAAACCCCAAACTACCTTAATCATGAACACAAGCTACCGATCACTACTTCATCAATTTTTCCGGGATCAAAACAAAACCAAAATAGATGTTTGATAAATGGAAACAGTAGTTCAGGAAATTAGGAATCCAACGATACCTATTGGACCTAAATCCGATTTGTATATTTCGTTTTATAAGCGTTTCCGTTAAGGACCCCAGATCTGGAAAATGAACCAACTGTTGAAGAAAACCTTGCGGACCAGTCACTTTGGGCCTGATTTCAGGGCCTTAGACTGATCAAAATTTGGTGTTTGATAACTGAAAACTGTATTTCAAGAAGATACGAATCCAACGAGTTTGATTGGGCCTCAATCGGAGTTGTGGATCTCGTAATACAAGCGTTTCTGTAAAAGACTCCAATACTGAAAATGTTTACAAGGCATGTAATGGTCTGTCGGTAGTGGCCTGTTTTCAGGGTGCTATACTGTGCCAAATGGACCGTTTCTTGATCCTCAAACGTATCTCGGGAAGTCACGGTTATAACAATACCAAGTGAGCCCAAATCGGACTTGTAGATCACCGTCTACAAGTGTTTCTGTGGAGGACCCCAACTTTAAACGAAAATTATAGAATAAATAGAAAATAAATATTAGAAATTCATAATAAATTTGTAAAAAATATTTTAAAGCCTAAAAATGGGTTTTTAATAATTTGGAATATATTTCACTGATATTTTAATATTTTTAAATATTAATAATAGTTAATTTATTTAATTATTATATTAAATAAATTACATAAAAATGATTTTAATACTTTAAAAATTATTTGAAATTATATTAAAGTGTAAGGAAATATTTTAAGTTATTTTAATGTCTTTTAATATTTTGTAATGAATTTCATTAATAAATTAATATTAATTATAATGGAATTAAGTAGTATTTAATTCATATTAATATGATATTAAATAATAATTATCTAAAAATTATTATATCGTCATTGAAAAATATTTTGACCGAAAAATAAAATTATCTAAGGTAAATGTAAAGCATTTAGGCAAAGTCTTATGGAAATTAGACTCATGAATTATCCGACTAGAATTTTTGGGATGTCGAAATTATAATTTGAATTCAACTCGGTTCAAATAGTTTGACACGATCATCAATTTTAGGTATTTTATGGTGATAGGATTATGTGGTAATTTGTTAGGTTATATTATAACCGTATTTAACGAAAGATTATACTATGATGATATTCTAATATTTGGAGATCGGTATTATCTATATTAGGTCTTCGTAAAAAGCGATATAGGTTGCAGAATTGTAATCAATGGTACAGAAAGTTCTCTAACTCAATCTCGAATTGATATTTTTGAAATATGCTTGGGGTTAATCATTACCGATTATACCATGTCTATGAATTATTGATTCTCACTGCGTACATTTTCATGTATTCATCGTGTATGAAAGGGTGATCACCTTCATTACCATTTGGTCCAGTTGATTTATTCATATTCATTATTCGTTTAACTATGAAAATTTATTCATGCTCTTTCGCAATGTATATATTGTAGAAAGTTAGCCAACTTATTGTTCAATTCTTTCGATCATGATATATCCTTAATTGAACTTATACTTGCTGGGAAAAATTGTTGTTCACCCTTGCTATATCATGATAAACATTGCAGATTATGATTTAATACGTTGATTCATGTGAAAAGTCCAAGACAAGTCAGCTTTGGATTAGATGTGCAGCTAAATTTGTAACAGTAATATATGATAATAACTTTGTATGTCTGATAGGATATTGATTTTAGGTATTATGTGAAGGTTCTCGACCTTGAGGATAGTGTGTAATATTTAATGTATAAACAATTTATTTTTATATCTTCCGCAATAGTTATAGAAATAGTACACCGGAGTCGTGGTGATTTGGGACCCGAATCTGGGGATGTTACAATATTTGTACGATGGCGCAACCATTTGTGGGTCCCATAATGGAAAACGGTCGGATGAAGAAAACGACAAGTTTGAGTTTTTATAAATAACGGCGTAGTTCTTACCATTAACACTGTTGGAATACCTGTTGGTTAAAATACAGTAATACGCTTGGTTGCACAGTAGCACACGGTATTGCACATTATGTTTTGAATTATTGATTCTTACGTAAGAATGCACTACTCAATAATTGTTACAATAATTACTATTCAATATTTTATTTTATTGATTCAATAATTGCTATGTTGATATTTTATATTATTGTTTTTTCAATAATTGTCACTGCATAGTATTTCCCATTATCAGATTAATAATTCATATTATTTGAATAATATTATTAGATAGCATTATTGGCAATGTCTAAGGAAATTTCATGCAGAAAGGGTTTGGTCACCTAATTGCGGCGCCAAAGAAGAGAAAAATCCTTATCGAAAAGCCCTCTTTCCTAGAAACGACACAGTTGTCATAATTGTGATTCTGTAATATTATTTGTGAATAATTAATTTTTAATTTATATGATAAGAAAATATTTATTTTTATGTGGATATAAATGAAGGAATTCAGCATGTGATATCTGTTGAAAGTTTGACATATTTTTCTGTAGAATTACAATTATCTCCTTTGATAAAATATTCATTCAAATATATTATTATAATATTACATTTTTTTTATAATTTAAATGGTAATATTATTATAATAGTATATAATTTTTAGCATGTGAATAAAAGTGGAGTGGAGGTTAGCAATTTGAATTAGAATTCTTACGTGTACTTCTTCTTTTCAAAGTTGTTGGCTAAAGTTTATTGAATATTTTCTTTCTTTTGTTTGGTGGGTGGTAGACATCTTGCAAACCATTCATTGTTTCCAAAATGGTGGGCCCTCAATCCAATTGAGAATTGTGAGTTAGGCATTGAAAAATTCTCCAGCAAAGTGATGTTATCAAATTAATGGGCCCTTAACCAATAAAATGTAAGTTATTCCTTTTCAAATTCTTCCTACAAGCCTTTATTTTCCAAATTTTGTGGGCCTCACCCATTGGAAATGAGAGGTAGGCATATGTTAGGCAGGTTAGGCAAAGAAAAAAGAGAGGAAAGTTAGGCAGTTCATTTGGTTTTCTCCTCCGTGATGCACTATAAATAGGGGGTAACCCCTCCTTCCTCAACACACCATTACAATATCAGAAATTCTTATTCTATAGTATTGTGAGTATTTTCTTAAGTATAAGGATACTTTGAGTGTAGCTTTTTGTGCAAGATTTTTAGAATAATATTCGATATTCCAGTCAGAAGTATTGTTCTTGTGAGGTAAGGGATGTTATTTTCTTCGTAAATGATATTATTTCTTTCAATATCATTATGCTGAAATATTAATATGAATTTTATTGTGAATTTTTTACCTTTTCTGTCGGGGTTACTATTCACGTATAGGACACTATTCACATGTACGACACTAATCACGAATACGACACTATTCACCGAAAAAATGAAATTTTCTCTTCTTTGTCCAAGATGTCTATTATGGTTACTATCTTTGAGTGTACCCATGTTTTGATCTTTATTTTTGAATTCTACTCCACAATTGATTATTATGGAGTAATTTTTAACTTGGATAAACTGTAGTACGAATCCCTAATATTTGTCCTTTTGTCTCACTGGATTCATTTTTTAAAAGATATTTTTCATCATCCTCAGTCCTAAATGATGATATTCTTGAATATCTTTGGCACCAGAGTGCAAATGATGAACAGTGTTGAGATGAACACGACCAACTCGGTGATACAAATAAATATCTTTGGCTCAGTAGTGCAAAGATGAATATTTGATTTAAGATGTATATTGATTGATGTTACAGGGATAAAATATTGATGATGGACTTTTAAATCTTAGAAGATAGTAGAATTCATTCTATACTTGACTCTTCTAATGGATTGATGTTTCCGCTGCGGTTGTTGATCTAAAACTTGTTGTCTATTATATCCTATCAGATTTTTTCCTTTTGAAGACTGATGATAATTTGTTGTATATTATCTTAGTCATAATATTCTTTACTGGGCTAGTTGAGCTCACCCTTTTCCTTTTTGTTCCATTTTTCTTCTCAGGAGGCGAGAATATAGCGAGAACTAGTCGGGGTATAGAGTGATGTTTCCAGTCAGTTGTGTTTGCAGTCCTCACTATTTTATTAAATAGTATGACAATAATTGTAATGAGGCACTATTTTATAAAATAGTGTGACAATAATTGTAATGGGGAATCCTTTTGAGTTTGAATATTGTCTATGAGATAATATTTGTATTTAAACTCACAGTATATGTGTTGTTGTATTTTGTACGACAATTATATTAATGAAGTTGTATTTGTTTCGGTACCATGTATTTCGCGACTCAAAATGGGTGATGTATACCTATTTTGGGGGCATCACAATTGGTATCAGAGCTTAGGGATATGGTCTCTAGCAGAGATCGGGGAATAGAACTAGGAGGGGAGAGATGAGTAATCCTTCGCTAGTGTGTCCTACCTAAGCTTTTTTGGTTGGTCAGTAGGAGCATATGGTTAATATGTGATATATTAATTTGTTAATTAACCTTTTTTGTGGCAGTATTTGAGAATGCCAGCTGGAAATATTAACAATGGAGTGAATGAGACTGTGGAGACTCCTTTAATCACCAACCAGGGGAACATACAACAGGAAGGCAATATTCCTCCTATAAATAACACTACCAAACAAACGATGAATGATGGGATGTTTAGAAGCTTTTTCCAACAGACGAGGGAAACTCGTGTACAAAATACGGGTGGAAATGATAACAATGTACGGCTTGTCACAGCCAAGCAGTTCAAAGAGTTGGGACCACCAGAATTTATGGGAAAACTGGATCTGATCAAGGCGAAAATGTGGGTTAAGCAAATTACCAAGATATTTGATGTCTTGGGATGCACGGAGGAACAGAAGGTTCCATCGCCACCTTTATGTTCCGTGGTGAGGCAGATTACTGGGAGGAATCTATGAAGCGTACCCAGCCTGCCGGACTCAACATGTCTTGGGAAATGTTTCAAAAACTGTTCAATGACAAGTATTTTACTGAAAGTATTCGTCATATGAAAGAGGTAGTGTTTGTAAGACCCCGAATTTTATGAAATAAAAGTATTCAATTTTTCTATTCAGTAAATGGTTAAATTGATAAAAGTTAAAGTTAAGGGTGCTATATGAATTTTTTTTCAAAATATGCAAGTGGTTATAAAGTAGTCATTATTGTCGGGGAATATTCGTTTGGTCGTGGAATATTCTTTTTGTCGGAAAATATTCGTACGACGGCGCAGCTATTTGTGGGCCCCATAACGGATAATTATCGGAAGAAGAAAATGACAAAATTGAATAAATGCGTAGTTGTTACCGTTAACACTGTTGGAATACCCGGTGGTTAAAATATAGTAATACGCGTGGTTGCATAGTAGCACACGGTATTGCACATTATTGTTGAATTATTGATCCTTACGTAAGAAGGCACTACACAATAATTGTTACAGTAATTACTGTTCAATATTTTATTTTATTGATTCAATAATTGCTGTGTTGATATTTTATATTATTGTTGTTTCAATAATTGTCACTGCAAAGTATTTTCCATTATCAGATCAATAATTCATATTATTTGGAATAATATTATTAGATAGCATTATTGGTAATGTCTAGAAAGTTCTGTCAAGGAGAGGTTTGGTCACCTAATTGCGCGCCAGTAAGGAGAAATCCTTATCGGAAAGCCCCCTCTTTCCTGGAACTACCGGTTGTCATAATTGTGATTCTGTAATATTATTTGTGAATAATTAATTATTGATTTATATGATAAGGAAATATTTATTTGATGTGGATATAAATGATGGGTTTATTTATGTGGTTATAAATGAAGGAGTTAATGTTGAGGTATTTTATCAGTATTTTGTCGGATTGGAGGTATTAAAAGATCAAATTGGTGTTATTATAGCTTTATTGTGTGAGTTATAATATGTAATCCGACCGTTGGATCGTTGTGATTTTTGGATATGTTATACATATATAAGTTGAGTATATGTCCAGAAATTTTGAACCGTTAAAAATGAGCGTATAATTTGTTATGAATTTTAAGAGGTGACTGATTCGGAAATTAGGTTATAAATGATTTTGGTGGAAAATTCTAGAATTGGTGGGCCCCACATTTGGTTGGTGAGAAATGTGCTCAATTGAATTTTCAAATATGGTGGGTGGGAATAGTTGCAGGTAAAGCCATCAGGTTGAAGGTTAAATCTGCTTCGGTGTGCTAACATTTTCCTATAAATAGAGGGTTAAGTTAGAATTAAAAATCACACCGGAAATAAGTTTTCTCTCTTTCTCTCTCTAGATTATCGAGTGTATTTTGTGAGTATTTAGATACTTGGTAAGTTGCTATTCTTCAGTGCAAGTTTTCTTCAGCGTCATATCCGATATCCAGTCAGAAGTGCTGTTTTTTTGAGGTAAGGGATAGTAAGGGATTTTAAGGGTTGTTATGATTTTATGTTTCGTAATTTTTCTAACCTTCAAAAATTCTGGAAAAATTTGAAATGATAATTTGATGAGTTTTCTAGATTGTGTCCAAAAATGGCAATTTTTGGATGTATAGATTATGAGTTATGAATTTTATGGAAAAAGACTATTTTAAAAGAAAACACTTATAACTCCTTGTGATTAACTCCAAAATTGATAAAATTTTTATTGGGAGTACATGTATATGATAGAAGTATACTCTATAAATTTCAGAATTTTTGGATAAAAGTACAATTTATGATAAATGTCTAAATATTCAGCAGTTTTGGCCATATGAAAAATAGTAAATGTATTTTAAAAATTCCAGGAAAAATATATGTTCAATATGGGACTATATTCTGCTAAATCCCAGAAAAGAAATATTTTTAGAACTGATTTGGTATTTTTCATGAAAATAGTCTAGTTATGAATAAAGGAATTAAATATGTTATGTGAAGGAAGAAAATTGGAAAATATGATTTTATGGCTTGAGAATCATATATGTGGTATATGCAGATTTTTGATGAGGGTTTTGGTTATTGGTGATGAAATCTTATGAGTTTGGCATTTTAGAATGATTAAATGCATTATTTTAGTAAAGTGTAAACAATTAAAATAAATTGTTTATAAGTTTAAGAAATGTTATTCTTTCAATATCATTATACCAAAATATTAGTATGGATTTTATTGTGGAATTTCTACCTTTTTGTGTCGGGGTTACTATTCATGAGTTACTATTCATGAGTTACTATTCACGAGTTACTATTCACGACAAAATTGATTTCTTTTTCTAACCAAATTATAGTTGATTTATGAATATTACTCTGGAGATTAAAACTATATATATTATTTTTATTATCATATATAACATTTTTATAGCCCTGGTGTTCAAATTCTCTTTGACTTGAGTATAAAGATGGGTAGATTATTGGTATGATCATGACTATGGATTCTCTTTGGCCAGTAGTGCAAAGTTGAATCGTTGACTGGTATGATCATGACCATTGAATTTACAATTGAATATTTTTAGCTTAAGTGCAAAGGTGAATTGATCAACATGGTTATAATTATGGTTTATATAAATTCTAAAATAATTATGTATTTCTTTGAGATATTAATATCTTTGGCCTGTAGTGCAAAGATGAATTATTGATGAATATCTTTGGCCCGTAGTGCAAAGATGACCTGTTGTTGAATATCTTTGGTCTGTAGTGCAAAGATGACCTGTTGTTGAATATCTTTTGCCTGTAGTGCAAAGATGAAATGATAATGAATATCTTTAGCCTGTAGTGCAAAGATGAATTATTGATGAATATCTTTGGCTCGTAATGCAAAGATGACTTGTTGTTGAATATCTTTGGCCTGTAGTGCAAAGATGATTTGTTGATGAATATCTTTGGCTCGTAATGCAAAGATGACCTGTTGTTGAATATCTTTGGCCTGTAGTGCAAAGACGACTTGTTAATGAATATCTTTGGCCCGTAGTGCAAAGATAAATTTATTAGTATGATTATGAACATGAACTGTGATTTGGTATAACCATGATCTTTGATATTTCAGGTGATGAAAATTATCTTTGTCCTGGATGAGAAAAGGAATTTAGAACTACAATTACGATTATGAGTTATATATGTGATTGTGGACAGGAATTATTGATTGATGTTACAGGGATAAAACATTGTTGGTGGACTTTTAACATGGAGAAGATAATAGATTTTATGGTCTATTTGACTCTTCTAATGGATTGCTCGTTCCGCTGCAACTATGGTCGAAAAGTTTTATCATCTACCATATGTTCTAAATCTCTGATTTATTACTGATGAAGGCTATTGATAATTTAATTATCTTTAGTCATGATATTCTTTATCGAAGCTAGTTGTGTTCACCCTTCGCTTCACAATTCCTTTTCGTAATAAAAGTGTAAATTTGGGTCGAGCCGGGATAACAGGGAATAGAAACGAGTGGAATATGAACTGTTGAGGGTGAGGTGAACTCAATTTTGGAAGGGTGTTTTGCCACTATCGTACAAGATATCTAATGACATACAACCTCGTGTCATCATAAGAGAGGGTTGTGCTCATCCACTTGCTGAGTATATCTACGAGCACTACCTATATAATCTTGGTGTTTGTTTGAAGTATAATTCTCAATTAGAGACAGTGGAGATAATGATATGTCAAGAAAAGACTTACCATTGGGAAGAATATGATAGTAATCTTCTCGTTTTTCTTTGGGGTCTATTGGGTCAACCAAGGATAATTCTGTGGCCATATGATATCTATCATAACCTAGAAGCATGGCCTCCCATGTACGAAGGTTTCCTTGAGCACTTCCCAAAGATTCTAATTTTTAAAACAATTTTTGACTATACATTTATGTAAGGTATCACTGTGAGGCGTTGTCCACGGTTGGGACACGTGTCACAGTTGGTATATATTTATATCCAAACTCACAACATATGTGTTGTGGTATTTTGCACAACAATTATTGTAATAAAGTTGTAGTTGTTTTCTGTACCATGTAATTGGCGACTCAGAATAGGTTGAATGGAATGGACCTGTTTTGGGGTTGTCACAGTTGGTATCAGAGCCATAAGTGTGAAGAGCCCCGAGCCTCTCGCTGGTGACTTCCTGTTGATGGGGAATGCACCGAAGCCAGACTCTCCGTAGGGGACGCCGTCTTTCAGTGGCAAGCTGATAGGTATCATTGTGAGGTGCTGACACAAGTTGGTGTCTAGAGTCACAGGTTGTATAAGAGCTTAGGGATATGATCTCTGGCGGAGATCCCAGATTAGAACTAGGAAGGGAGAGATGAGTAAATCCTTCGCTAGTGTCCTACCTAAGCTTATTTGTTGGTCAGTCATAATATCAGGATATTATGTGAAATGTTAATTTGTTCAATTAACCCTTGTTTTGAAGTCAGATTCTAGAATGATATCCAAAAATACGGTGAGATGAGCGTGGAGAAATCATGATGACAGGGAAGATGGAATCTGAAATGAAAGCAAGGTATTCTCAACTCTTTGAAATACCAGGTACGTAAATTTCGAGGACGAAATTTCATAAGGAGGGGAGATTGTAAGACCCCGAATTTTATGAAATAAAAGTATTCAATTTTTCTATTTAGTAAATGGTTAAATTGATAAAAGTTAAAGTTAAGGGTGCTATATGAATTTTTTTTCAAAATACGCAAGTGGTTATAAAGTATTCATTATTGTCGGGGAATATTTGTTTGGTCGTGGAATATTTTTTCTGTCGGGGAATATTCGTACGACGGCGCAGCTATTTGTGGGCCCCATAACGGATAACTGTCGGAAGAAGAAAACGACAAAATTGAATAACGACGTAGTTGTTACCGTTAACACTATTGGAATACTCGGTGGTTAAAATACATGTCTGGCGCTGGGTCGCATAATAAAGACACCAGTATTACATGCGATATTATTGAATTATTGATCCTTATGTAAGAAGGCGCTACTCAATAATTGTTACAGTAATTATTGTTCAATATTTTATTTTATTGATTCAATAATTACTGCGTTGATATTTTATATTATTGTTGTTTCAATAATTGTCACTGCACAGTATTTTCCATTATCAGATCAATAATTCATATTATTTGGAATAATATTATTAGATAGCATTATTGGCAATGTCTAAAAAGTTCTGTCAAGGAGAGGTTTGGTCACCTAATTGCTCGCCAGTAACGAGAAATCCTTATCGGAAAGCCCTCTCTTTCCTGGGAACGGCCTGGTTGTCATAATTGTGATTCTGTAATAGTATTTGTGAATAATTAATTATTGATTTATATGATAAGAAAATATTTATTTGATGTGGATATAAATGATGGGTTTATTTATGTGGTTATAAATGGAGTTTTTGAGGTGTTTTATCATTATTTTGTCGGATTGGAGGTATTAAAAGATTAAATCGGTGTTATTACAGCTTTATTGTGTGAGTTATAATATTTAATCCGACCATTGGATCGTTGTGATTTTTAGATATGTTATACATATATAAGTTGAGTATATGTCCAGAAATTTTGAACCATTAAAAATGAGCGTATAATTTGTTATGAATTTTAAGAGGTGACTGATTCAGAAATTAGGTTATAAATGATTTTGGTGGAAAATTTTAGAATTGGTGGGCCCCACATTTGGTTGGTGAGAAATGTGCTCAATTGAATTTTCAAATGTGGTGGGTGGGAATAGTAGCAGGCACTACAAAAAAATAGGGCTTCCGCAACAACTGATTTTCGTTGCTAAAGGTGCCAAATTTCGTTGCTAAAGGGTTTTGGCAATGACTTTATTGTCGTTGCGTCTTTCGTTGCGCAATGAGCATTGCTAATTGGTTCACAACGAACGTATTTTTTTCATTGCCAAAAGTAATACATTTTGCAACGAAATTTGGCTTTCGTAGAGAGGCATCACTCCTTTAGCAACAAAATGTATTGTTGCAGAATAATTTACATTTTGTTGCTAAAAAGCCCATTTCGTTGCAAAAGCCTTCTAATTGGCAACGAAATGACCTCTTTTTTTTTTTGCAACGACCATGCATTTTCGTTGCGATTGACACCATTTTGCAACAACATTTTTCGTTGCAGTAAATTATGAAAATTGTTGCCTAAGCTTGCTTTCGTTGCGGAATGTAAACTTTTTAGCAACGATTTTCGTTGCTAATTAGATTATTTAGCAACGACATTATCTTTGAATCAAAGAACGAAAAAATATTTGTTCACGGGTTATTTTCAATAAAGAACGAAAAGTCGTCGATTAGCAACAACATTATATGTTGCCGCTTTCTTTATATGTGCAACGAAAGTTGATATGATTTACAACGATTAAAAATGTTGCCTTTTTATTTTAGTATTAGCAACAATATCCTCTCTCTGTTATTATGTTAATTTTTCGTTTACCAACTATTATATTTTTAATGTCATTAGCAACGAAAATTTGTTGCTAAATGTATAAAAATTGTTGCTATATTAAATCTTATTCAATACTTTTGTAACGAATTATGTTGTTGCGAAATCAAAATTTCACATTCTTTTTGTGTACCTAGATGGCTCAATGTCTCCATAACAAATAATGGCAAAAATACAAAAAATTAAAATATTATTAACTTAGTAAAATCATCCACTACATAATCATTCATTATCTTTATAATTTACTATCTAAAGCTACCACAATTCTTTAATCAAAGTATATGTCTAAATATATAGAATAGCTGCAACAGGAGACATAGTCTCTCTTCTTCACAAACTGAGCAAATCCAAACATACCCATCAAAAGTGTCCGAAGAAAGGTTTAGAGATGAAGCCTTGACAAATGACAAAGCCGCTTAGACTCTATTATTGTAAGAAGATAAGGTTGGTACACTTCGAGTCTCAAACTGTGGGCCTCAAAGAATAGAAGTACAACAGATGCCAAGATGATAATCGGCAGAAGTTCGAAGCAGGCGGCGTATGCCACTATCCCCGAGTAGAAAGCTCGAACAATTGTAAAGTGCGCTTCATACCTCGATCACCTATAAAATGAAAAATTAGGGCCAATGCAAGTTTTGAGAGGTATCCTAAAAAATGAAATATACACTGTCATAGCCTTTTACCGGTTATAAAGTTCCCACAAGACTATTCTCCAAGCGTAGTAGATAAGGAAAGCCAAATAACAAGCAAATTATTGATTAATACAACAAATAAGTCAGTATCTGTTGCAGTCTAAAAGTTCTACAAACTATTAGATGGAAGAATAAGAAGCTGAGCAAAAAGAAGAATAATCCATGATTATATTTCGGATGTGCCTACATATGGAACAACATATTTTGACAATTTGAGGAGTACAACATGGTGTATATATATTATGGGCTCTATTCCAACTTAAGTACATAAGCCACTTCCTACGAAAGAAGGATTTCAAAATATTCTTTTATTAGGTTCATCATTTCCAAGTGGAATGCTTTGAAGACTAGTTAGATTTTGGATTACAGACCAAACTTAAACCACATTTCTAATAAATTTATTTACATGGTAAAATTGTCCTGGAATGTTAACTTTACTTTAGAGACAAGATCCTCCTTCGGAAATAAAAATAATATAGAGAATACTGATTTGGTAGTAGTTCTAAATCCAAATTTCAACAGTAGCTTAACTTCACAACATTTACGAGTAAAGCAATCAATCAAGTCAAGAAACACAAATATTGCAAAAGAACCAAAATAAAATATCATCAGAGTCAAAATTATTCACAAATATTCTTTAAATGTATCTTTTATTCTTATTTTGGAACCAAGGGACGGACTACTATGTGACAATATTCCCAAAGGCCCATGAAATAGCCTTTGTTTACCACAATTTTCTACAAGAATTCTTCCTACAAAACTAAAATATCATCTCACCGATCCATGACTTTTTCCCTGTGAAAGAATAATTAGATGGCACCATTAACTATAACAATTTTGGTTGTTACCAACAATACAATCATATTTCATGGATGTATAGGAATGTGAATATTTGAACAATCTTTCTGCTTTAAAGGCGGTCCACCGCCTCTGTAGATTGCTTCTACATTTTTACGACTTGCGGCAAGATGGCAAAGTTTCCAAATGTTCCAGGAAATCCATCACCGGAGGATCGGTCCAAGGAGCTCCATGGAGCTTGATGGTTCTGCAACCCACCCCAGTGTGTTCACCTTTTGGTGTGACTATCAATAAACATTTTGGGTTCTCACAAGAAGTAACGGTGGTGATTGATTCAAAGTCGTAGATAAAACATGCCCATTAGCTCATCTTCACATATCATTGCTAGTGTGTGGCCATGTTATTTAAATTGTAAAGAATCAGATGCGGAAGAAATGAAAACATTTCCACACCCGCTTCTAGAGGACCCACATAAAAATAAGGAGAGTAGTTTTTATTAGAAAAATATGAGTAAATTGATGTAGTGACCAATTGAGAGACGGAAAAAGGTTGATAGTTTTTAATTTTGCCATCTTTTGGAAAGACCGAAATGAGTTCAACTGCATCTTTTTCGGGAAATATCATCGAGTCAAAATTATTCACAAATATTACGAAGAACCAAACTAAAATACTTCTCTCCACTCTAATTAATCGGTGAAGAACTCATAATTATCGTAGTCAAAATGTAATGAAATCAATCATATAGTGAACCAAAGACATTAAAATGTAATAAATAAATTCTTAGGCTACTCAATTGCGATCAGACGCAATTTGCTTTCGATCGTCTTATCCCGAAGCTAATGAATCTCGACTATATAGAGCAAAAAGAATGGGCGGATCGGTCTTTATGTCTCATCGGTGCAAGTAGAGAAAATTTTTGCCACACTGACACGCTATGCCAAACATTTTAGAAAAGAGAAGTGAATTAGAACTTTGAACATGACAAAAATTTAATCTCACTGCAGGAGCGCAGACAAATGTTGAGGGCTTGAGGCACATTTCTCACTTTAATCAAATCAATGAAGGATAAAAACTTAGAACCTAATACTACACAAATATTAAAACAACTAAAAAGAGTGTATTCTTTTTCATCAAAGCTCATCATGTATCAATTGCGGTGAGTGTATTCTCAGAGCCCCAAAGATCGATTACGGTGTTCTATAATATCGTGAGCAGGATGTATGATATATTTGGTTCACCAGGCTCCTGTAACAAGACCAATGGATTTCAAAACTACCACACAAAAACATAAATCCATGTTTTTTTTAAAACAAACTTACCAACATCTTTGCACTCCCAAAATCACATAGCCAAATGGGTGGGTGAGAGATTGACTGCACACCAAGCATCACTACCATCGATTTAAAACTTAATAAACTTTAATAATTTACTCAATTTGGCGATCATGCATATGAACAAACGAGTTGAGGAAAAGGAATTTTGTTTTATTTAAACATCATGCTTCCAAAAAATTGGAGGACCAGAATTTGTAATAACATAAACCGATAACATATTTAAGTCAATAAATCAAAGTTAAGAAGTAGAATAATACCAAGTTCTATTCAGGTGCATTTGGCCCAAATGACAAAGCTACGCTTGGAGGTATAATAGGAACTGCCTTGACTCCTAAATTGGGACTGACCAAATTGCATTAGAGCAGGCGAGCGAGAGGTTGTTCTAAGGAGCCGGTAGAATGAGATGTTTGGACACCTGAACTAGAATGACAATCTAACTAAACTAAATAATTAAGCATCATTCAAATGTTTCAACTTTGATAAGATGAAAGGCATACCTTATTTGATGCTAGTTCTGATCATCTTTCTCTTCCTCGTCCATACTTTGTTCTTCTTCACTCACAATAATCTCTGGTGTATCATCCTCACTACACCCCCTCGTCAATTCATCCTCCTCAAAATCATCTTCATCGACATCATCATCTATGTCTCCATCCAATAAGATATTGTGTTCAATGTTAATTTTTTGAGTTCTTTGTCTTAAGACACTTTATTATTTATTGTTTACGAATCAACATCATCTCTATTCATTGGCCTATATCCGATCTTGAACAACAATGTCAATATCGGGTGAGTCATCATCAATGTTAACATCATTGTCGGTGGTATATTCTTGATCTCGTCCATTTCATCCTCCTAGGAACATCAAATACGTGTTTGGTGGTTAAACCTTTGAACAATTTTGCAGTTGCATCCTAATTTCAAATCATCAACAAAAAAAACTTGTTTTGCTTGAGAAGCTAATATGTATGGGTCGTTTTTATACCATGTGTTACTTACATTTACACTTGTAAAGTGTGTATCCTTCTTAATACCCATACGCCGATTAGATAAATCAAACCACTCACAAGAAAATATAAACACATTATACCCTTTTCCATACTCTATTTTGATAATATCATTTAATAAGCCAAAAAAGTCGATACTTTTCCCATCGTGTTCTCCTTCATATTTATTCCACTATTTTGGCTTTGCCTCTGATTTATCACGATCTTTGACAAGAAACCTTACTCCATTTACAATGCATCCTTTATATTTCCATACTAAGTAAATTTGGACCACTTCTTTAATGCAAATAGTTGATCACTAATGACATTTGATGTGGTATTCCAAAGATGATGAATCTACATGATGTAAAAATTTAAATTAATCATTGATTTTCAAATAGCAACAAACAACTTTAAAAGGAGAAGAAATATTATTTTACCTTTTTTTTAAACCACTGAGGAAATCTTTTTTCCAATTCGATGTTGTTTTGGTAAAATAGTTTCAATTCCTCCTCACATTCCTTACAAGAATAATATTAGTACAAAAAACTAGTATGAAGCAATAATTATTTGAATAATTTAATGATAAAATGTATAACTTACTCGATATAAGGTTGCACATCTTCACAATTATTCAAGACATACCAATTAGCCATTTGAATCTCCTTGGAATTAGCATAGTCAAAAAGAAAACCACCTAATGGTTTAACATTTTGAGAAAAGACAGAAAGAGCATCTTTTCTAACTTTTCCATCAGGATTACGGTCCTTTTTATTGAACTTGCTCTCACTTCGTGGTAAGTACAAGGAACAAAATGTCAAACATTCATCTGCGACATACCCTTGAAAGAATTGATCCTTACGGATGTGCTTTGTTCTTTACGTACTTTTTTCAATAGTATAGATACCTTTTTAAAAAAATTATGAAATTAAGTATGACACAACTATAAAGTTCATAGATAACCGAAAATATATAGTTACATACCTTTCAATTGGATACATCCACGAATAGCATCTGAGGGCACAAAACATTGCTTCTTGTGGTAGATGAACTGCAAGTGAACACAAATATCAATGAAGGCCTGGTGGATAAATCCTCTCAATCTTGCATAAGATAATTATAATATCCTTCTCCATTTTTCTTAAGTCATCCACTTTTAGTGTTCTACTACATAGATTTTTAAAGAATGCACCCAACTCAGTTAATGTTGTTGCCACATCGTCATTAAGATTCCCTTACACTCCAAATGAGGATTAATCGTTGTAAAGAACACATGGCGGTCATGCGTCTTGTATCCTGACATACTATTATCACTTGTATTAACACATCTAGCAATATTTGATGCATATCCGATGCAGGGAATTTGACGGGCCAATAGTATAAAGGACAAGAATTTGTCTCTCTTTTTTGGAAAAAGAAAAAGGCTAGTCGAACTTATCTTGGTCTTAAGTGCGACTCTTTCGTATATTCATATCCTCTAAATCTTGTCGAGCCTTGTAAGTGTCCTTATTTTTACCTTCAATCTTTAGTAATGTCCCAAGTATGTTATCACAAATATTCTTCTCGATGTGCATTACATCGAGCTTATATCGACCTTCAAATCTTTCCAATATGGTAGCTTAAAAAATACTTTTCTTCGTCCAATTAGAGTTCGATGGAGTTCTTTGTCCTCTTTCGCTTTCTTTCTCTATTCATACTTATATTTTTCGGATGCTTACCAAAATCCCCGAAATTGATTGATTCTACATGATGTAAAATTTCTGATCCGCTTAGGATCTTAGGTGGTCTACTGAGTTCCTCCTTTCCATCAAAGTCTAAACTCTTTCTCCACCTACAAGGGCAAGATAAACCATAGGAAGTAAATTATGTGAAAATGTGAAGATGAAATTAAAATAAGTTACGTATTAAAATACCTATGATTAGGGCCAGAAATGCACGATGCCCCGTAAGAGATTTTACTCCTCAACCTAGTCGAGCGTGTATCTATATTGCAAGTTGGACAAGCCATGTACCTTTGGTACTCCATCCGAAAAAAGATTTGCCAAAGTCTTGGAAAATCGTTAATTGTCCATAAAATGCGAAGCATGCATGTTGAAATTGCACCCATTATAAAGAGTCATATGTTTGAATTCCTTGTTCCCACAAATCAACAAGATCATCTATTAAAGGATGTAAATAAACATCGATTTCATTACACGGTGCTTTTGGTCCGGGAATCAAAAGTGACATTATGAAAAAGGGCTCCTTCATGCACATCGAGGGGGCAAATTATACGGAGTGAGTATTACTAAGCCACATCTTATATATGAAAGCAACTCATATTTCCAAATGGATTGAATCCATCCGTGTAGCTAAGCCAAGACGAATGTTTCTTGGATCATTGGAAAACCATTCATACTTTCTATCAAAATCCTTCCACGATACAGAATCTGCTGGATGCCTCAGTTCACCTTCTACTGAAATAAGTTTTTCCTTATGCCACCGCATGTCTTTTGCTATTTTTATTGACATAAAAAGTCTTTGCAACCGCGGTTTTATAGGAAAGTATCTCAAAATCTTGTGTGGGATTTTTTTACCCTTCCCATCATTAACTTTCCATCTTGATTCGGTATCTTGGACACTCTTCTAAATCCTTATTGTCTTGCCAAAAAGGGCACAATCATACCTTGACAAAAATGAGGTGATTAACTATATATGAATGAGTGTTATAATAAAGGACTTTTTGGTATGTTATTTTACTTACTTGCATGCGTGTATTGGAAGGTATCCAAGGCCAATTTCACGTAACATTGTCTTTGCCTCGTAGTATGATTTTGGCAAATTCGCACCATCAGGAAAAACATCTTTAATCAACTCAAGTAGCATGTCTATGGACTTATTTGTCCAATGGTTGAAAACCTTCAAATGCAGCAATTTTATAACAAATGACAAAATGGAATACTTTTGGCATCCCGGATATAACTCTCTTTCTAACATATTAAGCATTTGTTCAAATCTGGTATGATTTCGATTTTGGAAGGTATCTTCATTCCCACCAACAGCAAAGGTTCCTCAATTAATATCTTCCATTAGCGTCTCAATTTCATCCTCATCACCATCTAAATCATAGTCCATAAACTCCTCATTTTGAGATAAAATATTCTGACCATGTTCATTGGGTATACGTGGAATGGGTTCATAGTGGTAAATCCACTTATCATAAGAAGGCATTATCCCATTTATGCACAAATGTGAAGACACCTCTTCTTGGGTTTTAGTGTATAGGTTCATACACTTGATCTGAGGACATCTAATGTCATTTGTTGGGCCAAATGTTGCGCGTACATGCTCAATGAAGCTTTTGACCCCATTATGATAAATCGATGATATCGCTTCATGATGTGTCCAACTTTTATCCATGAAATTAAGTTCAACTTTGAAATTTATTCATCAACTCAATTACATCAACTCAACCAAGTGATTTAATCAATAACACAATACACAAAAATCAAATAAAATAAATCAAATGATAAGGAGATCATTATTTTGTTTTGGACTCTGATGGAAAATGTTGGTGTTTCTTTGTCTAAGGAGATCATGTCAATTGGTAAGGGGAGAATTCAGAAGGGAGATAGTTTGTGGCATACAGCATTTGGATCAGGGTTCAAGTGTAACAGCGTTGTTTGAAGGCCTTCAGAACAATAAACCCATCAAAGGAGAAGAACCTGTGGATGGCTGTGATTCACAAGTTCCCAATGGATGTGCCAAAGGTATCAAATGATAAAAACTACAACAAGATTGAAAAATAAATCAAATGATTAAAAATGCATAATATTTGACAAATGTCCACATATTCAAAGACTAGAACAATATTCAAAGACTATTACCAATATCAGATTTCTACAGTTCATATAACCAATTTCAGATTTGATTAAGCACAAATGAATAAACAAAGTGCAGATATTAAGAAATAAATAAACTGAGATTTGATTTCTTACCGAATTGAAAGAGAATAGAAGAAAAATAACCCTAGAATGCGAAGCTACGGATGGAGGAGAGAAGTAGGTCATGTGCCTGAATACGAAGGACATTAGTGCAAGTGAAGCTACGGATGGGATGGATGTGAGTTTTGGCTAACGTAAGGAAGGAGAAGAAACCCAAATCTATACGTGAGTTTTGATAAGAAATGAGAAACCAAAATTAGCATCTCTTTCTTAGTATAACACCAAACAATTTGTTTGGTAAGTTAGACTTCTGTTCCAAAAACAAAGTTTGATAACATTTTTAAAAAAAAAATAGAAGGAATAATATACTTAAATTATTATTATTTTAAAAACTTAAAAGATAAATATAAATTTTAGGATATTATAAATTAATTATAACAAACTCAAATATAACTCTTTTTGTATAATTAAAAAAGTAATATAAATAAACATTTATAGTTTGTTCATAAAAAAAAATAATAATTATTATAATTTAGTTTATTGTCAATTAACAATATTTTAATTTTTAAATTATTATAAGTTAATATTCTATTTAATAAAATTAATAATTTAAATTATTTAAAAAATATTATTAAGAATAAAAATTGTACAATTTATTAATTACATTACAATTTGAATTGTAGTATATTATAAATTTAATAATAAACTCAAACTTTACTCTTTCTGTAAAAAAATATGTTTTTTTTTAATTTGTTCTCTATTCCACATAAGAGCGCCACCATCATCTTGTATTTTCTATTTCTTTATGATATGGTTAATGTATGAAATTTTAAATTTTAAAGTAGTGGAAAGATATTTACTTTATAGATTATTATAGTCTATAATCGATATTGTAAGTTACGTAAATATTGTTATTAAAATTAAATTTAATATTCCTCCATAATTTGAAATTAAAATTTACTCACTATTCATGTGAGAGAGATTATATGAAAATATCATTTTTTTTATGTAATTTTCTATTTTTATTGTCAACAATAAGTCTAATATCACATACAATCATCACATCTAGTTCACATACACTCATATGCATATTGACATGATCCACGAACTTACTCTTGAGTTGATCATGCTAATATGCATGTAAATGTATGTGGCGGTATATAATTGTATGTGATAATAATAGACTTATTTTATTATCAAAATGACATGTTGAACATTTTTCTTTTTAAACAGTTTTGATAGTATTTTTTATCTTTTCCATGTGGATAATTCTCGAAAGAAGGAGCTTGACCTAACTCTAAATAAATAACCAACGAAATTTGGTCCAAGTAAAAGGGTTACAGTGGTTTTAAGTAAGTGGTCTCGGTTTCAAGTCCTTGTGGAACATTTTTGGGAGAGATCCCCATTTTAGTGCCCGGCCAGGACCTCGGAGGAATAGTGTTAGGCAAAGTTGAAAACTTATATGTATGAAATGAAAATCACACATTCGGATATAACTAGGCAAAGTTGGAACTTTTTTTTATATTTTTATATTCTTTAGTTTCTTTTAATTTTTGTACGTAGTTGCACAATACCTTATATTGATAGGAAATTAATTTTTTCATATTTTAAAATAATATTTTTATATGAGTATTTTTCACATAAATATAAGACCCACGCGTTATTTATGTGAAAAAGATCATATAAAAATATCAATTTTTATGTAAAAATATCAATTCTCTGATCGCTTAAGTAAGTGATCTCGATTTCAAGTAGGGTTGTTCATTTCGTTCGGTTTTTTCGGTTTTCTAGTTTTACGAACCAGGATTCGAAATCAGTCAATTCGGTATAAAAAAAACCAGAATGCAGTTGATACAAAAAAAACCTAAGATATCTGGAATTTTTTGATTCTGGGTTTAGGTTCGACGTTTTTATGGTTCGGTAAAAACCGAATCGGACCGTATATACCGGTTTTCTAATTTATTATTATTAATAATAATTTATTAATAATAATAATAATAAAATAATGATTATAATAATAATAATAATAAAATAATGATTATAATAATACTAATAATAAAAATAATAATTATATTAATTTTAGGTAAAAAAACCGTCTTCACGGTTTCGGTATATCCAATCAATAGAATGCAGGTATATCGGTATCAAATTTGGACAATTTCGATTTCGTTTGATCAGATTCGATCTTAGGAATGGTTGATCGATAAAAAAACGATTGAACACCCAGTTTTTAAGTCGTTGTAGAACTTTTTGAGAGAGTTCTTACAATATTAAATTAAATCTAATCTTCTAAATAATACTCTAATAAACTCCATAATTTGACTTTTATGGTCAATTTATCAATTTTAAAATTATTTAGTAAAAATTTTTATACATAAATTTTAAATTTTGAATCTTGACAATTGTAGTAAATTCTCCATAATTTATTACGATCATAATCGATAGACATATTTTTATTTTTTTTTAAAAAATAATTTTAAAAATGATCAATTTCACGTAATAGGACCATAATGAAGGCGTTTAATATAGAACGAAGAGTATTAATTATCTAAAAATAATAATAATTATCTATTAAATTAACAATATTATTATGTATTTTTAATAAATATCATGTATATCACAAGTCCAAAGATCGAAAAGAAATTATTTTTCATCTCTAATATTACAAATATGTAAAAAAATATTAAATTTTCCTTTACTTATATTTAGTCTAAAGGATTGATATTAATTAAGCTAAGACACAATATTAATATACTTTATCCCGCTATAATTTTCGCTCCAATATATTATATATTTCCCTCCAAAAATCGTTTAGCGCTCCAATTAGTATATAATCCTTTATCCTCATTCACTTCTCATTAACTTATTCCCAAAATAAGTCGCTAGGTATCCTCTGGCGTCGACTGTCAAGAGCTGGTTGTGGCAAGTCAGATCCTTTCTTCTCACTTACTTCGATTTATAATGTTGTTTCTTTTTGTAATCAGTTTATTTACGATTATGTTGAATATGGAGTAAATATAAGTGGACTACGGATGGATCGATGTGGTTTATGTTTTGTTTTTGTCTACCAAACCGAGTTTATGTACTTCTCTTCATGTCCTTTTGGAGGTAAAACATAGGTTTTATTCTCTTGACTGTATTAATAGTTAGATTTACATTTCCATTTAGCTACTCCATGTTAGATTTGACATAACTATTGTTGTTGTTAGGCAAATTAAGTAGTGGAATATTCCAATCGTTTTATCTAATTGATTTGAGTTTCATTGTTTAGTGCTGATATAATTGAAAAAATGAATCAGCTTCTTTTTGGATGTGTGAATTTAGGCATGCATGGTGATTCCTGTTATAATTTTGAGATATACGATATGATTCAGTATTTCTTTCTAGTAACAAACATGTCTTATTTACTAATACATATAACTGATCTGATTATGTAGTTTCAGAAATTTACTCATCTTGCATAATACGCACTTCAAAATGTCTGGCCCTGGATTTAAGAGGAAAGGAGTAGCTCAAACAAGCAAATATTTAGCCTCACAAAATGTTGAGGTCTTTGAGGATAATGAAGAAGTTGAACTAAACTTAACTGAAGGTTCAAATGCTCGTGTAAAAAGAAGAATTATGCTGACATCAAGTCCTCCAAGAAGCCCAATCACAAGATCAAGAATTATGCTGACATCAAGTCCTCCAAGAAGCCCAATCACAAGATCACAAACTCGATCTGCTCAACCATCACCTGTGGGTCGAACAAGCAAATTACGTTCAATGATTGGACTTTCACCAAATGCCAATGATGGTCATGCGAATGATGTGCGTACTCTCATTTCTACCTCAATGCAACGTACTAATGACACTATAGTTGGTGAAAATCCTACCCCACCAACAGATGTTTCTAAGACACTTAGATGTCCAGATGAACAAGGTGCGCCTGATATGAGTTTTATGTAAACCTATTTAGCCACGAATATGTTATATACGTGTGTATATATATATATATATATATATGATATACATAATTATTATTTTCTTGTTAATTTGTTGTTCCTTTTATTTTTAGACATCTAATATTTTGAATAACTTCATCTTCAGCAAAGAAAATACGCGGACCTACTCGCGGTATTGATCTTGAGAAACTCACCAAGTCAAAAGGAAAGAAGTTGGCTTTCAATGTGTCACCTAGTAAAGGAAGGCCCATAGATCTTACAGAATCTGCTAAGTTGTCTTCAGAAATAGGATTGATGGTCCGCCACCACCTCCCAATGAATACAAAGTTCAAGGATATTACAGAGGGAGTAATTGAAGAATCATTGTCAAGGGTTGAAGTAAGATGAATAATATTAAATTATGTCAAATATTGTTATTCATAGTTGAGTCTGCATTTGTCTTTTTTGGCAATTAGTATTTGTTTTATGCCTTGTTTATAAATCCATGGAGAATGACACTCATTAGGATACATGATTTGTTAGATAAAAGGTGCGAGTAACATTTGAATTCATGGATTAGAGTTTAATAGACTAATTTTGCTGTTTTTTATCTCATGAACTAGTTAATATTGGTGGATTACTTTTTTCTTTAGGCTCGCTTTGATATCGACCTTTCTAAGCCTCATGTGAAGCGTGTTGCACTTGGAATAATGAAGGATAGGAATAGAGGGAAGAGGTGTAAGCTTTACAAATTATTCAAAACTTTTCAATCAACCGAAGATGCTAGAAAAAATCCTCCAAACAACGTTGATATTGCCAAGTGGACTGAAATGTGTGATTATTGGACATCGCCAAAATTTATTGTATGATTATTCTAACTTTAATCGTTTATTTTATATGCTTATTATTTCCAGTTTTTTTTAAAACTGTTAGAATTTTTTTATCGCACCATAAATGATTTTTTTTCCAGCATCGCTCAGAAGTAAACAAGAAAAATCGAGGCAATAATGCCATTCACAGTGGAGGGTCAAAACCATTTTTCGTTCATCATTCTGAGAAGGTATGTAATTATATATGTTCAAAATCATTCTTGTGTGGACCAGCCTATTACCTGAAAGGACAGAGATGTTGAGTTTACAGGATTTTTGGCGGTGGCCCCGCTGTTGTCCTTCTTTGAAGTAGTATTCTCTGGTGAGGTAATGTTGAAGAGAGAATTGCCATTGTTCATGTAAACAATTGAATCATTTAGGTTCTTAATTTGTTGTAAGAATGCTCACATTACTTGAACAATGAATCTTGACTTTGTGGGTATAGGAAAAGCGCATAAAATCATAAATTTTGGCTGAGATTTGAGGATATCATGCATACATTAAAAAACTAAGAGAAGCAACAAAAAAAAACTTACAGAGGGAGTCTCCAATCTTGAAGTTGTGATTCTTATACCATTTGGTGTAGACGAGTGGAATGGGTATATTCATTTTTCACCTGCATCCTACCTTTAATTTCAAATCTTTGCATGAATGGTATGATTAAAGTTTTAGCAACATGTCTTTGTTCTACAAACATCAAATGATGGAATCAAAATGGTGAGCCACTAGAAGGAAAAGTAAATTAGGAGGAAGAAAAATAAGATATTGGCTTCATTTCAAGACGTAGTTAAGATATTGGCTTGCTATGTTTGAAACTAGAAAATCAGGATACTTAAGCCTTAATTCATGTTCCTTGTACAGAAAATTATACAATAATGCTCTCGTTTTTAATTTATCTAATTTGATTTTCAGGGAGATCCAATTGAAGGTTACAAGAGCACACATCGGAAAAAGGAAACAAATGATTTGGATACAACCTAAAAATGAAAATTGCATCGTAAAGTTATCTGAACCTTATCTTGTTTTTAAATTTGGGATTATGTAATGAATTAGTTACATTTGTTGTTAATTTCACAGAATGAAATGAAATTACTTGAGTCTGAATGCACCTCTAAGATGAACGCAGAATCTGGAAATTTTGACAATAATGACAAAAGGGAGATTATAACTCGAGTGTTGGGTAAGAAGGCAGGGAGATCGATTGGCTTTGGATTTGGACCTTTAGCAGAGAAGTCTTCATCTATCGATTGGCTTTGCATTGGCAGCGGAGTTAGAAGTGTCTCACAAAAAAATGAAGAGCTTGAAGCAACCATTCAGGCACAAGGAAAACGGATGGACAATCTTGAGAATTTATTTAACAAGTTAGCCGACAATCCACAAATTCTACAGTTGATTCAAGGCAACAAGAACTCGAGATGTAAAAGAGTTGGAAACAACTCTTACTCGATATTATGGACATTCAAAAACTGTTAGAACTTTTGATGTGAACACTACTTAATATTTTGGATATTAATGTTGAACTTCATGTTAGACTTGGTAAATCAGTAATTTATAGTATAATGGATGGTATTTGGATTTTGATTTTCCAATTTTTGGTTAAATATGATGGAAATATTTGATTTAGCTAATCTATTGTTGTAGTTGATGGTTTGCTATTATGTTAACTTGTTTTAGGCCAAAAATTGGTTGGTTTTGTCTATGTTTTACATTGTTTGGGTTTGTCTTGCTATGAATTTGTTAACTTGTTTGGGTATGTCTTAACTTGTCTATGCCTCTTGGGTCCCATAAATGTTCAAATTCAAATTCTTTGGACTATAGGTTCATCAACATTACCATGTATCTTATTTCGAGGCAAGTTTAAAGGAGAACTCATGTGTGATTCGTGCGAAGGCATTCTGACGCGATAAGTAGAAGTGTCGATGAATTCTCAAGTCACTTGCTATATTACGATGACCACTTACTTATCTTTTTTTTGTGGACTTACTTCATATGCTCCTTGTTTTTCATGAGGAGGCGGTTAGTATTATTGTTGAAGGTGATCCGGGAGGCTTTGCGTGATAAGTTTGTTCAAAGCTATTTGTCATCATTACTGAAATAGCTCTCAAACTTGTTAGTTGACATATTACCTCACATCCACGATGTTGGTTTGAAGGTATTTACAATTTTAACTTGCTTCATCCTCATATATCTTTGGTTGCCATAATTTTAGAGGTAGTGTTGTGTCCCTTGAGTTGGTTTTAGATTTTTTTTTTTTGCATTTTGGGTGGTTGTCCATAAATCTTGACCATATAATTATAAGGATCGTCTTTATATAAAGCTTCCATAATAAACAATTGCCTCTCTAAAAGTATGTCTTACGATCGGATGTAGCTTTTTGCTTGATGTGTGTCTGCAATTTGTATGAATTTTGGTAAGTCTACATCCCAAAGTATCACTTTTAAGCGCCATAAATTTCAGTTGCCTCTCATATGTGACTCTCTTATTTCATCCCTGAGTTGGTGATTCTTTTGGCCATGCTCTTTATGGCTGATCAATCACCATTATCATCCATTTTGTACTTACAAGTTACAAATATTTGGGAAAATACAGTGAAAATTTATTATTTGAGAGTTGTTTTGATGGCAGTGGTAATTCTAGAGTATGGAAATAAAAAAGAAATTATATTTTGATAAGAAGTCCAGTTTATTTTTATCTTTAAAAGCAAAAGCATGACTTGAAATGATATTTGAATGGCACCTCAAAGAATACTTATTAAGTATTACATTTGACAGTAACAATTAAAAATAGAGTTGCAAATGTGTTCACTTTAATGATGTATTGCAAGTTTATACAAATATTCATTGATTAATTAGTAGAGCTCAACTTACATTTGCAACTCTAATATAATTCCATTAATTGGGAGGCTGTTGTTCTTTGGGTTGATTCTCTTCTTTGTTGTGATCTCTTCTATTTGTTGAAATGATTCTCTTCTCTTTGTTATGTAGGCATTTCAATTAGCCAATTCTTCTTTGTGGCCTTGAAATTTCTATTGAGCCTTTGGTTTTTTTACTATGTTTGGGTTTTCAATCTTTCTCTTGCGACTTTAGGATGTGATGAGTCTGCATTTTATTTTGGTCCGCATTTCCTTGTTTTGTCGATCTGCTTTTGCTTCTGATTTACTTTCTTTGCTTTTCTTGTCTATCTGCTGCTTTGGAGTTTTTAACTTTTTGTCTGCAAATCTTTCTTTGCTTGACAATGGCATCTCTTTGCTTTGATTGATTCTTTATTGAAATGTATCACCGTGAACTTGGTTTGTGAGGGCTGATTATTCTGATTCTTAACTTGTTTCGATGAGTTTAAAGAAGAACTCACTGTGATTCATGCTAAGGCATTCTGAGCGATGAAGTAAAAGTGTCGATGAATTCTCAAGTCACTTCTTTATTACGGTGACCACTTCTATCTTTATTTTGTGGACTTACTTCATGTGCTCCTTGTTTTTCATAAGATCAGGTTAGTATTATTGTTGAAGCTGATTAGGAGGCTTTGCGTGATAAGCTTGTTCAAACTGCTATTGAAGGAAGGTTCTGCGACTCTTCTATATCTAATACTGAAAATAGCTCTCGAACTTATTGGTCGACATATTACCTCACATCCTGATGTTGGTTTAAAGGTATTTACAATTTTAACTTGCTCATCCCCATATATGTTGGTTGCCATAATACTAATACTCTCAGCTTCGCCCAATTTTTGTGTGTTTCTTATAGTATTTTGAAAAAGTTGCTGAGAGAATAATTTTACAGGTAGTGTTGTGTCCCTTGAGTTGGTTTCAAATTTTTTTCTGCATTTTAGGTGGTTGATTGGTTAGCTGTGAGTTTTTTCCCCTGTTTTATTCACTTAGTTTGTCACATTGATGCATTTTGACATTACTCATTTTCCTAATGCATCTTAACTTACATCAAATTAAAATTGTATTTCTCAACGGGTTTTTGATAGTCTTTTCAACGAGCACGACAAATAGTCCATTCAAAACTTGTGGATTTTCAAATTGAACTTATTACTTTACTGAGTTTGACCATGTCCCGATGTTCATCATAATTGCTTCCACGAGTTTTCATTAAAAAAGAGACGAGACTATTATGACAATTCTTCCCCACTTTAAACTTGATGGATGTACTATATTGGAAAAGATTATGTTGGCTGCCTATTCTTACCGATTTAGTATATATGAACTTTAAATGAAATTTGCTTTTCCTTTCTTCTTTTAGTTCTTCAAACTAAGAAGATGATTCCTTTCTTCTTTTAGTTTCGAGAACTGATCCCGGAAGGTGTTATAGACTTTACTCAGAAGATGATTTCGTGTTGATGCCTCTGCAATAGGAACCTGAGATTCGTAGGGTTCATCTTGGCATTGTAGTTCTGAAGATTCTTGCCTTGGGCATCAATAATGTTCAGACATTTGATTTTGTTGATGCACCTAGTGCTACAACTATTGATATGGCCATTATAAATCTTATTTAGTTGGGAGCTGTTACATCTAACAATGATTTTTATGTATTAGCAACCAAATGAAGGGATATGGTCGATTGGGCATTAAGCCTCGTCTAGGTAAATTAATACTCAAATGCTTCCATCATCATTTGGGTAGAGAGGGTCTTGTTCTTATTGTTGTTATGATAAATGCAAGTAGCATATTTTGCAAAATCGGTACTGAAGAAGATAAGATAAAATCTGATCGCCTTAAGGTGAAATTCTGCTATGGTGACGGTGATCTTTTTACTTTGCTCTCAGTGTACAAGGAGTGGGAAAGTGTGCCTCGTGAAAAGAAGAATAGTTGGTTTTGGGATAATAGTATAAATGCTAAATCCATGAGGAGATGCCGAAATGGTGCAAGAACTGGAAAATTGTCTAAAAAATGAACTTAATATCATTATCCCCACTTACTGGCTTTGGAATCCATTGGTCCAAACTGTGCATGATAGAACTTATTATTATTATTATTATCATTATCATCATCATCATCTTCATTTAAGGTAACATTTTAATAGTCGTTGCAAAAAGTTGTATAAAATATGCAATGAAAATAAAAATTGTTGCCAATGAATGTGGTCCAATGAATGTGGTCCATATTATGAGTTATGAATTTTATGGGAAAAGACTATTTTAAAAGAAAACCCTTATAACTCCTTGTGGTTAACTCCAAAATTGATGAACTTTTTATTGGGAGTACATGTATATGATAGAAGTATACTCTGTAAATTTCGGAATTTTTGGATAAAAGTACAATTTATGATAAATGTCTAAATATTCGGCAGTTTTGGCCATATGAAAAATAGTAAATGTATTTTAAAAATTTCGAAAAAAATATATGTTCAATATGGGACTATATTCTGCTAAATCCCAGAAAAGAAATATTTTTGGAACTGATTTGGTATTTTTCATGAAAATAGTCTAGTTATGAATAAAGGAATTAAATATGTTATGTGAAGGAAGAAAATTAGAAAATATGATTTTATGGCTTGAGAATCATATATGTGGTGTGGTATATGCAGATTTTTGATGAGGGTTTTTATTATTAGTGATGAAATCTTATGAGTTTGGCATTTTAGAATGATTAAATGCATTATTTTAAGAAAGTGTAAACAATTAAAATAAATTGTTTATAAGTTTAAGAAATGTTATTCTTTCAATATCATTATACCGAAATATTGGTATGGATTTTATTATGGAATTTCTACATTTTTGTGTCGGGGTTATTATTCATGAGTTACTATTCACAACAAAATTGGTTTCTTTTTCTAACCAAATTATAGTTGATTTATGAATATTACTCTGGAGATTAAAACTATATATATTGTTTTTATTATCATATATAACATTTTTATAGTCCTGGTGTTGAAATTCTCTTTGACTTGAGTTAAAGATGGGTAGATTATTGGTATGATCATGACTATGGGTTCTCTTTGGCCAGTAGTGCAAAGTTGAATCGTTGACTGGTATGATCATGACCATTAAATTCACAATTGAATATTTTTAGCTTAAGTGCAAAGGTGAATTGATCAACATGGTTATAATTATGGTTTATATAAATTCTGAAATAATTATGTATTTCTTTGAGATATTAATATCTTTGGCACAGTCAAAGATGAATTATTGATGAATATCTTTGGCCCGTAGTGCAAAGATGACTGTTGTTGAATATCTTTGGCACAGTAATGCAAAGATGACTGTTGTTGAATATCTTTTGCACCATAGTGCAAAGATGAAATGATAATGAATATCTTTAAATTTTGTGTGCAAAGATGAATTATTGATGAATATCTTTGGCTCGTAATGCAAAGATGACTTGTTGTTGAATATCTTTGGTCTGTAGTGCAAAGATGATTTGTTGATGAATATCTTTGGCTCGTAATGCAAAGATGACCTGTTGTTGAATATCTTTGGCCTGTAGTGCAAAGATGACTTGTTGATGAATATCTTTGCACACTTTGGCCCGTAGTGCAAAGATAAATTTATTAGTATGATTATGAACATGAACTGTGATTTGGTATAACCATGATCTTTGATGTTTCAGGTGATGAAAATTATCTTTGTCCTGGATGAGAAAAGGAATTTAGAACTACAATTACGATTATGAGTTATACATGTGATTGTGGACATGAATTATTGATTGATGTTCTGAGGATAAAACATTGTTGGTGGACTTTTAACATGGAGAAGATAATAGATTTTATGGTCTATTTGACTCTTCTAATGGATTGCTCATTCCGCTGCAACTATGGTTGAAAAGTTTTATCATCTACCATATGTTCTAAATCTCTGATTTATTACTGATGAAGGCTATTGATAATTTAATTATCTTTAGTCATGATATTCTTTACTGAGATAGTTGTGCTCACCCTTTTGCTTCACAATTCCTTTTCAGGTAATAAAAGTGTAGCTGGGTCGAGCGGGGGATAACAGGGGAATAGAACGATGGAATATGAACTGTTTAGGGTAAGGTGAACTCAACTTTGGAATGGTGTTTTGCCACTATCGTACAAGATGTCTAATGACATATAACCTCGTGTCATCATAAGACAGGGTTGTGCTCATCCACTTGCTGAATATATCTACGAGCACTACCTATATAATCTTGGTGTTTGTTTGAAGTATAATTCTCAATTAGAGATAGTGGAGATAATGATATGTCAAGAGAAGACTTACCATTGGGAAGAATATGATAGTAATCTTCTCGTTTTTCTTTGGGGTCTATTGGGTCAACCAAGGATAATTCTGTGGCCATATGATATCTATCATAACCTAGAAGCATGGCATCCCATGTACGAAGGTTTCCTTGAGCACTTCCCAAAGATTCTAATTTCTAAAACAGTTTTTGACTATACCTGTATGTAAGGTATCACTATGAGGCGCTGTCCACGGTTGGGACACGTGTCACAGTTGGTATATATTTGTATCCAAACTCACAGCATATGTGTTGTGGTATTTTGCACAACAATTATTATAATAAAGTTGTAGTTGTTTTCTGTACCATGTAATTGGCGACTCAGAATAGGTTGGATGGAATGGACCTGTTTTGGGGTTGTCACATGTTTATCAGACTAGAACAAAACAACATGACTATGTCTCAGTACGAAACTAAGTTTGTAGAGTTATCCAGGTTTGCACCTCATTTGGTAAAGAATGAGGAACGAATGACGCAGATGTTTCTGAGAGGTCTAAAACCCGAGATTCGGAAATATCTTATCTCTCATAAATTTTATTTATATTCAGATGTTGTCAACGAGGCTCAATTATTAGAGCGAGATAATGAGTATGTTCAACCGAGGGACCACAACCAGGGTCATACCGGTGGCAGCAGCCATTCGAGCAATGATAACCAGCGGGGAGGAAAGAATACGGACAAAAGCGGTAACCACTTGGGTGGTAATTGTGGCCATGATAATAAAAGAAGCAAGTCGGGAGGAGATTTCGAAAAAAAGAAAGTACAACAATGATAACGTGAAGACGTTAGCACCAACATCAACTATTTCTAAGGGAGGAGAACGATCACCGATCGTTTGTTATAAATGCGGGAAAGAAGGACACATCAGCCCAAACTGCCCACAACAATCCAAGGTGTGTTATAACTATAGAAATGAAGGTCATATAGCTAGAGATTGTCTTGTAGCGAAACCAAGTCCAACGGGGATGATGACTCCAAAGGTCGTCCCCTGCATAAGTCAAAGCTCGGTGGTTCTGAAGGGCGCTTTGTCGTGGTCATCAAAAACGTGAGGAACCCGAACGAGGTGATCACGAGTAAGCTAATCATAAACTTTTGCAAACTTTATACCTTATTAAATACCGGTTCTACCCATTCTTTTATCTCTCCTGCTTGTACTCAACGTTTGAACTTGACTCCGGAGAAATTGGACTTTGACTTATCTATTGAGACTCCGTTAGGAGAAACTTTCATTACATCTACTGTTTATAAATCTTGCTTGATCCAAGTTGGTACAATTCACATTACCTGTCAATCTTATTTCTTTGAAAATACTTGCATTTGATGTGATTTTAGGGATTTATTGGTTAGTTATTCATCATGCCAAAATTGATTATTTTCGTAAGGTTGTTAGTTTTCATATTTCTAACCAACCTATTATGCGAATTCAAGCAACCAAAGCACTAAAGTCAATCACTGTCATATCAAACCATACATCTATTCGTTTATTGAAAAATGGATGTCAAGCTTTCCTAGCCCATGTCACGGACTTGAACAAAAACACGTCAGATTTGAATAATATTTCTGTTACTAGTGAATTTCCTGACGTATTTCCTGAAGAACTTCCCGGTCTATCCCTAGAACGTGAAGTTGAATTCTTTATTGACCTTGAAGAGCCTATTAAACTTCAGGAGTTAAAGGTCCAACTATAGGAGTTGTTAGACATCGGTTTCATTCGTCCTAGTACATCTCCTTGGGGTGCTCCTGTTTTATTCGTAAAGAAGAAAGATGGGAGTATGCGACTTTGTATTGACTAACGGGAATTGAATCATGTCACCATCAAGAATAGGTATCCGCTACCTCGCATTGATGACTGTTTTCGACCCGATTCTGAGGAGCACAATTCTTTTCAAAGATCGATCTTAGCTTACGGATATCATCACCGTGAAGGTTAAAACTAAGGATATTCTCGAACACCGCTTCGTAACTTCGATGCACGGGCATTATGAATTCTTAGTCATGTTTTTGGACCCACTAATGCTCCTCCGCTTTTATGGATATATTGAACTGCGTGTGTTCAAGGAATATTTGGATCAATTCATTGTTGTCTTTATTGATGACATCCTCATCTATTCCAAAAGTCGTGAAGATCATGAGCGCCATTTTAAGCTAGTACTTTAAAGGCTTCGTGATAACAAGCTATATGTCAAGCTGAAGAAATGCGAGTTCTGGATTGAGGAAGTAGCATTCTTTGGGCACGTGGTGTCAAAACATGGAGTATCTGTTGATCCGGCGAAGATTGAAGCAGTAAAAAGTTGAGAGCAACCAAAATCGGTGGTCGAATACGTAGCTTTACGGGCTTAAATTGGTTATTATCGAGATTCGTGCCAAGGGTATTTTCCAATGGTAGACTCTCTAACCAATGATGGTTGTCCTAATATTCTGTCCACGTAACTCCAAATCACCTTTGTACCCTTTCTATAATCCATAAGCCATTAAAATCAAATAAACACCTGGTAAGAATATTTATGCTATAACAACTTATCAAACAAAGAAGGAATATTTATGCCAAAACAGCTATCCTACTCTTCTCGTTGTGGTCCCCCCCAACTCCCGGTGAAAAAGAAAAAAGGACCATACTATCAACATAGTAATGCATCTTGGCGATGCAAAACCGCTAACCTACCAATCTTTGGGTTGAAGTACTATCCTGAGCAACAACGAAATACTTAATGGAGAAGAGGGAGCAAAAAGCCATCAAGTAAAATTTCTGAAGGTAATACTAAAAGTATCATCAGCTATTCCAGTCAAATATGTCACATATTCAATAGACTTTTTAGTTATCTAAAGTAAAAAATTGATTCAATTTGCAGTTGTTTGCAAGAAGGGAATATCTTTCGCGTGTAATGACACACACATGATGCTAGCATATATATAAATTAGTAAAACTTCTAATCATATATGACAGAGAATAGACCATCTACTTTGCTTCCTTACCAAGCCCGCATCTGGAGCAATATGACATTGACTGCAAGCATGTGTATGTATTCTATTTCATAATCAAACATGTCCAGTGTAAACCTTTACTATTTTTACAAGATCTGTCAACTATAACCTTATGTCAACCAAATTATTTCTCCATCAGAAGGATGCATAACAGCATATGACTAATTCAACCTTAAAGAACTCATTACCAACACAATAACAGACACCCACCAGAAAAAGTACACTGCTAGGTTTATACAATGGCATAGATTGAGTCATAAGCTCAAGGAAATGCGGGGACCTGAAATACAGACTTAGACTATCCAAGAGAATGAAGAATTAAAAATATTCAACTAATTGACATAATTTATATACCTTGTTGTGTAGATCCCACCTGCAAGAGCTGTAACACCCCCAACAGCTACAACCAACTTATTTTGATCTGTTAATATTGCTTGCAAACCCCCTAAATACAATGAAATATTCATCAGACAACTTTATGAAAAATGCTAGCTGGTGAATGCCTCGCAGAACCAAGTAAAATATCCTAATGCATGGACTCATAACACATTTATGAAAAATGCAAATAAACTGCAAGTAATTATACCAGCATACACAGCAAAAATTAGACTTACACTTTCTGCCTGAGCTTGCATTACCTTAAATTCTGTCGATTTAGCAGAAAATTCCTTCTGTATGGTCTCTTCTTGCTTCTTGATCCTCTCAAAAACCTAAATCAACACCAAATCACATTAATTTCACTAGGAAACATCAAATGGCAACAATATTTAACAAATCTTTACGTAGTAAAATCACCCCTTTCTACACACTGACTACCATCAATCACATGTCAACACATAAATCCTACATTATGAAAATTAACATGTATAATAAACCCAATTAATAATACTAAATTGGTAATATATACTCAAATCGAAAATTTTCAAGGAACACAATATTCATAAGAATAATTTGGTACAAAAATATTGATCACCTGAAACCTTACGCGCTTGGAGCAGAACATACAAACCCATCATAGGAAATTACAAAAAACAAATAACAAACCTTTTTGGCATGGGAAGAGTTGTTAATGCCTCGCAGAGTCTTTGCACCTCTCTCCAACCCCTCGGGGTCAAACCCTGTCGAAGTCATACGCGGATTATTATTGCAAACACGCGGAGGCTGCTCGGCATTCGCCTCCGTTTTATCGGTCGACAGAGGGGGAGATTGAGGAGGAGCTTGGGGAGATTCTGCCGAACGGGAAGAAGAAGGGTTGAGTAGAGGATTGGGAGTAGAGATTTCTGGGGGTTTTTGCTCTCTGCAAATTTTGGCCAAAACCTAGCTTTGGTTGAAAGAAGTGGTACCAGTACTGAAGAAGACGAGCTAATTCCCAAATCTATACTGCCTAAATATAATTTGATTTATAAGTTATTTTAAGTTGAGTCTCGACATTTTAACTTATAAATTAAAAATTAAGTTAAAATAAATGATGAAAGTGTTAAGTTTATAATGATTTATAAATTAAAATAAATGTAAAAATTATTAAAAATGATATTAATAAAAAAATATGCAAAATATAAAAGAAATAAAATAGACATTTCATTTGGTCAAACTAAAACTCAAAACTCAACTTATAAGTAGAAAAATAAGTCATTTTCAAACAAGTGAATACTACAAATGACTTATAAGTTAGTTTGATCAACTTATATCATCATTCCCAAATAGGCTAAGCAATACATGTTTGATAAAATTGAATAAAATAGTTACGAATAAATGAATGAACTGATTAAAATTGAACACTGAATAAAAAAAAGTTGTTTGTTAACTGACTCGTTAAAAATAACTAAATGACAATATTTTTCATTTTAAACTTTTAAATTATCTAAAAAAGATATTTTTGAGACTGTTTTAAAGACAAAAAGAGAACCAAAATTATTTTTTAAAAAAACACAATTTTGTCTCATATTTTTCATCTGTTCAATTTATACCAATACAAATTCATAAACAAAGAAGGGTAATTAATTCAATAAGTCTTGGCAGACCAAAATATTGGACATTTTAATTTTTTTTGATTATGACTCTCAAAAAATATATAGTATTTATTACAACAGGAATTTTTATAAAATATAGTGTACATGTTTTAGGTGTAATTTAGATACATATACAAGAACATGGTTGTATAGTCTGTATAACTATGTTCTTGTATATGTATCCAAATTACACCTAAAATACTATAATTTATAAAAATTCTAGTTGGAATAAATAATATACATTTTTTTAGAGTCAAGCAATTTTTTTTTTAAAAGATGTCTAATAAACGTGTCCATGTAGAAGAACTCTAATTAATTTAATTCCAAAACATACATATATTACATAATTTTATACACATAACATGATACTTTGATCATCAATTTTCAAACTCACCCGCAAATCCCTTTTATCTTTATGCCATCCTTGTCGCTGCCTCTAATCCATCGTCGCTGCTTCCACCAAGAAAGTCATCTTAAATCTCCACATTAAACTAAATATATATAAAGTAACTATGAATATTTATATAACGTAACTATGAATATTTTAATATATATATATATATATATATATATATATATATATATATATATATATATATATTTATAAACAAATATTCATATAAATATTTATAAATTTATCTCTAAATATTCAAATAAATTTATCTTTAAAATTTATAAACAAATATTTATTTATAAATTTATAAATATTTCATCTAAACATTATAAAATTTAGATATGAATATTTTTTATTTTTATAAATATTTATATGAATATTTAGAGATAAATTTATAAATATTTTTTACATATATATATTTATATATAAAAATATTCATAGTTACTTTTAATTATATTTAGTTTAATGTTGAGATTTGTTTAGTATTTATTTAGTTTGATAAGAAATTTTGAAAAAAATATGTATGTATGTATATATATATATATATATATATATATATATATATATATATACATATTAGTAGAATAAAAAAAAGATATTGGAGACTACAAAATACTTTTTTTTTCTAAAGAGAAACATTTTATATATATATATATATATATATATATATATATATATGTTGTAAAATTTATCTAATACATAAAAAATATAGCATATGAAGCATGAAAAAAATTTAATAATGACTTATAAGTAAAAAAAAAAAGTTAAAATTTAAGTTATTGTCAAACATTAAATAATAACAAATGACTTATAACTTAGTTTGACCAACTTATAAGTTCTTGTTAAACACCCTCTATAATTCTAGATATAAAGAGAAATTAATATTTGATTATAAAAAAAATTACAAGTCAAGAAAAAGGAGAATTTGAAAAAGGGAAATTAAAAAAGAACTTACACATCATTGGTGCAATTTAATTGGTCTATGTCGAAACCATTGGTGCGACTTAATCGGTGTAGTTTGGTCGATTTTTGGTGCAATTTTGAGAGCGCTTTTGATTCCTTGCCCATCCCTTGTCAGAAATTATATATGTAAAATAACGAGTTACAAGAAAAATTCATATAAATTATTTTAGAAATTAATTATATTTTACATGTAACATCACTTTAACTGACGTTGAAATCTTTTTTTTTAATTTCTTTAATCTCTTCTACTTGTTTACAAACATTAATATTTTTTTATATTTATTCTCTATCATCGGCGTTGAAAATGAAGGAGTATATAAGACTTCAACTATAAAAAAAATAAAAATAAAAATTCTAACGCCAATTAAAGTGACGTTACATCTTACTCTTCTTTTTTACAAATTCAATTATTTTAAAAAAATTTAAATAAAATAGGGATAAAATTGATATTACATTATTATGGGTCAAACTAACTTATTACGAATGACTTATAAGTCATTTTAAATAACTTTATTTTGTTTTAGTTCATAAAACATAATAAATTTTTCTTCTATCTTTTTTGTTTTATCTTAGAACGGATAGTATTATAATTTAATTTTATAATATATTTGGAAAAAAAGGTAAAAGAAGAACTAGGAATAGCTAGGGATATAAAAGAAGAACTAGGAATAGTTAGGGGTATACTATTACTATTCTTCTTTTTATGTTTTATTTTTGGACTTAAAAATATGTTCATGATTTAAATTACTCCCTCCGTCTAAGAATAAAAGTTCTTATTATTTTATGTAATCTTAAGTTAACTATTTACTTATAGTAAATAATCTATTTTTTTACAATAATTTGTGCATAATATCCTTAAATATCATATTTTTATTATTTATAAATATTTATATTATATTACTAGTCGTATAGAAAAATATGCAATTAGATGAGAATTTAAATATGAATAATTTTATCATTTGACATTTTTTAAAATTAGCATAAAATCAATCATCACTTTCATTCTCTGAGTGAGGAGTACTTTGTAAGTATATATATATATATATATAAACAAATATTCATATAAATATTTATAAACAAATATTCATATAAATTTATCTTTAAAATTTATAAACAAATATTTATTTATAAATTTATAAATATTTCATCTAAAATTTATAAAATTTAGATATGAAAATTTGTTATAAATATTTATATGAATATTTAGAGATAAATTTATAAATATTTATATGAATATTTGTTTACATGTATATATTTATATATAAAATATATTCATATATAGTTACTTTATATATATTTAGTTTAATGTTGAGATTTGTTTAATATTTTATTTAGTTTGATAAGAAATTTTGAAATATATATATATATATATATATATATATATATATATATATATATATATATATATATTATGTGGGACCGAGTGGACGTGGCGAATATTGAACTTTATCCCAAAAAATATGTTAATGCACAGATTCAAACCCAAGATCTCCAGTATGGAATATTAATCCAATGACCACCCAAGCACCTGGGCCTAGTTGCTATTATTTTGCAAGGATTATTATTATTATTATTATTATTATTATTATTATTATTATTATTATTATTATTATTATTATTATTATTATTATTATTATTATTATTATTATTATTATTATTATTATTATTATTATTATTATTATTATTATTATTATATTATTATTATTATTATTATTATTATTAGTAGTAGTAGTATTACTATTATTATTATTATTATTATTATTATTATTATTATTATTATAATAATATTATTATTATTATTATTATTATTATTATTATTATTACTATTATTATTATTATTATTACTATTATTATTATTATTACTATTATTATTATTATTATTACTATTATTGTTGTTATTATTATTATTAGTACTATTATTATTATTATTGTAAGGCCTCAACTTTTTATAAATGACCCAACCACATTATTGAGTTAGAATCCCAGACGAGATAAATTAAAAAACTTAACGTCATTTGAGAAGGTACCGGTCAAGATCTTGGATGGGAAGGAGCATGTCCTACGCATGTCAATTTCGAGGACGAAATTTCATAAAGAGGGGAGGTTGTAAGGCCCCAACTTTTTATAAATGAAGATTTAATTTTCTCTATTTATTATTTTGAAATATTAAGGGGTTGGTTTGATTAATGTGGTTAATTATGGGTACAATGCGCAAATATTTGAAATAAGCAAGTGGTTATAAAATATTCATTGTTGTCGAGGAATATTCATTTGGTCGTGGAATATTCTTCATTGTCGGGAATATTCGTATGCGACGGTAGAAGGGCCCCATAACTGAAAAGTTTATTGGATGAAGAAAACGACAAGTATAAGTTGTTTATAAATATAATCAGGCGTAGTTATTACTGATTAATACCGTTGGAATATCCGGTGGTTAAAACACGATGTCGTGTTGTTGCACAAGAAGATTGCGTTATTGCACCAATTATTGATTCTTACGTAGAAGGCCTTACTCGATAACCTGCTTACGTGAATTCTTCGCTTCAAGATTTTATTTTATTGATTCAATAATTGTTTGCGTTGATATTTTATATTACCGTTGTTTCAATAATTATCACTACACAATATTTTCCATTATCGAAGCAATAATTCATATTATCCTCAATAATATTATTAGAAAATATTATTGGCAATGTCTAGAAAGTTCTGCATAAGGAGAGGTTTGGTCACCTAATTGCTGGCGTCGATGAGGAGAAATTCTTATTGAAAGCCCCTCTTTTCCTGGCTATGCATGATTGTCAATATTGTGATTACAGAATATTATTTGTGAATAATTAATTATTGATTTATATGATGAGAAAAATATTGATTTTATGTAGATATAGATGGAGAAAATTTTTAAAGTGACAATTGTTAAAAATTGATATTTTATCTTTTCTGATAAAATAATATTTTATTATATTATTATAATAGAATAGTGATGATATTTTTACAATGAATGTGGGATATATGAGTATATGAGGAGAAAGAGTATTTTTGTTGCATTAAATGATTAACACATGTTTTGTGTGTCGGTGGACCTCATTTCTTGACTGAAATTTGATTATAGCCTGAAAAATCGTCCGTATGTGGATTTCGGTCAATTTCTGTTTGGAATTTGGAAAAACTTTCTTCTACAAAGTTGTAGAGAATTGAATTTCCTATAAAAAGTCGCGAGATTCGAATTTTCTGATAAAAGGGCTATTTATTATGAATTATTGAAGTTCTGAAGTTCCGGAATAATTAATTTTTGTAAGTTTAAAATATTTTAAATCACAAAAACGTTTTCTTGGCAAGTTTGGCACATGTGTGGCTGATATGTTTGGATCAATGAGGGTGTGCGTAAGAATTTATAATATATATATTATTATTATATTAAATTTTCTGCTTTGGTGTTCTAAGTAATTTCCTATAAATAGGGTGCTTAGGTTAGAATTGAAAATCACACCAGAAACTACAGATATCTCTCTCTTTCTCTCTCTATATAACGAGTGTATTTTTGTGAGTATTTTAGTACTTCGAGTATTGCTATACGGTGCAAATTCTTTTAGCACTATATCCAGTATTTCAGTCAGAAGTACTATTCTTTCTGAGGTAAGGGATGTTATTTTTTTCGTAAATGATATTATTTCTTCAATATCATTATGCCGAAATATTGTTCTAAATTTTTATCAAATTTGGAACTTTTTATGTCGGGGTTACTATTCATGAGTTACTATTCACGAGTTACTATTCATGAGTTACTATTCACGAGTTACTATTCACGAGTACTATTCACGAAGCATGATGATTTTCTTGTGAAATTTCTATCTTTTGGTGTCGGAGTTACTATTCACGTATACGACACTATTCACGTATATGACACTATTCACGAATACGACATTATTCACAGAAAAATTAATTTTTATTTTTTGTCCAAAATATCTATTATGGATTCTAGCTTTGATTGTATCCATGTTTTGATCATTCTTGAATTTTACTCCACTATGATTATTTATGAGGTATTTTTGGACATGGAATAACTGAAATACGAATCCCTAATATTTATTCTTTTGTTTCACTGGATTCGTTTTCTTTAAAATATTTTTCATCATCCTCATTCCTAAATGATGATATAATCAATATCTTTGGCTCAGAGTGCAAAGATGAATGATTTTATGATGAATATCTTTGGCCCGTAGTGCAAAAGATGAACATGTGTTTAGAAGAACATGACCAACTAGTGAATATCTTTGGCCTGTAGTGCAAAGATGAATATTTAATTTATGATGTATATTGATTGATGTTACAGGGATAAAATATCGATGATGGACTTTTAAATTCATAGATGATAGTAGATTTCATTCTCTACTTAACTCTTCTAATGAATTGTTGTTTCACCGCAGTTGTTGATCTAAAACTTGTTGTCAATTGTATTCTATCGATTTTTCCTGTTGAAGACTAAGGATAATTTGTTGTACATTATCTTAGTCATAATATTCTTTATCTGGCTAGTTGAGCTCACCCTTTTCCTTTTTGTTCCATTTTCTTCTCAGGAGACGAGAATATAGCGGGAACTAGTCGGGGTGTGGAGTAATGGTTCAAGATAGTTGTTTTAGTAGTCATCACTATTTTGTAAAATAGTGTATCAATAATTGTAATGATGACTTATTTGAGTGTGAATATTGTCTAGAAGACAATATTTGTATTTAAACTCACAGTTTATGTGTTGTCGTATTTTGCACGACAATTGTATTAATGAAGTTGTAGTTGTTTCTCTACCATGTATTTGGCGACTCAGAATGGGTGATGTATACCTATTTTGGGGGCGTCACAATTATGACTGTTATTATTATTATTATTACTATTATTATTATTACTACTGTTATTGTTATTGTTATTATTATTATTATTATTATTATTATTATTATTATCTTAATTTAAGGCAACATTTTAATAGTCGTTGCAAAAAGTTGTATAAAATATGCAAATCTAAAAATAAAAATTATTGCCAATGAATATGGTCTATATTAGGCAAACTAAAATATAGCAACAAAATTTTTTTCGCTTGCTACTGATGAGGAGAAATCAAGTGGTTAGAAATTTTACAACAAATTTCTAACTAATTTTGTTTCAAATTTTGCAACTACTTATAAATTTCGTTGTAAAAAGTGAAAGCCTGACACAATCTGCAACGAAGGACAAGTTTCGTTGCTAAACATACACTTTTAGCAACGACTTATAAAGTCGTTGCCTGAAAAATCGTTGCTAAAGCTGCATTTTTAGCAACAAAAAACTTTCGTTGCCCACGATGATGGGAAAACAAGTGGCCGAAAATTTTGCAACGAATTTCTAACGAAATTTTTTCCCGTCAATGAATTAGCAACAAAATTTTGCAATGACTTATGAATTTCGTTGCAAAAAGTGAAAGCCTGACACAATTTGCAACGAAGGACAAATTTTGTTGCTAAGCATATACTTTTAGCAACGACTTATAAAGTCGTTGCCCAAAAAATCGTTGCTAAAGGCCCATTTTTTTGTAGAGTCACTATTCTATAAAATAGTGTGACAATAAATGTAATGAGGACTCTATTTGAAAGTGGATATTGTCTAGAAGGCAATATTTTTGTTTAAACTCTCTGCTATATTTTGTCGTATTTTGCACGACCATTGTATAATTAAGTTTGTATTTGATTTAAGTACCATGTATTTGGCGACTCAAGATGGGTGATGTATACCTATTTTGGGGGCGTCACATAAGTTACCTGTGGATTTAATTCCAATTCAATTAGGAGAATTTGATGTAATTCTAGGAATGAATTGGTTATTTAACCATGGAGCGTTGATAGATTGCGAGAAGAAGTGTATAAACCTTAGGACTCCAGACCAGTCTAAGGTAGCGTTCTATGGAAGTAGGTCGCTGAGACACTCAAGTTGTCTGACGATGATGCAAGCGAGGAAGTTACTAAGAAAAGGATGTGTAGGATATTTGGCCCATATCATCAATACGCAGAAAGCATGGATAGAGATGGCACAGATACCAGTAGTGGACGAATTTCCGTATGTATTTCCGGAGGAATTGCCAGGACTTCCGCTAGATCGGGAGGTCGAATTCGTTATAGATTTAGTACCAGGAACGGCACCGATTTCGAAAGCCCCTTACAGAATGGCACCAGCAGAAATGAAGGAGCTGATGGTACAGTTGCAGGAGTTATTGGATAGGAAGTATATTCAACCGAGTGTGTCTCCTTGGGGAGCACCAGTTTTATTTGTGAAAAATAAGGATGGATCGATGATACTATGTATCAACTATCGAGAGTTGAACAAGGTGATGATTAAGAACAAGTACCCGTTACCTAGGATAGATGATCTGTTTGATCAGTTAAAGGGAGTGAATATTTTTCTAAGATTGACTTGAGGACGGGATATCACCAATTAAAGGTAAGGAAGGAGGATGTACCTAAGACAACATTCAGGACTCGTTACGGTCACTACGAGTTCCTGGTGATGTCGTTCGGGTTAACAAATGCGCCAGCAGCGTTTATGGACATGTTGAATCGGGTATTCAAGCAATACTTAGTTAAATTTTTAGTTGTGTTCATAGATGATATCCTGATCTATTCCAAGACTTAGGAAGATCATGATGAACACTTAAGGTTAGTGTTAGGGGCGTTGAGGAAGGATAAGTTATATGCAAAATTCTCGAAGTGTGAATTCTGGTCGGAGAAAGTTCAATTTCTGGGTCACGTGATTGACAAGGACGGAATTTCTGTGGATCCAGCGAAGGTGGAAGCGGTTCAGAATTGGGAACAACTAAAGTCATCGACCAAAATAAGAAGTTTCTTAGGACTGGCAGGCTATTACAGACGGTTTATCCAAGATTTTTCAAAGATAGCGGGAACGTTCACGAACTTAACGAAGAAGTCGGTAAAATTTATCTGGACGGAGAAGTGTGAAGAAAGTTTTAAGGAACTCAAGAAAAGACTGAGTGAAGCACCAGTGTTGTCTTTACCTGACGATACAGGTGACTTCGTGATTTTCAGTGATGCGTCACACAAAGGACTTGGTTGTGTGCTTATGCAACTTGCGTACGCATCACGTCAATTGAAGGATTATGAGAAGGGATATCCTACCCATTACCTAGAATTAGCGGCGATAGTATTTTCCCTAAAGATATGGAGGCACTATTTATATGGTGTAAGGTGTGAAATATACATAGACCATAAAATTCTGAAGTATATCTTCACACAGAAGGAGTTGAATATGAGACAGAGAAGATGGTTGGAGCTTATAAAGTATTAGGATTGCGACATCTTATATCATCCGGGAAAAGCTAACGTGGTAGCGGATGCGCTAAGTAGAAAAGGCAATGGTAGTTTGGCAATGCTAACAGCTCAAGATGAGTTAATTAAGGAGATGGCTGGATTGGAACTCAAGATAAAAAGTCTGAGGGAGCCAGAGGGGAAATTGTTCGCAATGGAGGCTCATCCGACTCTATTGGACAAAAGAAAGGAAGCACAAGGCAGCGATGAGGAATGTGAGAAGTTAAGGAAAAGAATTTCAGATGGAGAAGAGCTTAAATTCAGTATGGGTGGTGATGGACTATTAAGATTTGAGAAGAGAATTTGGGTGCCAGCGGTGTCCGAATTAAAGGAAGAAATCTTGCAGGAAGCTCATAGCTCAAGTTACTCAATCCACCCAGGAAGCACAAAAATGTATTAGGATCTTCGCTAACATTATTGGTGGCCCAATATGAAGAGAGAAGTCACAGAGTCACGTCGTGCAAAGTGTTTAACATGCCAAATAGTCAAGGTGGAACATCGAAACCGAAAGGGTTACTTTAACCTTTAGAAATTCCAGAATGGAAGTGGGAGTATATCACGATGGACTTCGTGGTAGGACTTCCAACTATGCAGAAGGGTTACGATGCATTATGGGTGATCGTTGATCGATTGACCAAGTCAGCGCATTTCTTGCCAATCAAGATCAGATATACGTTGGATCAATTGGCAAAGCTTTACATCAAAGAGATTGTTTCCAGGCATGGGCTACCTGTATCAATTGTTTCAGATCGCGATCCGCGATTCGCAACAAATTTCTGGAGAAGTTTTCAAGAACGCATGGGAACGCAACTGAGGTTGAGCACGACGTATCATCCTCAAACAGATGGGCAGAGCGAGAGAACTATTCAAACGTTAGAGGACATGCTGAGAGCATGTGTTATGGATTTCAAACTACCGTTGGTGGAATTTTCATACAACAACAGTTATCACGCGAGCATCGGTATGCCACTTTATGAAGCTTTATATGGAAGGAAATGCAGAACGCCATTGTGATGGGATGAAGTGGGAGAACGACAATTGTTAGGGCCAGAATTGGTGCAGCAAACTGCAGATGTGATCAAAATGATACGAGCGAGACTAGTCACGGCTCAGGATCGACAGAAGAAATATGCAGATCAACATCGATAACAACGAGACTTCGACGTCGGCACTTATGTGTTTTTGAAAGTGTCACCTTGGAAAGGGAAAATGAGATTTGGGAAGAAGGGAAAACTTAGTCCCAGATTCATAGGACCCTTCAAAGTGTTGAGGCGAGTGGGTGAGGTAGCTTATGAAATAGCTTTACCTCCGGAGTTAGAACATATACACAACGTGTTCCACGTTTCAGTCTTACGACCCTATAAGTAGAATTACAAGCATGTCATAGAGTATGAACCTATTCAGTTTGAAAAGGACTTAACCTATGAAGAGGTCCCATTGCAGATAATCGATAGAAAAGAACAAGTGTTAAGAAATAAGATAATACCTTATGTTAAGGTAGTATGGAGGAACCACAACGCCGATGAGGCTACGTGAGAACTCGAGGAGAAAATGATGAAAAATTACCCTAATCTTTTTGTTTGATGTGTAATGATTACGGGGACGGAATCCTTATAAGGGAGGGTGAATGTAATATCCTAGATTTTCTATGTAATTTAATAATTAACAATAAACGAACTTATGTGAAACTCTTGTGTGATTTCATTTATTAGATGTATATGTGTTACGTTAAGATATGTGATGAGATGTATTTAAATGGTTGGTTTAGTTTTATTTAACTATTTAAATTGTTTAAGTAAGGAATTAATTCTATTTTTTTCGTGGGTTAGTATTAAATCATGAACTTGAGTTCGGAGTGGAATTTAGAGACGCGGACTGCGTATTCGAGTTCGGAACGTCAAAATTAGTTATGATAGATTGTAGCCACGAAAAATGTCACGGTTGACTTTTTGGTCAAAGTCAACCAGTTGACTTTTTTGAGGAAAAAGTCAACTACAAATTTCGGAGGCTAATTTGACGAAATGGATAGTCCCATGACGTCTAGAACGTCAAATTAGTAAGAATCAATAATATTATCAAAACGTTTGGCTACGGAGGGTAAAATGGTCAAAATATTGTATTAAACGATTAAATTGATTATAGTAATATTTTAATAGAAAAATGTAGCAACCGTTGGGTCCACGTGGCAACCAAATTGGGACAAGAGAGGGGAGTATTAAAATTATAAGGTAATGAGGGGGGAGGGAGTTAAAAACTCTTTACAAACCAAGGCCTTTCCTTTCTCTAACCCCCACCCCATACTAAATTAAATTTATACAATATACTTAAAACATGTAACTTATATTGGAGATGGAAGGGTTAGGAAAATCAATTGATAACATATTTTATATATACTCCCAATCCAAGTCTCTTCTTCCTCTTTGTAAAAATCCTACCGCGAGTGAAGTTGAGAGTGAGAAAGGAAGGAGCTTGAGAGGGTGGCAAATTCTAGAGTTTTTAGAGACTAATCAAGTAAGGAGAATTATTGGAGGAGTTCGAGCAAGTAGAATTCATCAAAGAGGTAAGCCATGTACTCTCTTTTCCATGTTCTTAAGTAAAAATTAGAGAATATGCTTATGTCACTTTTTGCAAACAATTTGTTGAAGTTTGATGTTGTGAAATGTGAAAACATATGAGAGTAGATGATCTGGACATTAGGAACAATTTAATTGCATGCTAGAAGCAAAATCATGATTTTTGTCAAAGTTGGTTAAAAAGTGTAATATGTGATTTTTGGGTTTTTCGGAGCCTTGGATTCATGGTTTCTATGACCCAATTAGTGTATGTAATAATTTTATAAAATAGTATGTAGCATGAGGTACAACCTGTCCAAATTTCGTTAGAATCGAAGTTATAATGAGCATGTTATGAAAATCGTAAGCAAGCATGTTCATAACAAAATCTGCAGAAAATCTGGAATTTCCAGATTTTTTCTAAGTGTAGAATCAGTGTTGGCACATTTTTCTATGCAGTTGGTTTGTAGTCTTAGCATGCTAGTTTCATGAATGTTATATTTTTTAAAAATACCTTGCTGTATGAAGTTTATTGTGTCCAAGTATCGTGGTCATATCATCTGTATATTAGTGGGAATAAAATCGCAAAAGTGGCTGCAAGAAACAAAAATTTGATGTCTTTCTTGGGACTGTTTGGATCAGTCTTTCTCGGGGGCATTTTCATCCACTATTTTGTACTTTAAAAATTCTGGAAAAATTTGGAGTATTAATATAAGAAAATATGAAGGTCCTGTAAAAATTTGAGAATTTGTTGCCATACGGTTTGAGAGTTATGGATTTTACGGCTAATGACACTATTTAAAAAGATACCTGAATAACTCTCTATGTATAAGTCCAAAAATTACAAAATTTTTACTGGAAGTACATGTATATAACAGGAGTTAATCCTGAAAATTTCAGAAATTTGGAGCTAATCTCGATTTATGAAAAATCTGAGAATATTTGGCTATTATGGGCTATTTAAAAATAGTAGATTGATTTTAAAAATTCCGGGAAAAATATATGTTCAATGTGGGACTATATTCTACAAAATCCCAGAAAAGAAATAATTTTAAGACTGATTTGGTATTTTTCATATAAATGATGTTATATGGATAAATGAGTTTAATTAAATATGTGATGTCATAATTATGGAAAATGAGGTTTTTTTGACTTGAGACCCTAAACATATTTTATACAGATTTTTGATGGAGGTTTTGGTCTGAAAAATGTCAAAAATTTATGTTTTCCAGATTCTTTTATTTAACCACGTGGCCTATACGTAGCAACATGTTATGTAATTGAATTGTATTTAAATACGTGTGAGTTTAATCGTCTTATTAAAATAAAAGGGAACCAGTGCACTTCAAAGTGGTGTTCGAGAACCAAATTGCTTAACGTGACATATGTGAATAGGTTACGTGAAGGGCTGGTAGATAGCGGTAATTGTAGAAGACGTATTAGGCAAGTTTCCTAACTTTATTCATTTTATTGCAGTGAATGTAAGTTCCCTTAACTTGTACAATTTATCATTGTGTACAAGTCTCTTATATTGCAAGTTATAACTTGTACAAACTTATATATAGTGCAAGTTCTATTGATGATTACTCAATTATTAATTCAGTTGTGTATGCCTTAAAGTTCTTAATTATTTATGAATTGCTTTCAAGAATGCGATCTGGCCATTTGTTTCGGTTAGATATTATAGATGCGAAATGTTATATTATTTGAACTATTTCAAATTCATTGTAGCTATTTAAGTCTACCAATCCAAATTGCTTTGGTGCGGCCTCGCATGAAACTAAGATGAACAACCCGGATAACGGGGTAACTGAAATCAGGCATATAGTCCCATTTACGCTTATTCTTTTAAACTTTATACTTGTGCACAATGTAGGGTACGATAGGCTGATCACCTATAGTACTTGCAGAGACTGTTTACAATCTATTTGATTGTTAAACCGTCTGATGGTTTTCGATGAAAAAAAGTAATGTTCAGGGTATCTAACACCCCTTAGTATGCTATTGAGAATTTCAGAACTCTTATCTTGATATTCCAGTTTATCTCTTGATAATTATTTCAACTGTTGGGAAATATTCATACTAATGATTTTTCTTCTGATGTATGTTCTCAAATTACTTTATATACTTGCTGGGCAATTTGTGCTCATTCTTGCTTAAAACTTTCAGTTAAGGCTGATAACGCTGAGGGCTCAGGAAAGGACAAGGGAAAGTCTAAGATTAAATGATGAGAGTTATTTATGTAATAAGTATATTTCCACATATGATGTAATGTAGCGATAAACGCTAAGTTTAAGTTTTAGTTTATTAAATGTTGTAAAGACTTGGGACTTTATTTTGAATAAGTATGTAATAGTTATTATTATTATTATTATTATTAGAGTTACTTAGATAGATGATGATGTATGTTGTATCGTGAGAACCATGTCCTGTAATCGATGTTACACGAATTTGGGGGCGTCACATGTTCTGACAATACCATCTGATTCAGATGAATTTGTTATCTACAGCGATGCTTCAGGCAAAGGGTTAGGATGTGTTCTCATGCAACATGGGAAAGTCATAGCCTATGCCTCGCGACAACTCAAAGAATATGAGAAGAATTATCCTACTCATGATTTGGAGTTGGCAGCAGTCATTTTCGCGTTGAAGATCTGGTGACACTACCTATATGGGGAGAAAGTGGAGATCTATACAGATCATAAAAGCCTAAAATATTTCTTCACCCAAAAGGAACTTAACATACGGCAACGACGTTGGCTCGAGTTGTTGAAGATTACGACCATACCATCCAATATCATCATGGAAAAGCAAATGTGGTAGCTGACGCATTAAGTAGAAGATCATATGCAGGTACGAGTGCAATGTTGTTAATACAAAGGCCCATTTTGTATGACTAGCAAATGATGGAGATAGAGGTAAAGGCTCCAAGTACCCACGTGATGATATCAAACATACGAGTAGAACCGACTTTAATTGATAAAGTTAAAAGTTGCTCAAGCTACGGACACAGGTGATCGCATATGAAGAAGAAAGTGCAAGAAGGTGTTATTCCAGAAGCAAGAATCGATGAAGAAGGAATACTTTGAGTCAACTCCAGAGTTTCTAACGATTCTGACTTGAAGCATAGAATCATGATGGAGGCACACAACACACCGTTTATAATCCATCCTGGGAGTACCAAAACGTATCATGATCTTCGACATACATTTTGGTGGAGCAATATGAAGAGAGAGATCATGGAGTTTATGTCGAGGTGTTTAACTTGTCAACGTGTAAAGGTGGAGCATCAAGTATAAAAGGGTCCATTGCAACCACTTGAGATTCTAAAATGGAAGTGGGAACAAATTACTATGAATTTCGTTACAGGTCTTCCCAAGGTTTCTCAAGGCATAGATGCGATTTGGGTTATTGGTGATATATTAACCAATTCTGCTCATTTCTTGCCTATACGTGAGACTTATTCCCTTGAACGTCTTGCTCGTATATATGTAAATGAGATTGTGAGATTGCATGGCATGCCAATATCCATAGTTTCGGATCGTGACCCAAGATTCACTTCACGATTTTGGGTTAGCTTGCAGAAAGCTATGGGCACGGATTTACTGATTGGCTTCAAAGATAACATCCTCAAACGGACGGGCAATCGGAAAGGACTATTCAAACTCTTGAAGATCTATTAAGACTTTGTGTCCTAGATTTCAAAGGAAGTTGGGATAAGTACTTGACATTGGTGGAATTCTCTTACAATAACAGTTATCGAGCCCAAAAATGTGCAATTATTTAAACTATATTTTCCTAAAAATAGAAGCTCATTCTTCTTTTATTTCTCACCAATTCACTAAGTCTCACAAGAGTAATTATTATAGAGAGAAATTTTAGACATAAAGAAGAAGAGAAGTCTGCTACCTCACTATTCAAGTATTTAGTTTTTTTCTAAGGTAAGGGGTATTATTCTTTCGTATTCATGAAGAGAGTTATATTCTTTCAATACCCGTAAGGGTTGTTATTCCATTCTTTATTATTATGTTGAATAACTTTTGCCTGCAAAGTACCGCATACATGGTGAAATTCTTCATTATTCCATTCTTTATTATTACATTGGAATAACCTTTGTCTATGCGGTCTATCGCGCGTGCACGGTGAATTCTATTGTTATTCCATTCTTTATTATTTTGTTGGAATATCCTATCTGTGCGGATTACGCATGACCGTTCCATTCTTTATTATTACATTGGAATAACTTTGTTTGTCAGATCTATCGTATGCCTAGTAAATTCTGTTGTTATTCCATTCTTTATTATTCTGTTGGAATATCCTGTCTGTGTGAATTACGCATGACCTGGTTCTATTCTTTATTATTGTGTTGGAATATCCTCGCATGCATGCACGGATTACGCACGACCGTTCCATTCTTTATTATTCTGTTGGAATAACTTGTCTCGTGATACTATCATCGCATGCCCGTGAATTCATTTGTTATTCCATTTTTTATTATTCCATTTGGAATAATATGTCGTGTGTGGACTATCGCATGCATGGTGAATGATACTTTGTATTCATTCCTTATTAAATTGTAGAAATGATCATCTGCACGTGGATTACTGCATAATGGTAGTAAAATCCATTTGCGAGCTTGTATATTCTATTATACTCGTATGAGATATCATTTCTTTTGTACTCGTCATGAAATATCATTTTATTTGGTATTTTATTTACGAGTTACTATTCACGGGTTACTATTTACCCGATTACTATTCATTCTAGTATTATTCACTCGAGTATTTGGGGCACTTTTCGTGTCAGAGTACTATTCATGAGTTACTATTCACGGGTTACTATTCACCTAAATTACTATTCACCCAAATATTATTCACTCGGGTATTTGGGGTACTTTTTATGTCGGGGTACTATTCACGAGGTACTATTCACGAAGTACTATTTACAGGGTACTATTCACGAGGTAATATTTACCCAAAAAATACATTTCTTTTCTGTCCAAATTATTTTTGGTACATGAATATTATTCTTGAATTTTACTGCACAAAGCAGTATCATGTTGACAATTTGAACATTATTGAATTCTGGATAAATTAAATTATAAATCTTTAAAATTTATCCTTGAACTTGTTTTATTGAATTGTTATGTTATGGTCAACATCCTCATGCTTATATTGTGATGAAAGTCATCTTTGGCTTACGTGCATAGATGGACTTGGTATGATTATGACCAGGGATTATTCGGTATAATCATGACCGTAATGTAACGAATGATGTGGTAAAAGTCCTCATTGGCCTGTAGTTCATTGATGGACAGTTGTTGGTATGATTATGACAAGGGATTATTCGGTATAATCATGACCGTAATGTAACGAATGATGTGGTAAGAGTCCTTATTGGCCTGTAGTTCATTGATGGACAGTTGTTGGTATGATTATGACCATGGATTATTTGGTATAATCATGATCATTGATAATTACATGAATATCCTTGGCCGTGGTGCAGGGATGATTAGATTTTATTTATTAAGCTGAGTCTCAGCGATAAAGTTGATGAAAAACTTTTTAAATCATAGAAGATAATAGATTTTATGCTCAACTTGACTCTTCTAATGGATTGCTTATTCCTCTGCAGTTGTTGATCTAAAACTTGTTGTCTATTATATTATATCAGTTGTTATACTATTGAAGTCTAAGGATAATTTATTCTGCATTATCTTAGTCATAATATTTCTTACTGAGCTAGTTGAGCTCACCCTTTTCTTTCACTATTCTCTTCAGGAAATGAGAATATAGCTCGGACGAGTCGGGTAACGGAGTGATGATCCAGATGTTGGCTTTAGTAGTCCTCACTATTTTTATAAAATAGTGTGATAATAATTGTAATGAGGACTTCATTTGAGTTTGAATACTATCTATGAGACAATATTCGTGTAAAAACTCTAAGCTACGCTGTTGTCGTATTGTATAAAAGAAGTTTGTGTTTGAATTTTGTACCATATATTTGGTGACTCAAGATGGGTGATGTATGCCTGTTTTGGGGGCGTCACAGAGGTATCCTCACCTTTTGGAAAACCAGGTATGTACGTGAATTTCGAGGACGAAATTTCATAAGGAGGGGAGGTTGTAAGACCCCAACTTTTTTATAAATAAAATTGAATTTCCTCTATTCATTGTTTTGAATTAATAAGGTGTTAAATTGATATAATGCTTTGGTTATGGGTGAAATGTGCAAATTTTGCAAAATAAGCAAGTGGTTATAAAATATTCATTGTTGTCGGGGAATATTCGTTTGGTCATGGAATATTCTTGTTGTTTGAATATTAAATGCGATGGTGCAAACCATTTGTGGGCCCCATAACAGAAAATGGTCGGATATAGAAAATGACAAGTTTGAGTTTTTATAAATAACGGCGTAGTTGTTACTGTTAACACTGTTGGAAAACCCGGTGGTTAAAGTAAAATAATACGCGTGGTTACACAGTAGCACACGTTATTGCATAATATTTTTTGAATTATTGATTCTTACATAAGAATGCACTACACAGTAATTATTACAGTAATTACTGTTCAATATTTTATTTTATTGGTTCAATAATTGCTGCGTTGATATTTTTTATTATTGTTGTTTCAATAATTGCCACTGCACAGTATTTCCCATTATCAGATAAATAATTCATATTATTTGAATACTATTATTAAATAGCATTATTGGCAATGTCTAAGGAAGTTCTGCCTAGGAAATGAGTTTGGTCACCTAATTGCACGTCAGTAAGGAGAAATCCTTATCGGAAAGCCCCCTCTTTCTTGGGAACGACTTGGTTGTCATAATTGTGATTCTGTAATATTATTTGTGAATAATTAATTATTAATTTATATGATAAGGAAATATTTAATTTTATGTGGATATAAATGAAGGAATTCAGCATGTGATATTTGTTGATAGTTTGACATATTTTTCTGTGGAATTACAATTATCTCCTCCGATAAAATATTTATTCAAATATATTATTATAATATTACATTTTTTTTTATAATTTAAATGGTAATATTATTATAATAATATATAATTTTTAGCATGTGAATAAAAGTGGAGTGGAGGTTAGCAATTTAAATTGGAATTCTTCCGTGTACTTCTTCTTTTTAAAGTTGTTGGCTAAAGTTTATTGCATATTTTCTTTCTTCTGTTTGGTGGGTGGTAGACATCCTGCAAACCATTCCTTGTTTCCAAAATGGTGGGCCCTCAATCAATTGAGAATTATGAGTTAGGTAATGAAAAATTCTCCAGCAAAGTGATGTTATCAAATTAATGGGCCCTTAACCAATAAAATGTGAGTTATTCCTTTTCAAATTCTTCCTGCAAGCCTTTATTTTCCAAAGTTTGTGGGCCTCACCCATTGGAAATGAGAGGTAGGCATATGTTAGGCAGGTTAGGCAAAGAAAAAAGAGAGGAAAGTTAGGCAGTTCATTTGGTTTTCTCCTCCGTGATGCACTATAAATATGAGGTAACCCCTCCATCCTTAACACACCATTACAATAGAAGAAATTCTTACTCTATAGTATTGTGAGTATTTTCTTGAGTATAAGGATACTTTGAGTGTAGCTTTTTGTGCAAGATTTTCAGAATAATATTCGATATTCCAGTCAGAAGTATTATTCTTTTGAGGTAAGGGATGTTATTTTCTTCGTAAATGATATTATTTCTTTCAATATCATTATGACCAAATATTAATATGAATTTTATTGTGGAATTTCTACCTTTTTGTGTCGGGATTACTATTCACGTATACGGCACTATTCACGTATACTGCCTATTCACGAATACGACACTATTCACCAAAAAAATAAAATTTTCTCTTCTTTGTCCAAGATGTCTATTATGGTTATTATCTTTGATTTTATCCATGTTTTGATCTTTATTTTTGAATTCTGCTCCACAATTGATTATTATGGAGTAATTTTGAACTTGGATAAACTATAATATGAATCCCTAATATTTGTCCTTTTGTCTCACTGGATTCATTTTTTTAAAGATATTTTTCATCATCCTCAGTCCTAAATGATGATATTCTTGAATATCTTTAGCCTGTAGTACAAAGATGAATGATTAACTGATGAATATCTTTGGCCCGTAGTGCAAAGATGAACAGGTGTTGAGATGAACATGACCAACTGGTGATACAAATGAATATCTTTGGCCTGTAGTGTAAAGATGAATATTTGATTCAAGATGTATATTGATTGATGTTACAGGGAGAAAATATTGATGATGGACTTTTAAATCTTAGAAGATAGTAGAATTCATTCTCTACTTGACTCCACATTATTGAATTAGAACTGGATGAGATAGCGAATTTAACGTATGAGGAGGTACCTGTCAAGATATTGGATAAGAAGGAAAATATTCTACGCTCAAAAGTTATACCTCAAGTCAAAGTTTTATGAAGAAACCATGATATTGAGGAAATGACATGGGAGTTAGAATCTGAAATGAAAGCAAGGTATCTTCACCTCTTCGAAATACCAGGAACGTACATCAATTTTGAGGATGAAATTTCATAAGTAGATGAGGTTGTAAGACCCCAACTTTTTATGAATAAGATTTAATTTTATTTATATATTATTCTAAATAGTAAGGTGTTGATTTAATAAATGTTATAGTTGTGGGTGATATGTGCAAATTATACAAAGTAAACAGTTGTTGGAAAATATCCGTTTTGTCGGGGAATATTATATTCGGTAAAGTACGACGGCGCCGAAATAACCAATCATTGGTGGACCCCACGACAAGATACAGAAAGCGACAAAAATTAGTTTTTACAAATTGGCGGCATAACTTTTACCGTTAACGTACTGGAAAAATACTTAACGATAAAAGGACAGTAATACGCGTTGATCCATAATAGTACGTGGTATTGCACAGTAACACACGGTATTACACAATATCTCTGAATATTTATTCTTACGTAAGTAGTCACTCAATATTTCATTCAATAATTGATACAATGATAATTGCTTAATATTTCATATTATTGACTCAATAATTGTCACAGTAACAAATGAATACTATTTCACATTATTAAATCTATAATTGTCATGACACAATAACTTATATTATTGAAATTATATTATTAGATAGCATTATTGACAATGTCTAAAAAGTTCTGTCGATGAAAGGGGTTAGGCTATATAATTGCGCCACCAAGAAAGAGAAATCCTTCGAAAAACCCCTTTTCCTAGAGCGATTTGGTTTGTCGTCGATGATTGTGAATCTATAATATTAATTAGAAATAATTATTTAAAGATTGAAGAGTTGTAAATAATTGATGAATAAAATAAAAAATTATTGATAAATATGATAAGTAAATATTTGCTCAATCTTGATATAAGGAGGAATTTTAGCATGAGACATTTGTTGAAAGTTTGACATATTTTTTTTATGAAACCACAATTATCTTCTCCGACATTAATATTCATTCAAATATATTATTATAATATAATATTATAATAGTATAGTTTATAATAATGTTTTAATATAATTTTATAATGATATAATATTATAATATTATATTTGTCAGATTATTAAGTTTTTCAAAACTTCCCGTGCACTTCTTCCAAATAAGTTAGCTAAGAATGTATCTCATGTATGTTCTTTTCCTTTTTCCAAGTTGGTTGGTTGAGAAACCTTCTCTTACAATTCATTTTCAAATTCATGGGCTCTCACCCATAAGAAAATGAAAGTTAGGCAGAGAAAGAGAGAGCTAGGCAAAAAAAGTTAGGCATGTTTATTTATTTTTTTCTCCGAGTTGCACTATAAAAGGGGGAGGTAACACTTCATACTAGAGACACCAAAAAAACACAAGTGTTCTATTATAATATTGTGAGTATTTCTTTTGAGTATAATGATACTTTGAGTGTAGTTTATAGTTCAAGATTTTCTCAGGATAATATCTGTTATACCAGTCAATTCTAGTTTCCTACTAAAGTAAATGATATTATTTTCTTTCACTACTCGTACAGGATATCATTTTCTTTCATACTCCATATTATGTAAGTGATATTATTTCATTTCATATTCCTAAATTTAAACTTGCTATGATAAATATTGCTTCTATAATTCATGAAATGATTAGAAATTATTTGAGGTTTGCGCTTCATCTAATATCATTTCACTGGAATATTGGTCTGAACTTTCTTATTAAATTTTAATCTTTTCATTTTGGGGTACTGTTCATCCGTGGTACTATTCATACCGGAGTACTATTCATCTGCGGTACTATTAATGTCGGAGTACTATTCATCTGGGGTACTATTCATGCCGGAGTACTATTCACGACGAAATTTAGTTTTTTTTTTCTTTGTCCAAATCATCTTTGAAATATGAATCTTAAAAATCATTCTTGGATTTTACTCCACAATTGATTATCATGTTGACAATTTGGACATTCTTGAACTCTGGATAAATTAAATTACAAATCTCTAATATTTATCGTTGATCTCACTTGTATTCATCTTATATATCATTGTCATAATCCTCATGTTTAAATTTGTGGTGGAATGTTATCTTTGGCCCGTAGTGCAAAGATGAACTGTTAATTGGTATGATTATGACAAGAAATTGTGTATTGGTATAATCATAACTTTTAATGTTACAAAAGGCTTGTGATGAAAGTTCTCTTTGGCCCGTATTGCAAAGATAAACTGTTGTTTGGCATGATCATAACCATTGGTAATATAAATGAATATCTTTGGCCCGTAGAGCAAAAATAAAATATTGATTTGCATAATTATTGATTGGTGTTACAGGGATAAAATATTGATAATGGACCCTTAAATCATAGAAGATAATAGACATCATTCTCTACTTGACTCTTCTAATGGATTGTTTGGTCCACTACAGTTGTTGATCTAGAATTTGTTGCCCATTATATTTTATCTGATTTATCAAAGTTGAAGGCTAAAGATAATTTATTCCTCATTATCTTAGTCATAATATTCTTTACTGGGCTATTTGAGCTCACCCTTTTCCTTTTGTTTCATTTTTCTTCTCAGAAAATGAGAGTGTAGCTGGGACTAGTCGGGGAGTGGAGTAATGGTCTGAGATGGTTACTATAGCTAGTAGTCCTCACTATTCTGTAAAATAGTGTGACAATAAATATAATGAGGACTTAATTTGAGTTTGGATATTAACATATTATATACGGTACAATATTTGTATTGAAACTCACAACGTATGTGTGGTCGTATTTTGCACGACAGTTTAATAGTTGTAAATAGAAAATTTTGTATTTTGATTTTTTAGTATGTATTTCGACGACTCAAAATGAGTTGTGTGGACCTATTTTAGGAACGTCACAAGTGATGTATGTTGAATCAGTGAAGTTTCAAAATAGGGTCTAGATGCAGGGTTTAAGGTACTTACAGATGAACAAAATACGTATGACGAACTCGTATGATGTCGGTAACATAGTTTGAACTGCTACCTTGACACCCAACCAAGCTATCTAAGCACAATCGTGCAATTAAGATTATGATAGTTGGGAATATATATTTCTAAACACACACACATACACACACACACACACATATATATATATATATATATATATATATATATCATCTTCTTCAGAGAACCTTAAACAGTGAACCAAAGGTGAATCGGCTATAACGATAATTTTTTCGTAATAGCGACAGTTCGAACTTTCGCCATAGCTATATCGTCGGCTTTATATGCTATAACGATGGAAAAAATTATTGTTATAGTCGGTTCGCTTTTGGTTCATTGGAGAAAGGACTATATATATATATATATATATATATATATATATATATATATATATATATATATATATATATATATATATATATATATAAATATATCTTAGGCTCACCCAACAAAAACGCACCCCCAATTCACCTATAAAACCCATTTCATTTTTTTTCTCTCCTCACATTTCAGACATAACACAAAATCAAACTCTCACTACAAGAAAATGCTCTATCAACGACCAACAAAATTAGCGACTGCACATATGGTCGTAGATAGGATTAGTAGCGACCGACAGTGGCGACCGATCTTGAATATAGTCGCTAACTTATGTTAGCGACCGTCTGCGGTCACTAGTTCAATTTTACCACCAAAAAAATTGGCATAAAATGTTGGCGCGCTGGTTTGTTGCGACCTCTCACCATCAGCGACCGACTTCGGTCGCTGATACTTCCACATCATTAAAATTTAGCTACCGTGACGCACATCGGGTTAAACCGATCATTGATCAATTTAATCTACCAGTCTATCGCTCGACAGTAGCAGAATCAGAAAGGAAAAAGAAAGAGGGAGACCGAAAAGGGAGAAGAGGGAGAAGGGGGAAAAGGGACTGGTGGTTGTTGATACTCCTCGCGCGACTAGTGGTTGCTGCCACTCCTTCAATTGGGTGTTGCTACTCCTTCAATTGGTGTTCGCTACTCCTCGCGCGACTGATGGGTTTTTCTTCTTCATAGCTGATCTCATCCACGTATTTTCTCTCTCTCCTCTCATACATACTGATAATTCTCTACTTATAATTCATATATGTATTTCCAAGTGGGATTTGAATTATGCTCATCTGTATAATGTCTCTCAAACACAAGCATACATATCCTACTTTAGTTACTCACTAAATGTGTTTTTTGGTTATGTTGAGATATGGTGATTGTGTTTAATTAGAAGAAAGCCTAGCTTACTTATAATTGTCTTATTTAGTAAAGAAAAATTAGGCATTTACTTGTATTTGGGTGTGCAACTAGTAATCTAGGGTGTGCACATATCACCACCCATATTAAATCTATCTGTTATTTTGGTTATTAGTAATTACCACCAGTGGGACAAAGTGCTTAATCCATTTTCAATTTTCTTTTTGGTTTTATACTTGAACTTCTATATATGGTTGACGTCATATTCTTTATCTACCTTCAAGTACTCATAAAACTACTCTTACTTTCTTGTAATTTAACTAAGGCAGACGAGATCAATAAACTATCAAACCAATAACCCCAAGTTGTTAGCTCAAGTGATAGTAAACCCTACTAAAAAGGTCTTTCAAAGCATAGGTCATGTATTCAATACTCTACAAAAGTAATATATCCTCTGGTCACCCACACATAGTTTACTATGGAATTACCTGTTATGCTTGATTAGTGGGGTATTATGTGCACTTGATGGTTAGTGGACATACCCTAAGGGTAGTGGCTGTGGTTTTCACTTCGTAAGAAAATTTAAATATCAAACTAGTTTTTATCATAATATACATAATAAGTAAATGTAGACAGGTTTTTGGAGGAACGTTGATAGAACCGGAAAAGAATTGAAATTTGGCATTGAATAGTGGACAAGTTGAACATTGTATGAAGGGATTAAATTAGTTAAATAGTCATACTTTCGTATCTTTGACAAATTATATTACTTCCACAAATTAGAGATACATCTCTAAAAGACAACTTCTAAGGAAAATTTCACTTTTCCAAATACACTGTGAGATCCCAGATTTTATGAATAAAGATTTAAATTTCTCGAAATATTTTTTTAATATTATGGTGTGGATTTGATATAATGTTATAGTTGTGGGTAGTATTTATAAATTTTGCAAAGTATGTAAGTTGTTATAAAATATTCGTTGGTCAGGGAATATTCTTTTTGTCGGAGAATATCCGTATGACGACACAATCATTGGTGGACCCCACAACGGAAGTATTGTCGTATTTAGAAAATGACAAAATTATCTTTTTATAATGGCAGAAGTGTTACCGTTAAAACTGTTGAACTGCTCGGTAGTAAAAGTACAGTAATACGCGTGGTTGCATAGTAGCACATGGTATTGATTATTGATACTTATGTGAGAAGTCACTCAGTTATACTCAATTATTGCTACACTAATTGCTGCATCATATCTCTCATATTTTTGATTCAACTATTGTCATAGTAGCATCTGCATAATATGTTATATTATTAAATCAATAATTGAGACGGCAAAGTTATTCATATTATTGTTTGCAATATTGACAATGTCTAGAAGTTCTGTCAAGGAGAGGTTTGGTCATCTAATTGCGCGCTAATAAGGAGAAATCCTTATCGGAAAGCCCCTCTTTCTCGAACGACTTTGGTTGTTAAATATTATGAATTATAATATTAATGATGAATGTTATTAAAAATTGAATTTGAGTTCGGAGTTGAATTTGGAGACGCGGACGTGATATTCGAGTCCGAAACTATGAAATTAGTAAGAATAGACTATAAACACAAAATTTTTTGGGGTTGACTTTTTGGTCAAAAAGTCAACAGTTGACTTTTTCGGAAAAAGTCAAACTTCAAAAATAAATTTTTGATAAAAATAGTTCCATTGTGTTGGAATTATTAGTGTTAGTGAAAATCTATATTTATTTCGATAATAATTGATGTCCGAGTTATATTGACCAATCCAGTAATTAACTTAGGATAAATGAAACAATTAATTGCTATTAATTGACATAATTATAACTATTTGTTCACATGTGTGTACTATTGATTCACATTTTTGTACTATTAGGGAGTTGGTGCAAGATTGATAATACTTGCATGACTAAGTTAAAAATGGAGGTATAAATAGAGGTACTATATTGTAATTCGTATTTTCACATGATAATAACTATTGATTTACATGATTGAACTATTGATTCACATTATTTACTATTATGGGAGGTGGTGCAAGTTTGATAATACTTGCAGGACTAAATTAAAAATGAAGAAAAAGAGGGAGGTATTATACTGTAATATTTTGAGCCCCATAACGTGCAATTGTCGAAACTATATTTTCCTATAAATAGAAGCTCATTCCTTCATTATTTTTCACCAATTCACTCAAGCTATAGAGCATTTATTATAGAGAGAAGTTATAGAGAGAAAGAAGAAAAGAAGTCTACTACCTCACTACTCCAGTATCCAGTTTCTTTTTAAGGTAAAGGATATTATTATTATTGTAAGGGGTATTATTTCTTTCTTTCGTCTTCATAAAGAGAACTTCTGTTATTCCATTCTTTGTTATTATGTTGGAATAACCTGTCTATGCGAAGTACCACATACATGGTGAAATTATTCTGTTATTCCATTCTTTATTATTCTGTTGGAACATCATGTCTGTGCGTTTATGCATGACTCGTTCCGTTCTTTATTATTCTCGATGGAATATCCACATGCGTATGCGTTCGCATGACCGGTTCCGTTATTTAATATTCATTGGAATAACTCGTATGTGTGTGCGGTCTATCGCATGCCTGGTGATTTCTTTTGTTATTCCATTCGTTATTATACTCAGTTGGTTAAAGTTTTGACTTCTATACTCCATGAAATTAGTGGAATATCATTGATATTTGCGCTTCATCCAGTATCTTTTCATGAAAATATTCTTCTGAGCATTCTTGAGTTTTACTCTACAAAGAAGTATCATGTTGACAATTTAGACGTTATTAGTTCCTGGATAAAATAATTCTTGAATTTGTTTTATTGAATTCTTATATCATTGTCATCATCCTCATGTTTATATTCTGCTGAAAGTCATTTGTGGCATGTAGTGCATAGATGGACTTGGTATGATTATGAGCAGAGATCATTCAGTATAATCATAACTGTAATGTTACAAATGATGTGGTAAAAGTCCTCATTAGCCCGTAGTGCATTGATGGATAGTTGTTGGCATGATCATGACCATTAATGAATACACAAATATCCTTGGCCCGTAGTGCATGGATAATTTGTGGTCGTGATACTAAAGAATATCTTTGGCCGTAGTGCAGGGGTGATTCGACGATGTGGATTATTTATTAACACTAGTACAAAGTACCAAATAGATAACACTTCAGCCACAACGTTTTTATAAAAAATGTTGTGGTATTTTTTTTTACAACGTTTTTTAACAAAACATTGTATATATATATGAAAAAATGTTATCTATTTAAAAGGGCATATTTTGAGTTTAAACTAGATAACGTTTTTTTTAAAACGTTATGTATCTACAAAAATACGGAGCAAAAAACCATGCTAAGTGAAAACTTGAAATTAAAAAAAACGTGACTGCATCCTCTAGGGTTCCAATTAGCGAAAGTTAGAGAGAGAGGCTCCTCATTCTCTCTATAATTTTCCCCCCCTCACCATCTGCCATCACCTCCTCCTCCACTTACTCATCCGGCCCACCCGTTCTCCCTTTCCTCCCTTCCCCTTCATTTCGGTCCACTATTTCTCCCTCATCTTCTCCACTGTCTTCTTACTTTCTGTCTTCTTCGGCTACCACTGTGGCCATCAGCTGAGGAGGCACATACGGGAGAAGATCTTGAGCATTTATGACAAGGTTTGCATCTATCTTTTGAAAAGAAAGGGGTAATTTAGGCATGCACTGTAGCAGATCAAAGAGAAAGCGCAAAAGGACAGCCAAAAGAAGAACGAAGAAACAATTTCCATGTTTAATTTTCGTTCTCGCCTCCCATTTTCAACCAATTTTACATTTTAGTAACCTGACTTTTCTATATGTGTACGGTTTACGAGTTTGTATATTTGTGGTTGTGGTGTTTTGTTCTCAGATTTATTAGCAGATTAGGCATTCAACTTTTGTGACCTACTGTATGTGACGCCCCCAAAATAAGTATACATCACCACCTATTCTGAGTCGCCAAATACATGGTATAAAATACAAATAAAAATTTAATTATACAACTGTCGTGTAAAATACGACAAAACATAAGCTATGAGTTTTAATACAAATATTGTCATCTAGACAATATCCACACTTAATTGAGTCCTCATTACATTTATTATCACACTATTTCATAGAATAATGAGGACTACTAATGCTATCATCTGGACCGTTACTCTGTACCCCGACTAGTCCTTGCTACGTTCTCATTTCCTGAAGAGAACAATGAAAGCAAAAGGGTGAGCTCAACTAGCGCAGTAAGAAATATTATGACTAAGATAATGCAGAATAAATTATCGTTAGCCTTCAACAGTGTTAAACTGATACAATATAACAAACATCAAGTTTAACTGCAGCGGAACAAGCAATCTATTAGAAGAGTCAAGTAGAGAATAAAATCTACTATCTTCTATGATTTAAAAGGTGTTTCAATACTTTTATCACTGAGACTCAGCTTAATAAATAATCTACATAATCCCTTCACTACGACCAAGGATATTCATTAGTGTCACAACCACAAATTATCCATGCACTACGGGCCAAGGATATTCGTTTTTTCATCAATGGTCATGATCATGCCAACAACTGTCCATCAATGCACTATGGTCAATGAGGACTTTTATCACATCATTTGTAACATTACGGTCATGATTATACCGAATAATCCCTGGTCATAATCATACTAAGTCCATCTATGCACTACAGGCCACAGATGACTTTCAACATTTTATAAACATGAGGATGATGACAATGATATAAGAATTCAATTAAACAAGTTCAAGAATTAATTTATCCAGGAACCAATAACGTCCAAATTGTCAACATGATACTGCTTTGTGGAGTAAAATTCAAGAATGCTCAGAAGAATATTTCCATGAAAAGATACTGGATGAAGCGCAAATATCAAGGATATTCCACTAATTTCATGGAGTATAAAAGCCAAAACTTTAACCAACCGAGTATAATAAAGAATGGAATAACAAAAAATTCACCAGTATGCGATAGATCACATGCATGCATGTTATTCCAATGAATAATAAATAATGGAACCAGTCATGCGTAAAATGGATATTCCAATGTAATAATAAATAATGGAACCAGTCATGCTTAAACGCATGCATGTGATATTCCAATGAATAATAAATAATCTAACGAAGTCATGCGTACGCACGCATGATGTGATGTTCCAAATGTAATAATAAAGAATGGAATAATAGAAGAATTTCACCATGTATGCGCAGTGCTTGGCATGTATAAAAGTTATTCCAACATAATGATAAAGGATGGAATAACGTAAGAATTTCACCATGTATGCGGTACTTGGATGACAAAGTTATTCCAACATAATGATAAAGGATGGAATAATGTAAGAATTTCACCAAGTATAGGGTAGTTGCAGATACACAAGTGTTATTCCAATAAAATAATAAAGAATGGAATAACAGAAATTCTCTTCATGAATACGAAAGAAATAATACCCCTTACCTTAGTAGGAGATTGAATACTGCAGTAGTGTAGTAACAGAATACTCTTCTTCTTTCTCTTTTATTCTCTCTATACTTTCTCTCTCTATAGCTTGAATGAATTCGTGAAAAATAATGAAGAACTAGGCCTCTATTTATAGAAGATTTCAAGCTTAGCCCTTGCAATGTGAAAAGGCAAGCGGTTTGACGACTGGTGATGTGAAAAGAAAAGTGGTTTGACGTCTGTAATGTGAAACACCAAGTGGTTTGACGCCTATAATGTGAAACAACAAGTGGTTCGAAGCCTGTAATGTGAAACGACAATTGGTTCAACGGCTATAATATGAAACGACAAGTGGTTTAACGTCTGATAAAGGTAATTACTATTGGCGAAAGAGACTCTTAGATGATGACATATGGGCCCCCATAGAATAACCAAACTTACCACAAACGTCTCATAATAGACTTCTTATATACATCAAGGATTGAATAAATATTACCACAAATCATTTTATTTTTAATCAACACATATTTAATCTTTCAGCAATTATTCATCATTATAACTTGTCGTCTCAATTATTTAATAATATAACATATTATACAGATGATACTGTGACAATAATTAAATCAATAATATAAGAGATATGATGCAGCAATTACTATAACAATAATTGAGTATAACTGAGTGACTTCTCACGTAAGCATCAATAATCAATACCGTGTGCTACTATGCAACCACGCGTAAAACTGTACCTTTATTATCGGGTATTTCAACAGTTAACGGTAAAATTTCCGCCGTTATTTTTATAAAAATATAATTTTGTCATTTTCTAACTCTCTCGATAATAATTACATTATGTGGTCCAATTAATGATTGTGTCGCGTATTTAATATTCCCCGACAAAAAGAATATTCCCCGACCAAACGAATATTTTATAACAACTTGCTTACTTTGTAAAATTTATAAATATTACCCACAACTATAATATTATATCAAATCCACACCATAATATTTAAAAATGATATTTAGAGAAAATTAATCTTTATTCATAAAAGTTGGGGTCTTACACTGTATATGAGTGTTTGTTTAGGAAAATAATGACAACTTAATCGTTAAATGAAATTTGTGTGGTTTATATATAGATTTCTGTTTCAGGAAGTCTGAAATTGATTTATTCGTCAAAGTTGTTTTGAAATTTAATCAGTGAGGAGTGGAGAGATTTATAGATTAACCAGATTGAGATGGGTAATATTATTCTGATTTAATTGAGTTTGTTGTTTATCTTGATGCTAATTTGGGATAAGGAATTATGGGTTTTGGTAAATGACCACAATTCTGAAATTCCCTTTGGTGGTTATGGGAGTTTGAAGTTCACCAGCTCAGTCTTTTATACTCTTGAAAAAATTTTGTCCTTTAAATTATTTTTACTTCAGTTGGAGTTGAAAATTTTGTCTTATTTTAGACTTTTGAGGATGTGTAGCACAGTGTTGGAACACTTGATTGTTATGACTTTTTAAAGTTGAGCGCTTAAAAAGAGATTCAGGAAAGCAGCTGGAGTCATCTTTATTGAAGGTACCCAGTAATTTTCATCATTTGATTGTCCAGTGTATGATATGATAAAACATATATAGCCTAAGGTGCAATATCTTTAAATGTTGATTTCTTGTTAATTGATGTTGTAGCTAAGGGAGTCCGGAGAAAAGGTTATGGTACTAACTAAAGAAAGGGATCAACTAGTTAAGCAGAGGGATTCAGCTAATCAGGAGGCACATTTATGGCGTTCTGAACTTGCAAAAGTTAGAGATTATGTAGGCATAGGTCATAAGTAGTAATATCTTTTTGGTTGATCTGATTTTTGAGTTAATTGTAGTTATGAGATTTTCCATTTTTGAGAAAGTACTGCGTGGTCTGCCTTTGGTTTGAATACTTTCTATTGTTCATATATTTCTGCATTCCCCTGTGTATTTATTCTAATAATATTGTTGCTTTTATAGGTTCCTGGAGGTACGATGCGGGTTTTTGAAGAGGATTTGCATCGAGTTGCAGCTGCAACTAGTGGAACTGTACAGACATCTGTCAACAATGTTATCGATGAGGTTTCTCTTTTAATTTTGGCACACAATGTTATCATAAAGTGAATATACTTCAGTATCAAGCATCATTCAAGTTATGTCATACTCTAATTGGTGGTGTCTCTTTTTGATCTGGCTGAATTATTGAACGTCGATATGTGAAACAGGTTCTTGGAATCAAATGCTCAAAGCCGTAGAAGACTTTTCCTTGTCCAGTCATAATGGTTTATTTATAAATTCCTATTTTGCTCATTGCCAAACTGAGAGACAGGATACGTGGTTCGCTGATTATGCTCCTCTTGTTGAAAACAAGGTATGGCCAATTGAGATACAGCTGAGATACACATAAAGGACTGTTCATGGATTACAGAAAACCATTTCACAAAGTCAGTTCACAAAGCGTATCTGCTACTTTATAATTAACTTGAATATTCCTACTTGAATGTTTGTCTGACTTGCCCTACTCTTTTTCAGGTTTAAGAAGGACAATTCAGTCCATCTCCTGTTTTTTTGTTTGAACTTAATTTTTATTTTCATTTTATTTTTTTCTCATCTTGCTGCTCTAATTTATGGGTTCTGAGATTAATCTTATTTGTAGGGGGTGAAGTATATGCCACTCATGAGAGTTCAATATAGCTTATTGCATTAAGAATAGTCATTAGTCTGAAATCTTATTGTGGATGCAAGTATTTTCTGACAATTTTGTTCTTTTTTTGCAGGAGAATATTTGGATTTTCCTTGTTTTACTGTGCGGAGTAGGGTACCTTAATGATTCTGAAAAATGGGGAAATTGTAAAAATTACATATATATCAGCTAAGGGCGATTTCAAATCATATATTTTGTGCCCGTTGAGAAATGGGAACTCATAATGGCACAAACAGTTCTTGAGTCCCTCTTTATGTCAACGGACATGTTTTAGATATGGACAGCATTTTCCTATCCTTAGATGGATACTGGCCAGAGTCCTGGTTATTGCTGGGGTAAGCAACTTTCGTTACCAACCCTAGAGCAGAAGCAGGTGCATGCAGCAACCAAGTAAACAGCAGCAGTCGATGGGTTCAGCTGTTGTACCTACTCTAATGGAGCTGACTTTGTGGTGGAGTCTACTGGAGTAAGGTTGTTGCTCACTTGAAGGTTTGTAGCATTATGTTATTTTCAGTTTTTTGAAAGTTCAATTGAGTCATGTCATGTTCCAGAATATGTACGTGTGCACTCATCTAAGATAATGAATTTATATCATTGCAGTATGGTGACAACTTTTGGTTCTGGAGCCATGTTTTCATTGGTGAGTGGATTTGGTGGTCCTAATCAGGCTGCGAATGTAGTCACATCTGGCCTGTTACTATGCTTATAAGTTCATATAATGTGACAATCACCATTCTTTGAGAACTCGTTTGTAGTCATACGTTTGGATGTAATCAAATTCACAATTCAATATAGTATTATTGGGATGTATTTTGAATGGTTGATACATTTTGGCTTTAAATTTAAATGAGAATTTAGACCTTTTAGCTATATATCATGACATTAGTATATTGCAGGTGCATTGGTAATGTAGGTGAATTATAACTTTTTTTTCTTTTTTTAATCTACAATATTTTAAAAACGTTGTGTAAATGTGTCTAAACGTTGTCTAATATACTAAACAACATTTTTATCCAAAAAACGTTGTGGAATCATACCTTTTACAACGTTTTTAAGCATTTGCTAATTTTTGAAAAACAAATCTACAACGTTTTTTTTCCTAAAAAACGTTGTGTATTGTGCTTAACTACAACGTTTTAAAAACGTTGTGTAAGGGTGTCAAATAGACGACACCCTTAACCATGATATTTTTCTGACTAAAACCCCAACGTTTTTTCCGCGTTATCTATTTACTATTTTGTAGTTGTGTAAGCTAAGTCTCAGCGATAAAAGTGATGAAAAACCTTTTAAATCATAGAAGATAGTAGATTTTATTCTCTACTTGACTCTTTTAATGGATTACTTGTTTCGCTGTAGTTAAACTTGATGTCTATTGTATTTTATCAGTTTACCATTGTTGATGGCTAATGATAATTTATTCTGCATTATCTTAGTCATAATATTTGTTACTGGGCTAGTTGAGCTCACCCTTTCTTTCAATGTTCTCTTCAGGAAATGAGAATATAGTTGGGACAAGTCGGGGAACGGAGTGATGGTCCAGATAGATGGCTATAGTAGTCCTCCCTATTATGTAAAATAGTGTGATAATAATTGTAATAAGGACTTTATTTGAGTTTGTATACTCTCTACGAGACATTATCCGTGTTGAAACTCTCAGCTACGTTTTGTCGTACTGTATCAAAGAAGTTTGTAATTAAATTTTGTACCATGTATTTGACGACTCAAGATGGGTGGTGTATACCTGTTTTGGGGGCGTCACATACACTCTTAGTATTCTACTAGAAATGTAGTAGTATAATACTCTAGTATATAAGCAATGACATGTACAAGTATACTACACTCCTAGTCCTGTTAGGAAAAGGGATAGACCGCCTACAGATTGGCAAGTTATAATTCATACTCCCGCTGCGTGGTGGTCGTAAGAAGTAGATGGATGGAGATTTACCAAGAGCGGATGCTTCATAGTCAAACTATAATAAATGTGGAGGACAACAATGAAGTAATTCAGTTAGATGGTGGAGATGAACCTCATGAATTAGATCCTGAGTCAATACTTGTGTCAGATTGTGAGACACCAAATTTTATGAATAAAGATATAATTTTCTCGAAATATATTTTTGAATATTATGGTGTGGATTTGATATAATGTTATAGTTGTGGGTAATATTTACAAATTTTGCAAAGTAAGCAAGTGGTTATATAATATTCGATTGGTCAGGGAATATTCATTTTAACGGAAATATTCATACGATGGCACAATCATTGGTGGACCCCTAACGGAAGTATTGTCGTAGTTAAAAACGACAAAATTATCTTTTATAAAATAACTACGAAAGTGTTACCGTTAAAACTGTTGAACTACCCAAAGAGTAAAAGTACAAGATGTCTGCGTGGTTGCATAGTAGTAGCACCGATATTAATTATTGATGCTTACGTGAAAGTCACTCAGCTTATACTCAATTATTGCTACAAATAATTGATGCATCATATCTCTCATATTATTGATTCAATTATTGTCACAAAGATCATCTCATATAATATGTTATATTATTAAATCAATAATTGAGACGGCAAAGTTATTCATATTATTATTTGCAATATTGACAATGTCTAGAAGTTCTGTCAAGAAGAGGTTTGGTCACCTAATTACGCGCCACTAAGGAGAAATCCTTATCGGAAAGCCCCCTCTTTCCTGGGAACGACCCGGTTGTTAAATATTGTGAATTATAATATTAATGATGAATAAGTTGTGTTGATTAAAGATGAAATTGATAGTTCCATTATGTTGGGATTATTAGTGTTAGTGGAAATCGACATTTATTTCGATAATAATTGATGTCTGGAGGTTATATTGACCAATCGGGTAATTAATCGGATAAATGAGCAATTAATTCCTATTATTTCACATGCTTATAACTATTTGTTCACATGTGTGTACTATTGATTCACATTCATGTACTATTAGGTGAGGTGGTGCAAGATTGATAATACTTGCATGATTAAATTAAAAATGCAGGTATAGTTGAAGGTACTATACTGTAATTAGTTTTTTTCACATGATTATACTATTGAGTCACATGAATGAACTATTAATTCACATTATTTACTATTAGGGGAGGTGGTGCAAGTTTGATAATACTTGCAGGACTAAATTAAAAATAAAGAAAAAGAGGAAGGTATTATACTGTAATATTTCGAGCCCCAAAACGTGCAATTATCGAAACTATATTTTCCTATAAATAGAAGCTCATTCTTCCTTCATTTCTCACCAATTCACAAAAGCTTTAGAGCAATTATTATAGAGAGAAATTATAGAGAGAAAGAAGAAGAAAGTCTGCTACATCACTATTCCAAGATCCAGCTTTTTCTAAGGTAAGGGTATTATTTCTTTCAGATTCATGAAGAGAGCTATTGTTATTCCATTCCTTATTATTACATTGGAATAACTTTGTATATCGCGAACTCTGCGTATACATGGTGAAATTCTTCAATTATTCCATTTGGAATATCCTGGAATATCCATGCGGATTACGTATGACTGGTTCTATTCTTTGTTATTCATTTTGAATATCACATGTATGCGTATTACATGTATGACCTGGTTCCATTCTTTATTATTCTTGGAATATCACATCATGTGCATTCTTACGCATAACCCGGTTTCGTTATTTATTATTACATTGGAATAACTCATCTGCATGGCCTATCACATGCTTGGTGAATTCTTCTGTTATTCCATTCTTTATTATTCTGTTGGAATAACATGTCTACGCGGACTACCGTATGAATGGTGAATTCTTCTGTTATTCCATTCCTTATTATTCTGTTGGAATAACCTGTCTATATGGATTACCGCATGCATGGTGAATGATCTTTCGTATTCATATGAATAGTATTTTCAGTCAAAAGGGGTTTCTGCCAGGGGCAGTTTCGTAATTTTTCTGACCCTCAAAAATTTTGGAAAAAATTGAAATGATAATTTGATGAGTTTTCTATATTGTGTCCAAAGATGGCGATTTTTGGATGTATAGATTAAGAGTTATGGATTTTATGGGAAAAGCCTATTTTAAAAGTAAACCCTTATAACTCTTTGTGGTTAACTCCAAAATTGGTGAAAATTGTATTGGGAGTACATGTATATAACAAGAGTATGCCCTGTAAATTTCGAAATTTTTGGACAAAAGTATAATTTATGATAAATGTCTAAATATTCAGCAGTTTTGGCCATATGAAAAATAGTAAATGAATTTTAAAAATTCTGAGAAAAATATATGTTCAATATGGGACTATGTCCTGCTAAATCCTAGAAAAGAAATATTTTTGGGACTGATTTGGTATTTTTCATGAAAATGAACTAGTTATGAGTAAATGAATTAAATATGTTATATGAAGTAACAAAATTGGAAAATAAGATTTTATGGCTTGGGAATCCTATATAGGGTATATACAGATTTTTTTGATCAGGGATTTGATCATTGGTGATGAAATCTTATGAGTATGGCATTTTTGAATGAGTAAATGCATTATTTGGTAAAGTGTAAACAATTGAAATAAATTGTTTATAAGTTTAAGAAGTGATTAAAATATTGTTATAATATTAATAATATTAGATCATGAGTTTATTAAGTGATTGATAATATTTGGATAAATTTAAAGTCTTTAATATTTATCCTTGTTTTTATTTTATTGAATTCTTATATCATTGTCATCATCCTCATGTTTATAATATGTTGAAAGTCATCTGTGGCCTGTAGTGCATGGATGGACTTGGTATGATTATGACTAGGGATTATTCGGTATAATCATGACTGTAATGTTACAAATGATGTGGTAAAAGTCCTCATTGGCCGTAGTGCATTGATGGACAGTTGTTGGCATGATCATGACCATTGATGAAGACACGAATATCCTTGACCCGTAGTGCATGGATAATTTGTGGTCGTGATACTAATGAATATCCTTGGCCGTAGTGCAGGGATGATGTGGTTTATTTATTAAGCTGAGTCTCAGCGATAAAAGTGATGAAAAACCTTTTAAATCATACAAGATAGTAGATTTTATTCTCTACTTGACTCTTCTAATGGATTGCTTGTTCCGCTGTAGTTAAACTTGATGTTTATTATATTTTATCAGTTTAACACTGTTGAAGGCTAATGATAATTTATTTTGCATTATCTTAGTCATAATATTTCTTACTAGGCTAGTTGAGCTCACCCTTTCTTTCACTTTTTCTCTTGAGAAATGAGAGCGTGTAATGGACTAGTCGGGGAGAATCCGGAGTGACGGTCCCGAGATGATAGCATTAGTAGTCCTCACTATTACATTAAATAGTGTGACAATAAATATAATGAGGACTCCATTGAGTTTGTATATTGTCTAGATGACAATATTCTTATTAAAAACTCTTAGATTATGTTTTGTCGTATTTCACATGACTGTTGTATAATTAAGTTGTATTTGAATTGTGTACCATGTATTTGGCGACCCAAGATGGGTGATGTATACCTGCTTTAGGGGCGTCACGGTTGGTATCAAAACTTAGGATATGATCCCGGTGAGATGTGAGACAAGAACTAGGAGGGAGAGACGAGAATTCCTTCGCTAGTATGACCTACCTAAGTTTATTTGGTATTTAATTGGTCAATTGAGTATAAGGATAATATGTGATATATTAATTAACCCTTATTTTATGGCAGTATTTAAGAATGGCAGCTGAGAACGTTAGCAATGTAGTGAATGAAATCGTGGAGACACCTCTAATCACCAAACAGGATAATGTGATGTCAGGCGAAGAAGGAATTAGAGACATCCATGTGGTGAGTGAAGAATTGATAGTTGCACCCGAGATAGTCGTAGAGGTTGCAGCTGAGGGTGAGGAAGAAGAGGAACCTGAGGAGAATTTATTAGAAGAATTTTATGATCGAAATTTAGAATGGCAAAATCGTATTCATGAGTTAGAAGAGCAGGCTGAAGAATGGCAGGCGGTCGTGGAGCAAAAGGATGCAACAATTCAAGCTTGTGTTACCCGATATGTGATGTTTGAACAGAAGCACTCTTTGGCAGAGTATAAGATGATAAAGATGGAATCTGAGCTGAAAGAAGAAACAACTGAACGAGTGAGAATGAGTGATGCATGGGTAAAAGCCGTACGACGCGTTGATATTGTGGAAAGAGATGTCCGATCTAAGAAGGCAAAAATAGATGATATGTATTTCTCTTTTTGGACAACAATTGAGAGAACCCAACATTGAGTTTTGAATTACCATGTACATTGCGGTCAACCCCAATGTGATATGGATCGAAGATTAATGATTCAGATCACGAAACAGGAGTATGATGAAGCAGTTGAGGGTGGAATATGCCATATAGAAAAGTCAATTTCAACGGTAATGATGACACCAAATGCTGTCCCAGACAAGTCAAAGCCGGGTAGTTCAAAGGAGAGCGGTTGTCATAACTTCCCAACAAGCGAGTAACACGAACGAAGTTAGCACGAGTTAGTTAATTATAAATTCTTGCGAAGTCTATACCTTATTAGATACTGATTCTACCTATTATTTTATATCTCTTGATTGCGCTAAGCGTTTAAATTTGATCCCAGAAAAGTTAGACTTTGACTTATTGGTTGAAACTTCGTTAGTAGAAACCTTTGTTACCTCCACTGTTTATAAATCATGTTGATTCAAATTGACACTTTCACGTTACCTGTCGATCTTATTTCTATGAAAATACTTGCCCTTGATGTGATTTTAGGAATCGATTGGTTAACTACTCATCATGCTTTTCGTAAGGTTGTTAGCTTTCATATTCTTAACCAACCTATTATGCGAATTTAAGCAACCAAACCACTAAAGTCAATAATTGTTATATTAAGCCATAAGTAAAGAACCCTTATCCTTTCGCTGGTGACTTCCAAGTCTTGGAATACACCGAAGCTAGAATATCCATAGGGGACGTCATGAATAACAATAACAAGTTGATAGGTATCAATGTGACGTGTTGTAAGACCCCAACTTTTATAAATAAAGATTAAATTTTCTCGAAATATATTTTTGAATATTATGGTGTGGATATGATATAATGTTATAGTTGTGGGTATTATTTACAAATTTTGCAAAGTAAGCAAGTGGTTATATAATATTCGATTGGTCGGGGAATATTCCTTTTAACAGGGAATATTCGTACGACGGCACAATCATTGGTGGACACCACAACGGAAGTGTTGTCGTAGTAAGAAAACAACAGAATTATCTTTTTATAAAAATAACGGCGAAAGTGTTACCGTTAAAACTGTTGAACTACCCTAGTAGTAAAAATACATGTCTGGCGTGGTTGTATAGTAGCACACGGTATTGGTTATTGATGCTTACGTGAGAAGTCACTCGGTTATACTCAATTATTGCTACAATAATTACTACATTATATCTCTCATATTATTGATTCAATTATTGTCACAGTATCATCTGCATAATATTTTCTATTATTAAATCAATAATTGAGACGACAAAGTTATTCATATTATTATTTACAATATTGACAATGTTTAGAAGTTCTGTCAAGGAGAGGTTTGGTCACCTAATTGCGCGCCAATAAGGAGAAATCCGTATCGGAAAGCCCCCTATTTCCTGGGAACGACCTTGTTGTTAAATATTGTGAGTTATAATATTAATGATGAATAAGTTCGTGTTGATTAAAGATGAATTTGATAGTTCCATTATGTTGGGATTATTAGTGTTAGTGGAAATCGACATCTATTCCGATGATAATTGATGTCTGGGGGTTATATTGATAAATCGGGTAATTTATCATATAAATGAGCAATTAATTGCTACTAATTCACATGCTTATATAACTATTTGTTCACATATGTGTACTATTGAATTACATTCATGTACTATTATGGGAGTTGGTGCAAGATTGATAATACTTGCATGACTAAGTTAAAAATGGAGGTATAGATGGAGGTACTATACTGTAATTCGTATTTTTCACATGATTATACTATTGATTCACATGATTGAACTATTGATTCACATTATTTACTATTAGGGGAGTTGGTGCAAATTTGATAATACTTGCAGGACTAAATTAAAAATAAAGAAAAAGAGGAAGGTATTATACTGTAATATTCTGAGCCCCAAAACGTGCAATTATCAAAATTATATTTTCCTATAAATAGAAGCTCATTTCTTCATTATTCTTCACCAATTCACTCAAGCTATAGAGCATTTATTATAGAAAGAAAGTATAGAAAGAAAGAAGAAGAGAAGTCTGCTACCTCACTACTCCAGTATCCAGTTTCTTTCTAAGGTAAGGGGTATTATTTCTTTCGTCTTCATGAAGAGAACTTCGGTTATTCTATTCTTTATCATTATGTTGGAATAACCTGTCTATGCGAAGTATCGCATACATGGTGAAATTCTTCTGTTATTCCATTCTTTATCATTATGTTGGTATAACCTGTCTATGCGAAGTATCGCATACATGGTGAAATTCTTCTATTATTCCATTCTTTATTATTCTGTTGGAACATCCTGTCTGTGCGTTTACACATGACTTGATTTCGTTCTTTATTATTCTGTTGGAACATCCTGTCTGTGCGGTTTACGCATGACCTGGTTCCGTTCTTTATTATTCTGTTGGAACATCATGTCTGTGCGTTTACGCATGTCCTGGTTCCGATATTTATTATTCTATTGGAATAACCTGTATGTTCGGTCTATCGCATGTCTGGTGATTTCTTTTGTTATTCCATTCGTTATTATACTTAGTTAGTTAAAGTTTTGACTTCTATACTCCATGAAATTAGTGGAATATCATTGATATTTGCGCTTCATCCAGTATCTTTTCATGGAAATATTCTTCTGAGCATTCTTGAGTTTTACTCTACAAAGAAGTATCATGTTGACAATTTAGACGTTATTAGTTCCTGGATAAAATAATTCTTGAACTTGTTTTATTGAATTCTTATATCATTGTCATCATCCTCATGTTTATATTCTGTTGAAAGTCATCTGTGGCCTGTAGTGCATAGATGGACTTGGTATGATTATGACCAGGGATCATTTGGTATAATCATAATCGTAATGTTACAAATGATGTGGTAAAAGTCCTCATTGGCCCGTAGTGCATTGATGGACAATTGTTGGCATGATCATGGCCATTAATGAATACACAAATATCTTTGACCCGTAGTGCATGAATAATTTGTGGTCGTGATACTAAAGAATATCCTTGGTCGTAGTGCAGGGGTGATTCGATGATGTGGATTATTTATTAAGCTGAGTCTCAGCGATAAAAGTGATGAAAAACCTTTTAAATCATAGAAGATAGTAGATTTTATTCTCTACTTGACTCTTTTAATGGATTGCTTGTTCTGATGCAGTTAAACTTGATGTCTATTGTATTTTATCAGTTTAACATTGTTGAAGGCTAATGATAATTTATTCTGCATTATCTTAGTCATAATATTTCTTACTAGGCTAGTTGAGCTCACCCTTTCTTTCACTGTCCTCTTTAGGAAATGAGAATATAGCTGGGACAAATAGGGGAACGAAGTGATGGTCCAGATAGATGGCTATAATAGTCCTCACTATTATGTAAAATAGTGTGATAATAATTGCAATAAGGACTTTATTTGAGTTTGTATACTCTCTACGAGATATTATCCGTGTTGAAACTCTCAGCTACGTTTTGTCGTACTGTATCAAAGATGTTTGTATTTAAATTTTGTACCATGTATTTGGCGACTCAAGATGGGTGATGTATACCTATTTTGGGGGCGTCACAGTTGGTATCAAAGCTTAGGGATATAATCACTGGCTGAAATGTGAGACAAGAACTAGGAGGGGAGAGACGGGAAATTCCTTCGCTAGTATGACCTACCTAAGTTTATTTGGTATTTAATTGGTCGGTCAGAGTATAGGGATAATATGTGATATGTTAATTAACCCTTGTTTTGTGGCAGTATTTGAAAATGGCATCCGAGAATGTTGAGAATAGCAATGGAGCGCAGGAGACCGTTGAGTCTCCACATATCAATAATCAAGATAATGTGCATCAGGAAACTGTGTTTGTATTCAGATGTTGTTAATAGGGCTCAGTTATTGGATAGCGATAATGAGTCAACGCAACCAAAAGAGAGTAGCCGGCAAAATGATAATACCAGTGATAGCAGTCATCGAAGCGGTGTAAATAAGCGTGGATGGAATCAACATGCTAGAAATGGTAACCACTTCGGTGGTAATCATGGCCAAAACAATAAGAATGGACATTTCAAGAAGAGGAGATTCAACAATGATGGAAAGACGTCAGCACCATTGTGATGCCCCCAAAATTAGGTATACATCACCCATTCTGAGTCGCCAGATACATGGTACAAAATTCAAATACAACTTCATTTATACAACTATTGAGCTGTCGTGTAGAATACAACCACAGTTAACTGTAAGTTTTAATACAAATGTATGTAACTCTCATGGTGCCTCGACCACAACCTTACAATGGTACTTTATATAAAAGTATAGTCAAAAACTATTTTAGAAATTAAAATCTTTGGGAAGTGCTCAAGGAAACCTTCGTACATGGGAGGCCATGCGTCTAGGTTATAATAGATATCATATGGCCACAGAATTATCCTTGGTTGACCCAATAGACCCCAAAGAAAAATGAGAAGATTACTATTATCTTCTTTCCAATGGTGAGTCTTCTCATGACATATGACTATCTCCACTGTCTCCAAGTGAATATTATATTTCAAAGAAACTCCAAGATCATATAGGTAGTGCCCGTAGATATACTCAGCAAGTGGATGCGCACAACCCTATCTTATGATAACACGAGGTTGTATGTCATTAGACATCTTGTATGATAGTGGCAAAACACCCTTCCAAAGTTGGGTTCACCTCACCCTATTTGATTCACCAAATATAACTACTAAATGTTGTATAGAATACAACACACTTTTCTATACTGTTTAGGGAGAACCTCCACAGCTAGAGACCACTGTTCTATTCCCCTGTTATTCTCACTCGACCCGGCAACACTCTTATTACCTGAAAGGAATTGTGAAGCAAAAAGGGTGAGCACAACTAGCCCAGTAAGGAATATTATGACTAAAGATAATTAAATTATCAATAGCTTTCATCAATAATAAATCAGAGATTTAGAACATATGGTAGATGATAAAACTTTTTAACTATAGTTGCAGCGGAACGAGCAATCCATTAGAAGAGTCAAATAGACCATAAGGTCTACTATCTTCTCTATGTTAAAAGTCCACCAATAATGTTTTATCCCTATAACATCAATCAAAAATTCCCGTCCACGATAATGTGAATAACTCATAATCACAATTGTGATTCTAAATTCCTCTTCGTACCCAGGACGAAGATAATTTTCATCACCTGTCTTCACCTGAAACATCAAAAATCATGGTTATACCAAATCACAATTCATGCTTGTAATCATTAAATCATCTTTGCACTACAGCCAAAGATATTCATTATTATCACATCCATGAATTAATATTTCATTGACGAGACTCAGCTCAATAAATAATCCACATCATCGAATCATCCCTGCACTACAGGCCAAGGATATTCTTTAGTATCACGACCACGAATTATCCATGCACTACGGGTCAAAGATAATCGTGTTTTCATTAACTGATCCGATCATGCCATAAAACAATTCATCTTTGCACCCTTGGTCAAGAGAATCCATAGCCATAATCATACCAAAATCGCTCCATCAATGCCCTACGGGCCAATGGGGACTTTTTCATTAAGATCACAACCACAAATTATCCATGCACTACACGCCAAAGATAATCGTGTTTTTATCAACTATTCCCGATCATGATAAAAATAATCCATCTTTTGCACCCTTGGGTCAAGAGAATCCATAGCCATAATCATACCAAAATTATCCATCAATGCACTACTAGCCAATGGGGACTTTTTCCACATCATTTGCAACATTACGGTCATAATTATACCGAATAATTCCTGGTCATAATCATACCAAGTCCATCTATGCACTACAGGCCACATATGACTTTCAACATAATATAAATATGAGAATGATGATAATATTATAAGCATTAATCAACTAAATCAAGGATAAATATTAAAGACTTTAAATTTATCCAGACATTATCAATTACTTAATAAAATCATAATCTAATACTTTTAATACTATAACAATATTTTAATCACTTCTTAAACTTATAAACAATTACATTTAATTGTTTACACTTTTCCAAATAATGCATTTAATCATTCAAAAATGTCATACTCATAAGATTTCATCACCAATAATCAAATTACACATCAAAAATTTGCATATACCTTATATAGGATTTCTAAGCCATAAAATCTTATTTACCAATTCTTCAACTCCACATAACATATTTAATTCATATGTTCGTAGCTAAACTATTTTCATGAAAAATACCAAATCAGTCTCAAAAATTATTCTTTTCTAGGATTTAGCATAATATAGTCCCATATTGAACATATATTTTAAAATTCATTTACTATTTTTCAAAAATCAATTTCTAATTAATTCCTTAAGAAATTAGCTACCTTACGGTTAACTCCAGAAATTCCCAAATCTTGGCAGGATCTTACATATGTTAACGTGAGCTTCCAGTTTAAATTTCATGGTCATCGGAGTTATAGAACTCTGGTTATAGCGTTTTAAATTTAAAAACCTAAATATTGAAATGGTCATAATTTGCTCATTTTAAGTCCGAATGAGCTCATTTTTGGACAGGAGGTACTTTATACCATATACTTTCATGTCCCAAAAGGCCAGAATTTTTCTCACAAATTAAGTGACCAAAACAAACCATTTTAAAATTGTAACAAAGAAATTTTTCATATTTTGCGCTTTTTCGTACTTTGCTAAAAATCACCACACAAAAATCTACAACACCTTTTCCAAAGATTCCACTTGGATAAGTTACAAAACTCATAGACCTAATCAGAGAACTTGACCTCACTCAAAATTTGAAATATAATAGGAGATATGGTCAATTGAATTTCATGTTCCATTTTTACCAAAATCGATTTTTCAACCCTTTGTGATTTCTAAGAAACTTTCATGTTTTCACATAATAACCAACATAACTCATCATAACACTTACTAATACCACATATACCCATGATTTTCATTAGTCCAATACTTTTATTATGACTTTCATCATAATCCACGTAAATGCATCATTTCCATAATTTAACAAGGAATGAAATACAAAGGATCGTTTCACCATGCATGTGGTAATCCACATGTAAAAGTTATTTCAATGTAATAATAAAGAATGGAATAATGTAAGGATTCACCATGCATGCGATAGAGACCGCATGTAGATAGGTTATTCCCAAATGTAATAATAAATAATGGAATCAGTCCGGCGTAAATGCTTAGACAGATATTCCGACAAAATAATAAATAATGGAACCAGTCCGGTAGAACGCACGCATGATATATTCCGCCGTAATAATAAATAATGGAACCGAGTCCGCGTAAGCGCGCATTGACATGGATATTTCGGCGAATAATAAATAATGGAACATCCCGCTCGCGCATTTACGCACGACCGGTTCCGCTTTTTTATTATTCTTGCTGGAACATCCTGCCTCTGCATTTGCCACGCACGACCGTTCCGCTTCTTTATTATTCTATTCAACATCTTGTCTGTGTGTGTTTACATACGACTCGGTTCCGTTATTTATTATTCTGCTGGAATAACTCTTTCTGCAAGCGATCCTATCGCATGCCTGGTGATTTCTTTTATTATTCCATTCGTTATTATACTCAGTTGGTTAAAGTTTTGACTTCTATACTCCATGAAATTAGTGGAATATCATTGATATTTGTGATTCATCCAGTATCTTTTCATGAAAATATTCTTCTGAGCATTCTTGAGTTTTACTCTACAAAGAAGTATCATGTTGACAATTTAGACGTTATTAGTTCCTGGATAAAATAATTCTTGAACTTGTTTTATTGAATTCTTATACCATTGTCATCATCATCATGTTTATATTCTGTAGAAAGTTATTTGTGGCCTGTAGTGCATAGATGGACTTGGTATGATTATGACCAAGGATCATTCGATATAATCATAACTGTAATGTTACAAATGATGTGGTAAAAGTCCTCATTGGCCCGTGTGCATTGATGGACGGTTGTTGGCATGATCATGACCATTAATGAATACACAAATATCCTTGGCCCATAGTGCATGGATAATTTGTGGTCGTGATACTAAAGAATATCCTTGGCCGTAGTGCAGGGGTGATTCGATGATGTGGATTATTTATTAAGTTGAGTCTCAGCGATAAAAGTGATGAAAAACCTTTTAAATCATAGAAGATAGTAGATTTTATTCTCTACTTGACTCTTTTAATGGATTGCTTGTTCTGCTGCAGTTAAACTTGATGTCTATTGTATTTTATCAGTTTAACATTGTTGAAGGCTAATGATAATTTATTCGCATTATCTTAGTCATAATATTTCTTCTTTGGGCTAGTTGAGCTCACCTTTCTTTCACCGTCCTCTTCGGGAAATGAGAATATAGCTGGGACAAGTCGGGGAACGGAGTGATGGTCCAGATAGATGGCTATAGTAGTCCTCACTATTATGTAAAATAGTTTGATAATAATTGTAATAAAGACTTTATTTGAGTTTGTATACTCTCTACGAGACATTATCCGTGTTGAAACTCTCAGCTACGTTTTGTCGTACTGTATCAAAGAAGTTTGTATTTAAATTTTGTACCATGTATTTGGCGACTCAAGATGGGTGATGTATACCTATTTTGGGGGCGTCACACGTGTTATCCAAGTCTTGGATGAGAGTCACAGTTTTGAATGATATTTCTATTGTTAATAAATTTCCTGACGTATTCTTGAAGACTTCCTAGCCTACGCCTAGAGCGTGAAATCAAATTTTGTATTGACCCCAGTACAAAACCTATTTCTAAAACCCTTAAATATTTCTTCAACCAAAACGAACGTATTATACGCCAAAGACGTTGGCTCGAGCTGTTGAAGATTATGACCATACCATTCAATATTATTGTGGAAAAGCGAATGTGGTAGCTGACGCGTTGAGTAGAAGATCGTATGCGTTTATGAGTGCGATGTTGTTAACACAAAAACTCATTTTTTATAACTTACAAATGATGAAGATAGAATTAAACTCTAAGGACCCACGTGGTGATATCAAATATACGAGTAGAATCGACTTTAATCGATAAAGTTAAAGTCTTGCAAGCTACATACTCAAAGCTGATGAATGTGAAGAAAAAGGTTCATGAGGGCGTTATTCTAGAAGCAAGAATCGATGAAGAGAGGAAATCTCAACCCTCAATTTTATTGGCCCATTTGAAATCCTTGATCGAGTAGGAACTGTGGCCTATAGACTCGTTTTACCGCTAAGTATGTCACGTGTTCATAACGTTGTTCATGTATCGATGTTACGTAAATATATGGATGACCCGAACCACATTATTGAATTAGAACTAGACGAGATAGCAGAAGATTTAACGTATGAGGAGATACGTGTTAAAATCTTGGATAAGAAGGATCATATTCTACACTCTAAGGTTACACCTCAAGAGTTGGAATTTGAAATGAAGTCAATATATCCTCACCTCTTCGGCATACCAGGTACGTACGTAAATTTTGAGGGCAAAATTTCATAAGGAGGGGAGATTGTGAGACCCCAAATTTTATGAATAAAGATATAATTTTCTCAAAATATATTTTTGAATATTATGGTGTGGATTTGATATAATGTTATAGTTGTGGGTAATATTTATAAATTTTGCAAAGTAAGCAAGTGGTTATATAATATTCGATTGGTCGGGGAATATTCGCTTTAATAGGGAATATTCGATGACGACCAACACAACCATTAGTGGACCCCACAATCTAAGTATTGTCGTAGTTAGAAAACGCATGTAATTATCTTTTATAAAAATAACGGCGAAAGTGTTACCGTTAAAAGCCGTTAAACTACCCGGTAGTAAAAGTACGATGAATACGCGTGTTTTGCATAGTAGCACACGATATTGATTATTGATGCTTACATAAGAAGTCACTCGCTTATACTCAATTATTGCTATAATAATTGCGATCATATCTCTCATATTATTGATTCAATTATTGTCACAAAGATTATCTCAGATAATATGTTATATTGTTAAATCAATAATTGAGACTACAAAGTTATTCATATTATTATTTGCAATATTGATAATGTCTAGAAGTTCTGTCAAGGAGAGGTTTGGTCACCTAATTACGTGCCAATAAGGAGAAATCCTTATCGGAAAGCCCCATCTTTCCTGGAAACGATCTGGTTGTTAAATATTATGAATTATAATATTAATGATGAATAAGTTGTGTTGATTAAAGATGAAATTGATAGTTCCATTGTGTTAGGATTATTAGTGTTAGTGGAAATCGACATTTATTTCGATAATAATTGATGTCTGGAGGTTATATTGACCAATCGAGTAATTAATCGAATAAATGAGTAATTAATTTTTATTATTTCACATGCTTATAACTATTTGTTCACATATGTGTACTATTGATTCACATTCATGTACTATTAGGGGAGGTGGTGCAAGATTGATAATACTTGCATGACTAAATTAAAAATGGAGGTATAGTTGAAGGTACTATATCATGAATTAGTTTTTTCACATGATTATACTATTGAGTCACATGAATGAACTATTAATTCACATTATTTACTATTAGGGGCGTGTTGTGCAAGTTTGATAATACTTGCAGGACTAAATTAAAAATAAAAAAAAAGAGGAAGGTATTATACTGTAATATTTCGAGCCCCAAAATGTGCAATTATCGAAACTATATTTTCCTGTAAATAGAAGCTCATTATTCCTTCATTTCTCACCAATTCACAAAAGCTTTAGAGCAATTATTATAGAGAGAAATTATAGAGAGAAAGAAGAAGAGAAGTCTGCTACATCACTATTCCAGTATCCAGTTTTTCTAAGGTAAGAGGTATTATTTCTTTCGTATTGATGAAGAGAGCTATTGTTATTCCATTCCTTATTATTCTGTTGGAATAACTTGTATACGCGGGCTATCGTATACATGGTGAAATTCTTCTGTTATTCTGTTGGAATATCCTGTCCGTGCGGATTATGCATGACCTGGTTTCATTCTTTATTATTCTATTGGAATATCCTGTCTGTGTGAATTACGCATAACCTGGTTCCGTTATTTATTATTCTGTTGGAATAACATGTCTGTGCGGTCTATCGAATGCCTGGTGAATTCTTCTGTTATTCCATTCTTTATTATTTTGTTGGAATAACCTGTCTACGCGGACTACCGTATGCATGGTGAATTCTTCTGTTATTCCATTCCTTATTATTCTGTTAGAATAACCTGTCTATGTGAATTACCGCATGCATGATGAATGATCCTTCGTATTCATATGAATAGTATTTTCAGTCAAAAGGGGTTTTTGCCAGGGGCAGTTTTGTACTTTTTCTGACCCTCAAAAATTCTGGAAAAATTTAAAATGATAATTTGATGAGTTTTCTATATTGTGTCCAAAGATGACGATTTTTTGATGTATAGATTAAGAGTTATGGATTTTATGGGAAAAGCCTATTTTAAAAGTAAACCTTATAACTCTTTGTGGTTAACTCCAAAATTAGTGAAAATTGTATTGTGAGTACATGTATATAACAGGAGTATACCCTGTAAATTTCAGAATCTTTGGAAAAAATTACAATTTATGATAAATGTCTAAATATTCGGCAGTTTTGGCCTTATGAAAAATAGTAAATGAATTTTAAAAATTCCGAGAAAAATATATTTCAATATGGGACTATATTCTTGCTAAATCCCGGAAAAGAAATATTTTTGGGACTAATTTGGTATTTTTCATGAAAATGAACTAGTTATGAGTAAATGAATTAAATATGTTATGTGAAGTAACAAAATTGGAAAATAGGATTTTATGGCTTGGGAATCCTATATAGGGTATATGCAGATTTTTTTGATGATGGATTTGATCATTGGTGATGAAATCTTATGAGTATGGCATTTTTGAATGAGTAAATGCATTATTTGGTAAAGTGTAAACAATTGAAATAAATTGTTTATAAGTTTAAGAAGTGATTAAAATATTGTTATAATATTAATAATATTAGATTATGAGTTTATTAAGTTATTGATAATATTTGGATAAATTTAAAGTCTTTAATATTTATCCTTGTTTTTGTTTTATTGAATTTTTATATCATTGTCATTATCCTCATGTTTATAATATGTTGAAAGTCATCTATGGCCCGTAGTGCATGGATGGACTTGGTATGATTATGACCAGGGATTATTCGGTATAATCATGACCGTAATGTTACAAATGATGTGGTAAAAGTCCTCATTGTCTGTAGTGCATTGATGGACAGTTGTTGGCATGATCATGACCATTGATGAATACACGAATATCCTTGACCCGTAGTGCATGGATAATTTGTGATCGTGATACTAATGAATATCATTGGTCAGTAGTCTTGTGGATGATGTGGTTTATTTATTAAGTCGAGTCTCAAATGATAAAACCGATGAAAAACCTTTTAAATCATAGAAGATAGTAGATTTTATTCTCTACTTGACTCTTCTAATGGATTGCTTGTTCCGCTGCAGTTAAACTTGATGTTTATTATATTTTATCAGTTTAACACTGTTGAATGCTAATAATAATTTATTCTGCATTATCTTAGTCATAATATTTTTTACTGGGCTAGTTGAGCTCACCTTTCTTTTTCACTTGTTCTCTTCGAGAAATGAGAACGTGGCGGGACTAGTCGGGGAGCGGAGTGATTTACCCGATGATAGCATTAGTAGTCCTTACTATTCATTAAATAGTGTGACAATAAATGTAATGAGGACTCCATTGAGTTTATATATTGTCTAGATGACAATATTCTTATTAAAAACTCTTAGATTATGTTTTGTCGTATTTCACACGACTGTTGTATAATTAAGTTGTATTTGAATTTTGTACCATGTATTTGGCGACCAAGATGGGTGATGTATACCTGTTTTGGGGGCGTCACACAGATGACATTGATATTGAGGAAGAAGAGTTATTGACTGAATCTCAAGCAGATGATGGTTATGAATCTGCAACACGTTTACAAGATGATTCTGAATCAGACATTGACACTTGAACAAATGAAAAGTATGTTTATTCTACTAATTGTCTCCCTCCACTAACAAGATTTTCTTCTATTGGTGTCCATGTCAAGCTGCAGTGTCAGTGAATCTGCTTTATACTCTTTATAAAAACTGAGTTACTACTTCCTTTGTGCTCAAATTTAAAGTATATCGAAAAATACAGTAACATTTTTATTTTTAAAAGAATATTTAAAAGTCACAAATATTCAAACGTAACATAGAGCGTAAATATAATTGGCAAAAAACACTTTTTTCCGTTGTGGTTGTAGTGTTTTAAGCAATTAATTATTGTGTTTTTAAAATATTCAATTAGTTCACTGTACATTTTAAAAATGTTCAATCAACTCATTCCGTCCAATTTTGTAGACGGACGTCAAAAAATTAGGCTGATTTTCTTACGTGGCTTTTGAAAAAATAAAATAAAATAAGTTATTTCCTACGTGGCAAGCTAGTTATCCAAATTTTTAATACTATTGAGCCACTACACTTTAAAAAAATACAATTGGCCCACTATGGTTTTAAAAATATTTTTATGTTTAATTTTCTTTCTTTTTCTTTACCTAAATATTTATAATATGAATAATATTAATAAATATTAATATTATAATATTTATAATATGTATGTTTTATTTTAAAAATAAAAATAAAATTACTTTTATGTTTTAAAACACTTATAAAATTTTTAAAAATAAAAATATTTTTACGTTTTATTTTCTTTCTTTTCTTTACCTAAATATTTATAATATGTATAATATTAATAAAAATTAATATTATAATATTTATAATATGTATGTTTTATTTTAAAATAAAAATAAAAATACTTTTATGTTTTAAAATACTTATAAAATTTCTTAAAATAAAAATATTTTTATGCCTCAAAATTCCCGTACGGCAAAAAAGTTGTATTATTTTAATTCTAAATAATACAAATAATCAAAATATTCATATCACCTAGGAATTCAATCATCCCCCATTTTTTTGGGCCAAAATCAAGCCTCTAAATTATACCCAAATTCGAACTAAAAATGAATAGATCTAGCATCATCCTCAATTTGAACTGAAATAGAATCCTATAGTCCTTCAATAAAGACGCCCAAGACATTGAACCACCGGAAATCAAAACGGTAGCGAGGATAAAGCCCACACTCCATGGATTCCTGATAAGGTTAAGCCCGTAACCGCTTTGACCATCACAAATTCCAACATAGCAACCAATCACGGCATAAAAACGTGTAACATGGTAGATATTTCGTCCATTCAAAACACCCATGTACAAGAAGAGGTAACATATGAAATGAGATCTAGACACCCATGAACAAGAAGATATGAACATTGAACAACAACTTTGAAAACATCCAATCAAAATAAATAGATAAACAATAAAAGCATAAAAGACAGATCGGAAACACACACAGAATCAAGCCATCCGTAATCAAAATCAAACCACCTAAATCATAGGTTCCATATTCTCGCCCATAAAACCCGAACCTAGATGCTTAAAAAAACAGTTCAAAATCTAAAGGAGACCAAATCCGAACGGATCCCTCACGTCCAACACCTCAAAACCAATAAACCATGATTTTGGAGAGTACCCTATACCATCCAAAGCTTCTTCATTACTTGATGATGCTCATATGCTCTGTAATTTGTGTATGGACCCAAAGTACTTCTCAAAGTTTAAAAGAAGAGAGAGGAATGGGATTTAAAATTTATGCCAGAAAAAGAAAAGAGTAATTTTTTTATGTTTTGTTTGTGTTAAAAAAATGCTTTTTTTATACATATTATAAATATTTAAGTAAAGAAAATAAAACATAAAAATATTTTTATTTTTAAATTTTTTATAAGTATTTTAAAACATAAAAGTAATTTTATTTTTATTTTTAAAATAAAACATACATATTATAAATATTATAATATTAATTTTTATTAATATTATACATTATAAATATTTAGGTAAAGAAAAAAAAAAATAAAACAAAATATTTTTATTTTAAAAATTTTATAAGTATTTTAAAACATAAAAGTATTTTTATTTTTATTTTAAAATAAAACATACATATTATAAATATTATAATATTAATTTTTATTAATATTATTCATATTATAAATATTTAGGTAAAGAAAAAGAAAGAAAATTAAACATAAAAATATTTTTAAAACCACAGTGAGCCAATTGCATTTTTTAAAGTGTAGTGGCTCAATAGTATTAAGAATTTGGATGACTGGCTTGCCACGTAATAAATAACTTATTTTATTTTATTTTTTCAAAAGCCACGTAGGAAAATCAGCCCAATTTTTTGACGTTCGTCTATAAAATTGGACGGAATGAGTTGATTAAACATTTTAAAAAAATACAGTGTGCTAATTGAATATTTTAAAAACACAATAGCTAATTACTTAAAACACTACAACTACAATGATGAAAAAAATATTTTTTGCCAAATATAATTTATCCTAAACTGCACATATCTCCACACAAACACTCTACTCGTTGCTAGTTAATTTTATCGTAAAGTTTGTTTTGGTCAATTGACCAATACAGTGCTGACATGCAGAGAGATATCACCTTTTGACCTGCGTGTCGATAATATATTGGTCAATTGACCAAAGTTAATTTCATGCTAACCACTCCCGTATCAATATACTTTTAAACATCATTTGGAGGACGGAGATAGTACGTATAAATTAACAGTTGATATGTATAATTAGCACAAAGACTTTGATTGTGTGAATCTTTGCATTGCTGCTTCTAACTTTCATTTTATTTACTCCATACAACTAAAAGAGCCCCATTTGATGTTCTTTGTCTAGTCAATTTGTCAAACAAAATATTCTAAAATTTAAAGTTGATGTGAATTTACAGATATTGATTATCCAATAGTTAATACTATAGACTTTAAAAGGTATTATTAAATATAAAAAATAGATTAGGTAATTAACTACCACCAAAGCCAAATGGCACTTTTTTCTTCTTCTTGTGCGTGTGAAAAGGAGGGATTATTAGTTTTTCTGTCTCCACCACCTCCATTAAGTAGGCATTATAAGAGTACTAATAGTAGCTCCCATTAGTATTTGTATTCATAATGAAGAGAAGTGCAGCAATATTTTTGAGGCTGGCGCCAGTGGGAGAGCACAAAGATGAATGTTTCAAAAGCAGTCAAATGCTAGCTAGAAAGGGTTTTTTTTTCTGTCTAGGTCTTTGCTTTCAAGGGAAAAAAAGGAATTCCCCCAAACGTGTGAAGAATGAAGAATCCATATATAATTAAGGTAACCATCAACTCAACTCACTTTTCCTTTCCTTTCAGGCTTGGAAACTAGCTACTTCCAAGTGTGCTAGGTGCTAGTTTTTGTGGGGTCTCTTACCAATTGAACTGAAAGCTAGTGAAGGTTTTGTCGATTGCTGTGGCTAACAATATAGACCAATGAATACAAGTTACCGGTTCAAGTTGTATTAAAGAAACAATTGTAAAGTGTTGGTTCAACATATTCATTTCTTTTTGGTGGGTAAACCAAACTAAATGGGAAGCGAGTACTGTATTCCAAACTCTTGACAAGACACATTGCATCTACAATAAGCACCGTACCACACACAAGAACTTTACCGCATATAAATCAGGTGTGTGCAGCGAAAATAATAGCAAGAGAAAACGAAAGGAAAAACAAATGCACAAGATATGAAATTTACGTGGTTCACAACAATATTTGGGCTAATCCACGGTCAGTTTCAATATCTCTTAGAAAATTCGTACACAATATATTGTATTTATTGTAGAATCCCCTCTTTCTATAAATCAATATAAGTAGCCCTAATTCACCCAAAAGTACAAAATTACACCTCGAGTTTACTTTTAGATAACTTTACAATCACTTCTGAATTAAAAGTTCGGATTAGACTTTACCTATAATAGTTTGAAGCTCAGGGATCTTTTGTGGGTGATGAAGTGTAGGACATAGAGTTGTCATGAACCATCGACCCTGAAAAGCTCGAACCCAAACTTGGAGTGAAATGAAAATGATTCATTTAACACTAGAATAATCCATGGTTGCAGTGTTGGTTCAGCTGCCACAAGGCCAAAAATATTGCCTTGATGTTTCTGGCATATTATAGTGGTGATCACATCATTAATTATGTGCATAGTATGGTCTAAATTTGAATGCCACAGTTGAGGCTATTGAATCTTATGTTATTTAGCACCGGCACGGGCACGGGCACGTATTAGGCACGACTGAGTTTCACCAACAACATTAGCAACTTTATGCATATTGGACTGCACAGCTGTAAATTAATTGGAGGATCAATCTCAAAGTATAGTGCTGCAAATAAGATAAGGTGAGAAACAACTCAAAGTATCATTTCTCTCAAGTCATACTCCTCGACTTTTGGAAAGCATTTGGCAAGAGGAACCCTAACTACGTACGTTTGATTTAAATGCAAAAAACTCTCCTGTATGTTTGTGCTGGTTTAATATTTTGGTACTTGAGTTTGACTGACTAGTAGATCCTTTTCTCAAATAATAATTATTCGTGCAAAACAACAAAATTAACCCAAAAAATATAAGTTTGCGTAGTGATTTGTTATATTATAAAGACTAGAATCATAAAGTGGTCGATAAACTCAAAGTTACATTTTCAACTAGTCATTATAATCACTATTTTAGAATTGTGCATAAATATTAAATAAATGATTGTATAATATTAAATATAATATCAATTGTCTATAGTATTAAAAATGCCTAAATATTGATTAATACCAAAAACTTTTAATATTTTTTTCCACTTTGGAGATTGTCTTCTCAATTTTTTAAATTAAGGGATTAAACTTTTTTTTTTTTCTTTTTTACTTTGGGAATTGTCTTCTCAATTTTTTTTTTTCAATTAGGCGATTAAACTTTAAATTGTCTTCTCAATTTTTTCCATTAGGGGATTAAACTTTTAATTTGTTTGATTACATCTAATTGATAGTGGTACGTCAGAAAAGTAATGATATGACAACGACACATGACTAAAAATACTTATGGAGATAAATAACGTTTTGGTCATTTATCTTTGAGGTCGGTTTTCGTTACTTTCTTAAAGAAACTTTTTTTTACAATCGAATAAGCGTGCTTTCATATATTACAAAATGGTCACTCAAAATACGATTTTCCGTCAAAAATGTTTAAGAATCTTGTTATGCAAGTTGACTTGACTTTTTTGCTTACATGGAGTCTGAGAAAAGAATAAACATCACCAATTATTAAAACACAAATGACCAAAACTATTAACTACTTCACCTAAACAATTCCAAAACTAATAATAATAATAATAATAATAATAATAATAATAATAATAATAATAATAATTTCAAAATAATAATAATAATAAATACTATTAAAAAGTCTGTTTTAAAAAAAGTTAATTTTTTAGAATTTTTTTTATAAAATCTGTTACTTTTAAAAAGTCTTTTTTAAAAAGTCTGTTTTTAAAAAAGTCTTTTTTAAAAAAAATCTGTTACTTTTAAAAATTCTTTTTAAAAATTTTTGTTTTTATATATATATATATGATATGATTAGATTCTCAATATATATAATTTTTTATAAAACAGATTTTTTAATTTTTAAAAACGTTAATTTTTAATTTTAAAAAAACAGAATTTAAAAAAAACGTTAATTTTAAAAAAAACAGAATTTAAAAACAGAATTTTTTTTAAAAAACGTTAAATTTAAAAAAAACAGAATTTAAAAAACGTTAATTTTAAAAAAAAACAGAATTTTTTATTTTTTAAAAACGTAAATTTTTAATTTTTTAAAAAACGTTAATTTTTTAATTTTAAAAACAGAATTTAAAAACGTTTAATTTAAAAAAACAGAATTAAAAAAAAAACAGAATTTTAATTTTAAAAAAACAGAATTTAAAAAAAACAGATTTTTTAAAAACGTTAATTTTAAACAAACAGATTTTTTTAAAAAGCGTTAATTTTAAAAAAAAGAATTTTTAATTTTTAAAAAATGTTAATTTTTAATTTTAAAAAACAGAATTTAAAAACGTTAATTTTAAAAAAATAGAATTTAAAAAGAACAGATTTTTTTAATTTTTAAAATTAACGCTTTTTAAAAAGATTAAAAAAATCTGTTTACTTTTAATTCTGTTTTTTTTTTAAAATTAACGCTTTTTAAAATTCTGTTTTTTTAAAATTAAAGTTTTTTAAAAATTCTGGTTTTTTTTAAATTAACGTTTTTAAATTCTGTTTTTTTTAAATTAAAATTCTGTTTTTTTTAAATTCTGTTTTTTAAAATTAAAAATTAACGTTTTTTAAAAATTAAAAATTCTGTTTTTTTAAATTCTGTTTTTTTTAAATTAACGTTTTTTAAATTCTGTTTTTTAAAATTAAAAATTAACGTTTTTTAAAAATTAAAAATTCTGTTTTTATAAAAATTATATATATTGAGAATCTAATCATATTCATATATATATAAAAACAGAATTTTTTTAAAAAAAGACTTTTTAAAATTAACAGATTTTTAAAAAAAAACAGACTTTTAAAAAAAGGCTTTTTTTAAAAAAACAGACTTTTAGAAAAAAGACTTTTTTAAAAGTAACAGATTTTATAAAAAAGATTCTAAAAAAATTAACTTTTTTAAAAAAGACTTTTATTATTATTATTATTATTATTATTATTATTATTATTATTATTATTATTATTATTAGTTTTGGAATTGTTTAGGTGAAGTAGTTAATAGTTTAATTCATTTGTGTTATAATAATCCGCATGTTTGTCTTTTTCTCTACTCCATGTAAGCAAAAAGTCAAGTCAACTCAAGCACAACAAAAGATTCTTAACGCTTTTTTGACTAAAATCGATTTTGAGTGACCATTTTGTAATATATGAAAGTACAGTTATTCGATTGTAACGAAAAAAATTTCGGTAACCAGAATGAAAACCGAACCTCAATACAATGACCAAAACGTTATTTATCCCAATACTTATGTGTAATAATAAGTCTCATTTTAACATTTATTTAATTAATTTTTTGTACCAAAACGGTAAATATAGGACCATTATTAATTTTCAAGTAAATTATTATTATTATAATTTTAATATAAAACCATTATTAACTTTTTTAAATTAAATTTAATGATAAATTTATCCTTTTGGTAAATTATTAATATTTTAAATTTAATTTTTTGGTAAACTTAATTTTTTAAAGAAATTTAATAACATTTTTTAAAGTAAAATTAATAATGGTCTTATTTTATTATTTTTTATACAAAAAATTAATTAAATAAATATTAAAATGAGACTCAATATTAATCATAAGTATTTTTTAGTCACTTGTCACTTTTATGTCATTAAATTTTTGATGTGAAACTATCAGTTTAAGCGTAATCAGAAAAATTTAAAAGTTTAATCCTTTAATGAAAAAAATTGAGAAGACAATCCTCGAAGTGGAATTTTTTTTTAAAGTTTAATCTCTTAATTGAAAAAATTGAGAAGACAATTCTCAAAGTAGAAAAACATTAAAAGTTCAAGGTATTAATTCATATTTATGCATATTGGAAAAAGTGTGTGACGCCCCCAAAATAGGTATACATCACCCATCTTGAGTCGCCAAATGCATGGTACTGAATACAAATACAAACTTAATTATACAACATGAGCTGAGAGTTTTTACACGAATATTGTCTCATAGACAATATCCAAACTCAAATTTAATCCTCATTACATTTATTATCACACAAAATAGTGAGGATTTCTAAATCAACCATCTCGGACCATCACTCCGTTCCCCGACTAGTCCCGGCTACGTTCTCATTTCCTGAAGAGAACAATAAAAGCAAAAGGGTGAGCTCTACTAGCCTAGTAAGAAATATTATGACTAAGATAATGCAGAATAAATTATCGTTAGCCGTCAACAGTGTTAAACTGATAAAATACAATAAACATCAAGTTTAACTGCAGCCGAACAAACAATCCATTAGAAGAGTCAAGTAGAGCATGATATCTACTATCTTCTATGATTTAAAAAGTTTATCATACATTTTATCGCTGAGACGCAACTTAATAAATAATCCACATCACTAAATTATCCATGCACTACGGGCCAAGGATATTCATTAGTATCACGACCACGAATTATCCATACACTACGGGCCAAGGATATTCGTGTTTTCACCAATGGTTATGAACATGCCAAACAACAATTCATCTTTGCACCCTTGACCGAAGAGAACGCATGGTCATGATCATACCAACAACGGTCGCTGAGACTCAGCTCAATAAATAATCCACATCACTTGTAACATTACGGGTCATGATTATACCGAATGATCCCTGGTCATAATCATACCAATCAACAGTCCATCATATCTATGCACTACTGGCCAAAAATGACTTTCATCACAATACAAGCATGAGGATGATGACAATGCTATAAGCATTAATCAAACAAAAAAATCAAGGATAAATGATAAAGACTTTAAATTTATCCAGAATTTAAAATATCCAAATTGTCAACATAATACTGCTTTCTGGAGTAAAATTCAAGAATAATATTCATGTATCAAAAATAATTTGGACATAAAAGAAATAAAATTTTTGGGTGAATAGTACCCCATGAATATAGTACCCTGTGAATAGTACTTCGAGAATAGTACCCCGACATAAAAAGTGCCCCAAATACCCGAGTGAATAGTAACCGGGTGAATAATAACCCGTTAATAGTAACTCGTGAATAGCACTCCGACATGAAAAGTACCCTGAATCCCTGAGTGAATAATATTCGAGTAAATAGTAAGTCGTGATTAGTAACCCGGGTGAAAATATTTATATTTAATAAGAAAGTTCAGATCAATATTCTATTGAAACGATACTGGATGAAGCGAAAAACTCAAGGATACTAATTTCAGGGATTATAGAAGTAATACTTACCATAGTAAGTTTAGATTTAAGAATATGAAAAGAAATAACATACGAAACTGTAAATGGATTTTAACCTGTCATGCGGTACGTAATCCACGTAGACAGGTTATTCTGACATGTTAAAGGATGAATATGAAAAATAGTATTCCTTATGAATACGAAAGAAATAATACCCCTTACTAATACTGTGACAACCCCAAAATAGGTCCATTCCATCCAACCCATTCTGAGTCGCCAAATACATGGTACAGAAAACAACTACACTTTATTACAATAATTGTCGTGCAAAATACAACAACATATATACTGTGAGTTTGGATACAAATATATATACCAACTGTGACTCTCATCCCAACCTTGGATAGCACGTCACAATGACACCTTACATAAATGTATAGTCAAAAACTATTTTAGAAATTAGAATCTTTGGGAAGTGCTCAAGAAACCTTCGTACATGGGAGGCCATGCTTCTAGGTTATGATAGATATCATATGGCCACGTAATTATCCTTGGTTGACCTAATAGACCCCAAAAAAAAAACGAGAAGATTACTATCATATTCTTCCCAATGGTGAGTCTTCTCTTGACTTATCATTATCTCCATTGTCTCAAATTGAGAATTATACTTCAAACAAACACCAAGATTATATAGGTAGTGCTCATAAATATACTCAGCAAGTGGATGAGCACAACCCTGTCGTATGATGACAGGAGGTTGTATGTCATTAGACATCTTGTATGATAGTGGCAAAACACTCTTTCAACATTGGGTTCGCCTCTCCCTATATGATTCACCAAATATAACTACTAAAAGATGTATACAACACACTTGTCTATGCTGTTTAGGGAGAACTCCACAGCTAGAGACCACCGTCCTATTCCTCATATTACCCCCATCGACCCAAATTTACACTTTTTATTACAGAAAGGAATTGTGAAGCAAAAGGGTGAGCACAACTAGCTCAGTAAAGAATATCATGACTAAAGATAATTAAATTATCAATAGCCTTCATCAATAACAAATTAGAGATTTAGAACATATGGTAGATGATAAAATTTCAACCATAGTTGCAGCGGAACGAGCAATCCATTAGAAGAGTCAAATAGACAATATAGTCTATTATCTTCCCCATGTTAAAAGTCCACCAATAATCTTTTATCCCTGTAACATCAATCAACAGTTCTTTTCCACAATTATATGAATATCTCATAATCATAATTGTGATTCTAAATTCTTCTTCGCACTCGTGATCGAATATAATTTTCATCACATGTCTTTACCTCAAACATCAAAGATCATGGTTATACCAAATCACGCCTCGCTTCATAATCATACTAATAAATTCATCTTTGCACTACGGCCAAAGATATTCATCCACGATTCATCTTCGCACTAATCGCCAAAGATATTCAACAACAAGTCATCTTTCAGCACTACGGGCCAAAGATATTCATTAACAGCCATCTTTGCACTCCATCACAAAGATATTCATCAACAATTCATCTTTGCACTACTGAGCCAAAGATATTCCTCAACAGCTTCATATTTGCACTACAAGCCAAATATATTCATCAACAATTCATATTTGCATTACAGCCAAATATATTAATATCTCAAAGAAATATATAATCATTTCGAATTTATATAAACAATAATTATAACCATGTTGATCAATTCACCTTTGCACTTAAGCTAAAGATATTCAATTATAAATTCAATGGTCATGATCATACCAAATACACAATTCAACTTTTTACTATCGGCAAAGAGAACTCTAGTCATGATCATACCAATAATCTACTCATCTTTACACTCTAAGTGAAAGAGAATTTCAACATCGTATTATAAAAATATTATATATGATAATAAAATCAATATAATCAATATATAGTTTTAATCTCCGAGTAATATTCATAAATCAACTATAATTTGGTTAGAAAAAGAAACCAATTTTGTAGTGAATAAATACCGTGAATAGTAACTCGTGAATAGTAACTCATGAATAGTAACTCTGACACAAAAAGATAGAAATTTCACAATAAAATTCATACCAATATTTCGGTATAATGATATTGAAAGAATAACATTTCTTAAACTTATAAACAATTTATTTTAATTGTTTACACTTTACTAAATAATGCATTTAATCATCATAAAATGCCAAACTTATAAGATTTCATCACCAATAACCAAAACTCTCATCAAAAATCTGCATATACCACATATATGATTCTCAAGCCATAAAATCATATTTTCCAATTTTCTTCCTTCACATAACATATTTAACTCATTTATTCATAACTAGTCCATTTTAATGAAAAATACCAAATCAGTTCCAAAAATATTTTTTTTCTGGGATTTAGCAGAATATAGTCCCATATTAAATATATATTTTTCTTAGAATTTTTAAAATTCATTTACTATTTTTCATATGGCCAAAACCGCCGAATATTTAGACATTTATCATAAATTGTAATTTTATCCAAAAATTCCGAAATTCACAGAGTACACTGATATTATATAGATATACTCCCAATAAAAATTTTATCAATTTTGGAGTTAACCATAAGGAGTTATAAGCGGTTACTTTTAAAATAGTCTTTTTTCATAAAACTCATAACTCGTAATCTATACATCCAAAAATCACCATTTCTGGACACAATTAATAAAACTCATCAAGATATCATTTCAAATTTTTCCAGAATTTTCTGAAGGTCAGAAGAAGTATGAACTGAAAAACATAATAACCCTTAAAATCCCTTACTATCCCTTACCTCAAAAGAGCAACACTTCTGACTGGATATCGGATATGACGCTGAAGGAAACTTGCACTGATGAATATCAACTCACCAAGTATCTAAATATTCACAAAATACACTCAATAATCTAGAGACAGAAAGAGAGAAAGCTTATGTTTCTGGTGTGATTTTCAATTCTAACTTAGCCCTCTATTTATAGGAAAATTTTAGTAGACTTGACCTGCAACCTGATGGCTTTACCTGCTACTATTTCCACCCACCACATTTGAAATAAAATTCAGCACATTTCTTCACCAACCACAAGTGGGGCCCACTCAATTCTAGAATTTTCCACCAAAATGCTAAATTCGGATACTTCAACAATTTCTGAACCATTCACCTCTTAAAATTCATAACAAATCATACGTTTATTTTTAACGGTTCAAAATTTGTGGAAATATACTCAACTTATATGTGTATAACATATCCAAAAATTACAACGATCCAACGATCGGATTAAAAATTATAACTCACGCAATATATCTCAAAAACACTGGTTTAATTTTTAATACCTTCATTCCGACAAAAATACTGATAAAATACCTGAACATTAATTTCTTCATTTATAACCACATAAATAAATCCATTATTTATATCCACATCAAATAAATATTTCCTTATCATATAAATCAATAATTAATTATTCACAAATAATATTACAGAATCACAATTATGACAACCAGGCCGTTCCCAGGAAAGATGAGGCTTTCCAATAAGAATTTCTCCTTACTGGCGCACAATTAGGTGACCAAACCTCTCATTGACAGAACTTTCTAGACATTGCCAATAATGCTATCTAATAATATTATTCAAATAATATGAATTATTGATCTGATAATGAGAAATATTGTGTAGTGATAATTATTGAAACAACAATAATATAAAATATCAACGCAGCAATTATTGAATCAATAAAATAAAATATTGAACAGTAATTACTGTAACAATTATTGAGTAGTGTCTTCTTATGTAAGGATCAATAATTCAAAAATACTGTGTAAAATCGTGTGCTACTGTGCAAACACGTGTATTACTGTATTTTAACCACCGGGTATTCCAATAGTGTTAACGGTAAAGATTACGTCGTTATTTATAAAAACTTAATTTTGTCGTTTTCTTCATCCGATAGTTATTCTGTTATGGGGCCCACAAATGGTCGCTACTGTCAGTAAATTTAATATTTCCCGACGTAAAGAATATTCCACGACCAAACGAATATTCCCTACAAACAATGAATATTTTATAACCACTTGTGTATTTTGAAAAAAAATTTATATATCACCCTTAACTTTAACTTTTATCAAGTTAACCATTTACTGAATAGTAATTATAAAAAAAATTGAATACTTTTATTTCATAAAATTCGGGGTCTTACAAATACAACAGATAATATCCCTTACCTTAGTAGAAGACTGGATACTGCAATAGTGAAGTAGCAGAATACTCTTCTTCTTACTCTCTATAGTTTCTCTCTCTGTAGTTTCTCTTGTGAGTCTCAGTGAATTGGTGAGAATGAAAGAAGAATTAAGCTTCTATTTATAGGAGAATTGTGACGCCCCCAAAATAGGTATACATCACCTATTCTGAGTCGCCAAATACATGGTACGTAATCAAATAATACAATCTTAAATATACAACATGAAAGCGGTGAGTTTTAATACAAATATTGTCTTATAGACAGTATTAAAACTCAAAATAAGTCCTCAATATATTTATTAACACACTATTTCATAGAATAGTGAGGACTACTAATTAATGCTATCGTCTGGGCCGTCACTCTGTTCCCCGACTGGTCCCTGCTACGTTCTCATTTCCTGAAGAGAATAATGAAAGCAAAAGGGTGAGCTCAACTAGCCCAAGAAGAAATATTATGACTAAGATAATGCAAAATAAATTATCATTAGCCTTCAACAAAGGTTAAACCGATAAAATATAACAAACATCAAGTTTAATCTGCGGTGAACAAGTAATCCATTAAAAGAGTCAAGTAGAGAATAAAATCTACTATCTTTTATGATTTAAAAGGTTTTTCATCACTTTTATCATTGGGACTCGACAAATAAATAATCCACATCATCCCCAAGACTACGACCAAGGATAGTCATTAGTATCATAACCACAAATTATCCATACACTACACGGGCAAGGATATTCGTATTATTCATCAATGGTCATGATCATGCCAACAATCGTCCATCAATGCACTACGTACCAATGAGGATTTTTACCACATCATTTGTAACATTACTACCATGATTACACGTAATAATCCTCGGTCATAATCATACCAAGTCCATCTATGCACTACATGCCACAAATGACTTTCAACATAATATAAACATGAGGATGATGACAATGATATAAGAATTCAATAAAACAAGTTCAAGAATTATTTTATCCAGGAATAAATAACGTCCAAATTGTCAACACGATACTTCTTTGTGGAGTAAAATTCAAGAATGCTCAGAAGAATATTTCCATGAAAAGATACTGGATGAAGCGCAAATATCAAGGATATTCCACTAATTTCATGGAGTATAGAAGTTAAAACTTTAACCCAATGAGTATAATAACGAATGGAATAACAAAAGAAATCACCGTACATGCGATAGAAATCGCACAAACAAAGTTATTCCAATGTATAGTAAATAATGGAACCAGTCATGCGTAAGAACGCATTGAGACGAGGATATTCCAATGTAATAATAAATAATGGAACCAAAGTCGTGCGTAAATGCACGCATGATGTGATATTCCAATGAATAATAAATAATGGAACCAGTCATGCGTAAACACACGTAAAGGATGTTCCAATGTAATAATAAAGAATGGAATAATAGAAGAATTTTACCATGTATGTGGTACTTCGCATTGACAGGTTATTCCAACATAATGATAAAGAATGGAATAACAGAAGTTCTCTTCATGAATAAGAAAGAAATAATACCCCTTACCGTAAAAGAAGAGTATTCCGAATTTGGTAGGGCGAGGATATTCTTGAAGAAAACTTGCACTACGCTCACAGCTTCTTAAAACTCTAAAGAAATACGCTCAAGATTATAGAAGAATTCTCTGAACTTCTGGTGTGATTTTCAATTCTAACTAAGCATCCTTTTTATAGGAGAATAGAAGGATACTATTTAGAAAATTTTCACGGACGCACAGTTAAAATAATTCTCGGGCCAAAGTTTTCGTCTGATAATTCACGGATGTCTTACAAGAGACTGATTTTCAATGCCATAATTCATTACAACCAAAAATATAATATATATATATATATATATATATATATATATATATATAACACATGCTATATATAAACATATATATAAAATACTAATTACCCTTTCTATACGTTTCATTCTCCCTCCCCATTTTCATTCCACCACACACACACACACTCACACACTAAATTCCACCAACAAGTCACTCACACACACATCACTCTCACCCATATCACAATCATATATATATATATATATATATATATATATATATATATATATAAAAAATTCCCTCCCCTTTACGTAACTCCCTCCCACCCCTATTTCAAAAATCAGTTTTTCAACATATTTGGGCCCCACATGTGGGCCCCACCTTTAAATTATTTTTTATCGATTATTTTGAAAAATGGGTAAATGGGGGTCCAAATAATACGCCAATATTTACAACAAATACTTCATAAAAATCTCCTCAATATTTTTAACAACATTTATCATCATTATTATAATTCACAATATTTAACAACCAGGTCGTTCACAGGAAAGAGGGGGCTTTCCAATAAGGATTTCTCCCTATTGGCACGCAATTAGGTGACCAAACCTCTACTTGACAGAACTTCTAGACATTATAAATATTGCAAATAATAATATTAATAACTCTGTCATCTCAATTATTGATTTAATAATATATAAAATATCGAGAATAATTGAATCAAATAACGTGAGATACTATGCAGCAATTACTGTAGCAATAATTAAACAAAACTGAGTGACTTCTCACGTAAGCTTCAATAATCAATACCATGTGCTACTATGCAACCACGCGTATTACTGTACTTTTAACACCGGGTGCTTCAACAGTTAACGGTAAAACTTCCGCCGTTATTTTCATAAAAAGATATTTTTATCGTTTTCTCAATCCGACAATAATTCCGTTGTGGGGCCCACCAATGATTGTGTCGTCGTACGAACATTCCCTGTTAAAACGAATATTCCCCGACCAATCGAATATTATATAACAACTTGCATACTTTGCAAAATTTATAAATATTACCCACAACTATAATATTATATCAAATTCACTCAATAATATTCAAAAATGATATTTATAGAAAATTTATTTTTATTCCTAAAAGTTGGGGTCTTACAACCTCCCCTTCTTATGAAATTTCGCCCTCGAAATTAGGGTACGTACCTGGTATATCTAGGAGGTAAGGATACCTTGATTTCATTTCATATTCTAACTCCCAGGTCATTTCCTCAACATCGTGGTTTCTCTACAAAACTTTGACTTGAGGTATAACTTTGGAGCGTAGAATATGATCCTTCTTATCCAAGATTTGAACAGGAACCTCTTCATACGTTAAATCTTCCGCTATTTCGTCCGATTCTAACTCAATAATGTGGTTCGGGTCTTCCACATATTTACGTAACATGGATATGTGAAAAATGTTATGAACACGAGACATACTTGGCGGTAAAGCGAGTCTATAGGCCACAGTTCTTACTCGATCGAGGATTAAAAATGGGCCAATAAATCGAGGATTGAGCTTTCCTCTCTTTCCAAATCTCGTAACTCCTTGATACTGTTTGTAAAGAAAAAGGACGGATCGTTAAGACTTTGTATCGACTATCAAGAGTTGAACAAGTTAACAATAAAGAATAGGTACCCATTGCCCAGGATTGATGATCTTTTTGATCAATTGAAAGGGGCAAAGTATTTTTCAAAAATAGATTTAAGAACGGGGTATCATCAACTGAAGTTTAGGAATGAAGACGTACCAAAGACGGCATTCAGGACTCGTTATGATCATTACGAGTTTCTGGTGATGTCATTTGGATTGACTAATGCACCAGCTGCATTTATGGATATGATGAACAGGGTGTTCAAACAATATTTGGACAAGTTCGTCGTGGTGTTTATCGATGATATTCTAGTCTATTCTAAGATGCCAAAAGATCATGCTGAACATCTAAGAATAATGTTGGAGACACTAAGGAAAGAGAAGTTATATGAGAAGTTCATAAGTGTGAATTTTGGTTAGAGAGAGTACAATTTTTAGGTTATGTCATTGACCATGAAGGGATTTCAGTAGATCCAGCGAAGGTAGAAGCCGTGATGAATTGGGAACAACCGAAAACGCCGACTGAGGTGCGAAGTTTCCTAGGGTTAGCGGGTTACTATCGGAGATTCATCCATGATTTTTTAAAGATAGCTACTCCATTGACTAACTTGACGAGGAAGACGGTTAAGTATGCGTGGACTCAGAAATGCAAGGACAGTTTTCAAGAACTGAAGAAAAAGTTAAGTGAAGCGCCCGTTTTATCATTACCCGATGACACAGGAAATTTCGTAGTATATAGCGATGCTTCGTGTGACCCCCCAAAATAGGTCCACATGACCTATTCTGAGTCGCCAGATATCACATTATAAAAATCAAATAAAAACTTCATTTATACAACTGTTGAACTGTCATATGGAATACGACCACATTTAACTGTGAGTTTTAATACAAATGTATGTAACTCTCATGGTGCCTCAACCTTACAATGGTACCTTACATAAAAGTACAGTCAAAAACTGTTTTAGAAATTAAAATCTTTGGGAAGTGCTCAAGGAAATATTCGTACATGGGAGGCCATGCGTCTAAGTTATGATAGATATCATATGTCCACAGAATTATCCTTGGTTGACCCAATAGACCCCAAAGAAAAAATGAGAAGATTACTATCATCTTCTTTCCAATGGTGAGTCTTCTCTTGACTTATAACTATCTCCACTGTCTCCAAGTGAAACTTATACTTCAAATAAACTCCCAGATCATATAGGTAGTGCTCGTAGATATACTCAGCAAGTGGATGTGCACAACCCTGTTTTATGATAACACGAGGTTGTATGTCATTGGACATCTTGTATGATAGTGGAAAAATACCCTTCCAAAGTTGGGTTCACCTCACCCTATTTGGTTCACCAAAATTAAATATCAAATGACGTATACAATACGACACACTTATTTAAAGTTCTTAAAAAAATTATTTCCATACTATTTAGGGAGAACCTCAACAGCTATAGACCACCGTTCTATTCCCCTGTTATCCCCACTCGACCCAGCTACACTCGTATTACCTGAAAGGAATTGTGAAGCAAAATGGTGAGCACAACTAGCCCAGTAAAGAATATCATGACTAAAGATAACTTAATTATCAATAGCTTTCGTCAATAATAAATCATAGATTTAGAACATATGGTATATGATAAAGCTTTTCAACCATAGTTGCAGCGGAACGAGCAATCCATTAAAAGAGTCAAATAGACCATCAGGTCTATTATCTTCTCCATGTTAAAAGTCCACCAATAATATTTTATCCTCAGAACATCAATCAACAATTCACCCACAATCATATGAATAACTCATAATCATAATTGTGATTACAATTCCCTTTTCACACCTGTGAGGAAGATGATTCTCATCACCTATCTTCACCGAAATATCACAAATCATAGTTATACCAAATCACAATTCCTGCTCATAATCATACTAATAAATTCATCTTTTGCACTACAGAACCAAAGATATACAAATCAGAAAACCAATAATGCTTTGAGACTCAACAACAAATAATCCACATCATCGAATCACCCCTGCACTACGGCCAAGGATATTCGTTAATATCACATCCATGAATTATCCACGCACTACGGCCAAGGATATTAATTATTATCACATCCATGAATTAATATTTCTTTGCTGAGACTCAGCTCAATAATTAATCCACATCATCAAATCATCCCTGCACTACAGGCCACGGATATTCTTTAATATCACGACCACAAATTATCTATGCATTACGGGCCAAAGATAATCGTGTTTTCATCAACGGTCCTGATCATGCCATAAAACAATTCATCTTTGTACCTTGGCCGAAGAGAATCCATAGCCATAATCATACCAAAAACTGTCCATCAATGCACTACGGGCCAATGAGGACTTTTTCATTAGTATCACAACCACAAATTATCCATGCACTCACGGGCCAAAGATAATCGTGTTTTTATCAACTATTCCGATCATGCTATAAAACAATTCATCTTTGCACCCTTGGCCGAAGAGAATCCATAGCCATAATCATACCAAAAACTGTCCATCAATGCACTACAGGCCAATGATGACTTTTTCATTAGTATCACAACCACAAATTATTCATGCACTATGGGCCAAACATAATCGTGTTTTTATCAACGGTCCTGATCATGCTATAAAAAAATTCATCTTTGCACCCTTGGCCAAAGAGAATCCATAGCCATAATCATACCAAAAACTGTCCATCAATGCACTACGGGCCAATGATGATTTTTACCACGTCATTTGTAACATTACGGTCATTATTATACCGAATAATCCCTGGTCATAATCATACCAAGTCCATCTATGCACTACAGGCCACAGATGACTTTCAACAAAATATAAATATGAGGATGATGACAATGATATAAGAATTCAATAAAACAAGTTCAAGAATTAATTTAACCAAGAACTAATAACGTCTCATTTACTCGTAACTAGATTATTTTCATAAAAAAATACCAAATCAGTCCCAAAAATTATTCTTTTCTGGGATTAAGCATTATATAGTCCCATATTGAACATATATTTTTCTCGGAATTTTTAAAATTCATTTACTATTTTTCAAAAATTAATTTCTAATTAATTCCTTAAGAAATTAGCTACCTTAAGTTTAACTCCAGAAATTTCCAAATCTTAGCAGGATCTTACACATGTTAACGTGAGCTTCTAGTTTAAATTTCATGGTCATCGGAGTTATAGAACTCCGGTTATAGCATTTTTCATCGAAAAAAACTAAATATTGAAATGGTCATAACTTGCTCATTTTAAGTCGGAATGAGCTCATTTTTGGACAGGAGGTACTTTATACCATATAATTTCATGTCCCAAAAGACCAGAACTTTTCTCATAAATTAAGTGGCCAAAATAGCCCTTCTAAAAATTAGGACAGTAGCATTTCGGTAATTTCTAGCTTTTGACTCTTTTGCTAAAATCAGTCCACACGAAAATTTACAACACCTTTTCCAGTGATTCCACTTGGAGATGCTACAAAACTCATAGATCTAACTCTAGAACCTGACCACACTCAAAAATTTAAAATATAATAGGAGATATGGTCAATTGAATTTCATGTTCCATTTTCACCAAAATCTGATTTTTTAACCCTTTGTGATTTCTAAGAAACTTTCATGTTTTCACATAATAACCAACATAAGTCATTATAACACTTACTAATACTACATATACCCATGATTTTCATCAGTCCAATGCTTTTATTATGACTCTCATCATAATCAACTTAACCAGATCATTTCCACAATTTAATAAGGAATGAATACAAAGGATCATTCACCATGCATATGATAATCCACATAGACAGGTTATTCCAATAGAATAATAAAGAATGGAATAACAGAAAAAATCATCATGCATGCGATAGAGACCGCACAGAGAGGTTATTCCCAACAGAATAATAAATAATGGAACCAGGTCCGGCGTAAAACGCATGCATAAGATATATATTAAGCGAATCGTAAATACGAAATAATAAATGATGGAACCAGTCCCACAGTAAAATGCATGAGCAGGATATTTCGACGTAATCGTAAATACTGAATAATAAATGATGGAACCGTGTCAAAGCGAAATTAAGACCGACAAGTAATATTCCGGCTGTAATAATAAAGAACGGAATAATAGAAGAATTTCACCATGTATGCGGATTTAGACAAACAAAGTTATTCCAACATAATAATAAGGAATGGAATAATGTAAGAATTTCACCAAGTATAGGGAGTCCACTTATACAAAGTTATTCCAATGAGAATAATAAAGAATGGAATAATGTAGAAGTTCTCTTCATGAATACTGAAAGAATAACACCCCTTACAGGTATAACAAATAATATCCCTTACACAATAATGATATCCCTTACCTTTGAAAGAAGAGTACTCCGACTGGTAGGGCGAGGATATACTCGAAGAAAACATGTACTACGCTCAAAGCTTTCTTAAACTCTAAAGAAATACACTCAAGATTATAGAAGAAGAATTCTCTCTATAGTTTCTCTCTCTAGAGTCACTACAAAAAATCACACATTTTATGATGAATTTTTTGCCACGCACAAAATTTTGTCACAATTTGTTAATTAATAATTACGAAATTCATAATCGTCACTAAAACTTATGTTTTTGTGACGACCTTTAATTTTGTTACTATTAATCATTTATATCGTCACTAATTTACACATTTGGTGACGATAAAGAAAATTTCGTCACAAGTTATTTTGGAGGTAGAATTTCGCACCAAAATTTTGGAGGGAAACCTTTTAGTGACATTTTATAATAATTGATGACAGTATTTATTGTCACCAAAATATTTCATTCGATGACGACATAATAGTTTGTCATTAATTATTTGTAAAATTTAGTGACAATGTGCTTTTGTCACTAATGTTCACATTTAGTGACGCCAAATACAAATTCATCACAATTTTATTTGAAGGTAAAATTTTCTGAAAAATTTTGGAGGGAAATTTTTTAAAGACGAAAAAATAATAATTTATGACAATTTATATTGTCATAAATACCAATTTTATAAGACGAGATAATAGTGCGTCACTAATTAGATGCGTGAATAAGTGACAAAAATGGTTTGTCATAAATTCTTATATTTAGTGACAAAGTACGTAATATCGTCATAATTTAATTTGGAGGCAAAAAAAATTAAGAAATTTTTGAGGCAAATTTTGTAAAGACGAAAAATTAATAAATTATGACAATTTTTATTGTCACAAATGCCAATTTTATATGACGAGATAATAGTGCGTCACTAATTAGATGAGTGGATAAGTGACAACACTGGTTTGTCATAAATCCTTATATTTAGTAACAAAGTATGCAATGACGTCACATTTTTATATGGAGACAAAAAAAATTCTAAACAAACTTGTATCCAAGCGATGTCACCGGTCTTCCTTTTATCATTGGCAGCCTCCATTTAGTTAAGAACCTCTATTACCAATTTTCAATAATCCCAATTTGAAGGCAGAAATTATTTGACATTTTAGGTATGTTTCTAGATTTTAATTTGAATTGATTAGTAGTTGTTCTAATTGAACAACTACGATTTTGAAATAATTCCATGTCATTGTTGTTGATGGTTGCTATTGTTGTTGATGATCTTGTACAATTTTGATAATCTAAATCACTATTTGGTTTAAATCTTGTACAATTTTGATAATCTAAATCACAAATTTGATCTCGTAAATTATATTTTGTAAGGGATTTATTTTATTTAGTGAAAGAAGACTTCTCTCACAATAAATATTTTGCAATGAATAAATTTATTTTAACGAGTGGAGAGTTTCCTTCAATAATTGCATGTTGTGAATGTTTTTTGAATTTATTTAGAGAAAAATTCCTTTGTGGAGTATTTGATTCTACGAAGGAGTATTTAAAACCAATCTCATCGTCCTTCAATGGGGATTATGTTGTTACTGAGGCAATATATATCAGTCTCTTCACGTTTTGTGATCTAAGGCAAATATCTATATAAATATTTCTTACCCCGGCAATGGTTGCTTCAACTGTTGACCGCTAGTATTACTCAGAATGTTTAAAAAAGTGGGTCGGCCTTCGTTGACTTTGGAGACTTAGGAGTATAATCGTCCGATTTGTTTGTTTAGCCTGTCCGCTAGTATTACTAGCTTACGTCGTATCCTCATTTTTAATTTTAGCCATTGATCAGTGGAATAGACGCTTAGGATTTTATTTTCCCATTTTTGATTCATAGCAAATACTCCCTCCGTCCCTAATTATTTGACGTTTTAGAGTTTTTATTTGTCTCTAATTATTTGACGTTTGTTCAAATCTAAGAGAATTAATGATAATTTTTCCAAAATTACCCCTCATTAAACTCTCTCTCTCCTTATCCCAACAAAACTCTCCTTATCCCAACAAAAGATTTAAGGGTATTATAGATAATTGAGTACTATATTTTATAATTTTTAATCATTATCTTAATTCTTGTGTCCACCTCTAAAACGTCAAATAATTAGGGACGGAGGGAGTACATGATATGGATCATTCTCCACAAATATATATTTATATATTAATCCACTAAAAGAAACTAGGAATGTAGTGAAACAAAATTTGTGAAGGAATTCATTCGTTCACTAGAGTATTTTAGTGAGGGAACAATGAAAGAACAAAAATTATTGGCAATATAGTTATTCTAAAAGAAACATTCTTCACATTTTTTTTCTTCGCAGAATTGAGATGGTACGAATGATGTTTGGCGACAATCTTCGATGAAAATTTACAAAGAAAAATAGTATTACTGAAGAAATATTAATTGTTATATATTATTGTTGAGAAATTTTTTACGAGAGATAAAATTGGTCACTATTTTGTTAAAATAAGTTTTTTAAAATTATTTATAGTAAATATAAATTATATTATTATATATAAATACATTAAAAAAAATTTAATAGTACATTTAATTTTAATAAAACTTTTTAAGTGGCTTACAACACTATAAAAATATGTTTGGAAACGATTTTTCGGGCGGATTGGGCACACTTTTTCAAAAAAATTCATCAACTCTGTTGTTACTCACTCGATCATCCTTCTATCTCCTCTCTCACCCTTTCTCACTCGATTGCTTCTCATTTTCTGCCCTTCGTGTGCCAGCCGTCGACAAGAGGTATGCTCGTACGTTATCCACCTCTCTTGTGATGGTGTGATAAAGCAGCAAAACTAATTTAAGGCTTTTGTATCACAATCTTCTAGGGTTTTTTTTTAGTATCTTTCTCATAACAATCACAATTATAGCAACATAGATAAAAAATTATGATGGTGAAAGTGAAAGTTTCTCCGTTCGTATTGTGCAATGTTAAAATCTCAATGGTGAACAACCACTTCATTTCGTCTCAGGCGAATTCACAGGTAAATCTCTTTCCCCCTTCTTCCGTCCTTATTAGAGAAAACCCTAGGCTTATTGCCCCTCTCATATCGTAAAAATTTTTTTGAACTCCATCACCTTCTGGGGTTTAAAAAATTGTTATAGTGGGATAATTTGTTCTTCAATTGTTCTCATTAGATCTAGGATGGAGACCAGCCAATACGGTTAATCAAATTCTTATTGGACCAACCCAACCCTGCTGAAGGATGTCATCTTTTCATCTAGGTATTTACAAGGTATTAAGCTTCCATTACATTCCTTTGTGATATTACTCAAATACTCTTGTTCCATAAACAGAGGTCAATTGGACTTTGATTCTAATTAATTAATGAAATTCTAAAATTTAAATTTTGATTTGAGTTTATTTTAATTTTCAAAATAATAATTTTGTACTTAAATAGTAATTCTTTTTAAGTAGATAAATGACAAAATTGATTATTACATTAATTAAAGGCATATAAATTCACATCAATTTTAAATGTTAAAATTTCACAAATTGATTTGAAATTAAACAAAAGATCAAATTACTCTTTTTGTGGAACAAGAGGATTATCATTTAGGAGGAGCATTCGACTTCATCATATATTACGTTGCATCACATTAAGGCATAAGACTTTTTGATGCTTTTACCGATGAAAGATAACAAAACACTTTGTGTTTGGTACATGGCTATGTGATTCGCCATCTTAATTTATCTATGCAGTCATTAAATTCATTCAATCCTAGGCTCTAATTTTGTCTTTCCAACTCATTATGAGGTGAATTTGATTTTTTGCTATGTAAATTTTTGTAGTCATTTGTTCATAGTTGTCATGTTATGTTATGCATAATCATGTTCCTGATTAATTATGTATGTTTGTGGAGTTAATTTTTGTTGTTCAGTTGGCTTGATTTAGTTATATGAATCTTTTGTTTTTTTAACTAATTAATTATATGAATCTGAAACCTCAAAGACTGAATTTCACAAATAATATATGATTAAAGGATAGTTCAGGGTGTTTATGTTTTATGCTTAATCATCACATTGCATTTAATAATAGGAACTTTATTTTCATGCGGGGTAATAATATACAAGTCATAGTCATTGTACCACAATGTATCATTAGCTTAATTAAAGGTGGTGGAAGAGAAGGCCCTAGATTCAGATGGGTTTCTCTGCACAGTGATTCTAAAATTTGATGATGAGAAGGATTCTGCAATCATGAAATTTATTGATGATTCTTAGATTATGCTTAGAACAGTGATTTGTAGATTTGTGTTGAACATAACAAATTGTGTAGTCTCTCTGTGTTTCCCCTTGTAGGAGGATTTAAATAGAGCTAGGATTTGGCATTTTGATGATGAAAAGGAGGAATCTCTACCAATGCATAAGAGGCAGAGACCATCCTAGTTCAAATTTCCTTGCTAGAAGTATATTTTCTTGTTCGTTCATAATTGTTTAGTTTGAGAGCTTATTAATTTGCTGCATGACTGAAATCTATGCTTGCTAATTGATTTTGTGGTTAGTTTTGTAGAAAGTTAAGCTATGCATATTTATTTACTGAAAAAAGTTTATTTTTATCTGTCTACCAAAGACGTGTATGTTATTTCACAGGTAAATACTCTCTCCGTTCTACAATAAGATTTCTATATTATTTATATGATTTGGTGTAGAAAATGGTGTGCCTAGTCTTTCATTTAAAGAAGTTGTAGTGTAAACCACTTGAGGGTGGTTCTGAATATAAGGTATGTGATGTGATATTGGTGAGCAGCTCTTTTTTGCTCTTTTTACCCACATTTCATATATTGTTTTCAAATTAAAATTTTGTCATTCAAATGGTATTATTGCATTTCCTCTTTTTGTGCTGGCCACTTTCTTTGATACTTACAATTAAGCATCAGATTGATTAATAATATTACCAGGGAGTTCATACTTCTTAAATGCGATTAAATGCATTTATAGTTTTGATTTTTAAGTCACTGATCTAGATTGATTGACAAAATTGCTAGGGAATCCGATTATATCAGTAATAAATTTGTCCGCCTTGTAATTGTTTTGTTCTATTAACTGATTATGTGCCTTTTGTTGGAAAAAGAAAAGAAAGAGTTGTTTCCTGTATTAAGATACTTACTAATCATTAATTTTTGTTATCAGAATGATGTGAGAAATAGATCACTTCAACTGACTTCAATGGAGCAGAAAAAGGCAGATGAAAATGTCTTAAGGCTGGTAGAGGAGCAACATGTGTATCTCTCTTATCAAGCTTTTAACATCTATAGTGACTTGTTTTGTAATTAATTTCTGCTTTATATTAATGCTTCTACAGTCTCTATTGCATTTGTTAACCGAGTCTTCAAATTTTCAGAGGGAGAATGAGGAGGCCCTAGAAAAATATACTGGAGTTAGAGAGGCAGCTAGATGCAAAGCAAAAATTGGAGATGGAAATTCAAGAATTGAAAGGGAAGTTACAAGTGGTGAAGCATCTAGGAAATGAAGATGACGCAAATGTTCAAAGCAAGGTGAAAGAGATGAAAAAAGAATTAGAAGATAAAATGGAGCAAATGAGTGATCTGGAAAATTTGAATCAATCTCTTCTTATCAAGGAGCTGCAGAGTAATGACGAGCTGCAGGAAGGCCATATAAATTGATTAAGGTATGACATTTTTCTCATGAGTACTACGATTATAGTATGCGACTTTAAGTTAGATTTATTATTGGACAACACGTATGACACCAGTTGAATCTTAAATTTGTGACTCCACTCTAGGTGTTCTGAATGGTCAAAGATGTTATCAGCAGCCTAAAGTTGGCATATTGTCAGCATGATTTTTACTCCAATGCTAGAAAAATGATGCAAGTCTAAAAATAAAACTAAAGTTGGTAGTTGGTTATTAAAAATAAGTAGAAAAAAAAGCACGCTGGAGATTTTAGTTACTTAAAATAGTATCCTTTGATGGAGACATAAGTTTCGTGATTCTGTTTTGTGAGTATGTTGATTCTGAATTTTAGAACTGCGATTTAAGGTATATGCATAATTAAGGTTATTTTGGTTGAGAGAATCAGTGAGGTTGGTGTGTAAACATTTACTAAAAATTAATTTTTGTAATCTATTTATGAAGATTCAGTTGACTGCAACTTGTTACTAATTTGTTACTGATTGTAGAAATGCATACCTGTATTTTATCAACAATAATCTTGCTTAATTTGCATATTAAAGCTATGATGCGAACCCTCGTGATTAGGAGCGCATGAGACGAAGACTAGTTGTCTAATGCAGAATATATTAAACCCTGATTATGGTAATTTACATGTGTAAATCTCAAAGTAGTAAAATTTTGAATTATTCTATAGATGAAGTTTATTTGTTCTGAATAGGAATATGTTTGAAAGAATGAATTGTATATATATTCATATCTACTCAGATTAAATAAATCATATAATAAATATGATTTTAATATAACGAAGTATCGTAAAGGTTATGATTTAGGGAACGAAAGTTGTAAAAAGAAAAGGTTTAAAATTTATTCTGCAATTTTAGTTATTTTAATATTAAATAATATTTTATAGCTAGAAGAAGATAGTATTAACGCACAAGATCGGGATGAGAAAATAGACCTGATTTTGGGGGCGTTACAAGTTGTGTTTATGGTTTATGTTCATACGAACTCAAGACATGATCAATGAATTAAGCAGAAGTTGCCCATACTAGATATAACATGTTTTCAAGTTTTTTCTGTAACATGCACTCGAACAATGTTTTTTTTTGAACTTTTTATATGGACAAGACTGATGAATTTGGTTTTATTGGTTTATTTATTTTATTTCATTGTTTGAAGTTAACTGTTTTGTGAATTTGAGCTTAAGATCATTAGTAGCTTGATTTATGGGCCTAAAAAGATAACATAAGTTTTTTAGTAATGCTATAGTTATATTTCTGGAAAATTCACAATTTATTAGTTAAACATTTCTTTCTTTATATACATTTCTTTTTTAATTTCATAATTATTTGACTGATTTATGTCTATATGTTTTTTTGATTTGCAGATAGAGTTTTTTCTGGAAGGTCAATAACCACAAGGTTGAAGGTTTTAATTAAGCATTTTCTTAGGATATGGATTTTAGAATTTTAGCTTTTTGAATTATATAATTTGGTTTTGTGATACTTAGATTATTTAAGCAATTGTTTATTGCCTAGGTAGTTGGGTATTTTGTTGAATCAGTGAATCTACTATTTTTTTATAAGATAATTACTTTTTATTTTAAATGTTTATTGTCTTTTGTCTCTTATATTATCACGATTTATAATCATTTATTGGCAAATAATATCTTGTCAATGAAAATTAAAATTTAATGACGAATAATATTAACTCTTTAGAAATAATAGTATTGTCATTATATATATTCATTTAGTTATGACAACTGATATAGTCACTAATATTAATAGGTGACAAGTTATGTCGTCACTATTATATATCATTTAGTGATGCCTTTTAATTTTATAACTATTAATAGCTCTTTATGTAACGAGTTCTATCGTCACCATAAGTATTCAATTAGTGACAAAAAAATGTGTCATAGAAATTAACTCTTTGGTGACAAACTATATCGTCACTGTTATATATTCATTTAGTCACAACAACTAATTTTGTCACTATTAGTAACTCTTTTTGTGACGAGATGTATCGTCACCATAAGTATTCAATTAGTGACATTGAAAAATGTGTCCCAAAAAATAACTCTTTGGTGACAAATTATTTTGTAATATTATTTAAAATATGAAATGACAACGACATAATTGTCATGTTAAATATATTTTTAGGTGATGAATTGTTCTGTCGTCATTTATTTTCTTATTTTTGGTGACGATAAACACAATAACATGACGAAAGAATAATCATAAATATGACAATATTGTCGTCATTAAAATTAGATGATTTAAATAGAGTAACATATTTTCGTTACTAAAATAATATCATTTAATGACGAAAAATGATTTTTGTCATTTAATGCACCAAGTTTTGATGACGAAACATAATATAGAGTGACGAAAGTTTCATTCAAATAGTGACTCTATTAACGTCACTAAAAGTAATTAATTATAGTGACAATGATGTAAATCGTCACCATAAGTTAAAATATTTAGTGACGACATCAAATATTATCAAATAAACCTAATACCACGCTTTCATATACGGTGGCGATCTATCTCTCGTGACGATTAACAATCGTCACCAAATATTTTAGTGACGAAAAATGAATTTTATGTGACAAATTTTAGCGTCATTTTTTGTGTGCTTTCTTGTAGTGAGTTTCAGTGAATTCGTAAGAAATAATGAATGAATGAGCTTCTATTTATAGAAAATGGACTGCATAATAACTAATACATGAACGGTTCAGATTGATTTACTTTAATCGGACGGTCCAGATTTAAAGAAAAATCTTTTAAATAAAATATAATATATTCTATTTATAATCTAATAAAACGAATAACTTTATAAAAGTATTCTGTTTTATATAAAAAGATATTACTATGCAAAATACTATGCATAATAGAATATAATATATTCTATTTATAGAATAACTTTATAAAAGTATTCTGTTTTATATAAAAAGCTTTTCTGTTTTATTACATTAATAATACTAATAAAACAAAATTTCATCATCACTTACTTTGAAAAATTTTCAAATGTCACCCTTAACTTTAAACTTTTATCAATTTAACTATTCACCAAAATAGAAAAATTGAACACTTTTATTTCATAAAATTCGGGGTCTCACACTTCGCATAGAGAGACTTGTCATGCGTCTTTGTCAGAACAACCTCGATATTTTCTATACAAATAAATTAGAAATTTTATGATAAACTTTTTTTTTTTGTATTTATTAAAATAAATATATGGGAAATATGTGCCAAGATAATGTGTGTATGTATTTATATGATATATTTATTACATGAATGATATTAAATAATTTTATTTTAGAATTATTGATTGTTATAAACTATATTATTATAATAATTAATTTTATAGTAGAAATGTTTTTATTAATTATTTTCCATGAAAATATAATTATATATTATTTAAATAATATATGAAATAATTTTTAGAATTATTATAATAATTATTTTATTATATGAATTTTGTTTAGATTATTAAGTTAATTATTTTTAACTTAATTAATAATGTTAAGTATGACAGATAAACCAGATATGGAATCTAAACCCTAATTTTTTGGATTTTGATCAAGGTATGAGAATAATAATATAATATAAATTATATTTCATTTTTTCAGTGCTATAAATATGTACCGTATATGTGGACCAATAAGGGTTGGTCAATTATGGTGTTATGTGACAAACCTTTGTATTACTGTGTGAAACCCTAATTACAAATTTTAGGAACTAAGTTTATTTTATTTTAAACCCTAAATGAAAGATTCATAACCTAATTATACATTAGGTGGGATAATTAAATAACCTAAGAGTTATGGTAATAAAGAAGGGTTAGTATTTAATATGTATACTAACTTAAGTGTATAATCTTATTATTTCAAGTGACTAATAATTTTAAACCTATTTCTAGTAAACCTAATTAGGTTATGAGCTAAAGTCACATGTATAAGTAATTAAATTTCATAAGATTGGGAATGGAAACCCTAAATAAGCAATTTGGATAACATATATTAAAATTGTTAGACTATGTATATTACATGGCCCAAAACAATTAAAGGAGAAGCCCAAAAGAAATAAAATGCAAACCAATACTTAGCCCACTTGATTAAGGGTATTTTAGACTTTTGATTAATCAAATTTGTGCATAAAAATAAAAGCAAAATGGAGGAGATAATGGAGCAAGGGTGTGACGTCCCCAAAACAGGTATACATCACCTATTCTGAGTCGCCAAATACATGGTACAGAATACAAATACAACCTTAAATATACAACATGAGCTGTGAGTTTTAATACAAATATTGTCTTCTAGACAGTATTCAAACTCAAAATAAGTCCTCAATACATTTATTATCATACTATTTCATAGAATAGTGATGACTACTAATGCTCTTATTTGGACCGTCACTCCGTTCCCCGACTAGTCCCTGCTACGTTCTCATTTCCTGAAGAGAACAATGAAAGCAAAAGGGTGAGCTCAACTAGCCCAGTAAGAAATATTATGACTAAGATAATGCAGAATAAATTATCATTAGCCTTCAACAGTGTTAAACTAATAAAATATAACCAACATCAAGTTTAACTGCAACGGAATAAGCAATCCATTAGAAGAGTCAAGTAGAGAATAAAATATACTATCTTCTATGATTTAAAAAGATTTTTCATTACTTTTATCGCTGAGACTCAGCTTAATAAATAAACTACATCATCCTTGCACTACGGCCAATGATATTCATTAGTATCACGACCATAAATTATCCATGCACTACGGGCCAAGGATATTCGTGTATTCATCAATGGTCATGATCATGCCAACAATCATCCATCAATGCACTACTACCAATGAGGATTTTACCACATCATTTGTAACATTACGGCCATGATTATACCGAATAATCCTCAGTCATAATCATACCAAGTCCATCTATGCACTACATGCCACGTATGACTTTCAACATATTATAAACATGAGGATGATGACAATTCAATAAAACAAGTTTAAGAATAAATTTTAAAAATTTATAAGTTAATTTATCCTCGAACTCAATAACGCCCAAATTGTCAACATGATATTTTGCTTTGTGAGTAAAATTCAAGAATGCTCAGAATAATATTTTCATGAAAAAATACTGGATAAAGCGCAAATATCATAGATATTCCACTAATTTCATGGAGTATAGAAGCTAAAACTTTAACCAACTGAGTATAATAGAATATATGAAACCGTAAACGGATTTTCGTCCGCCATGTGGTAATCCACTTAGACAGATCATTTCCACAATTTAATAAGGAATGAATACAAAGGATCATTCACCATGCATGTGATAATCCACATAGACAGGTTATTCCAACAGAATAATAAAGAATGGAATAACGAAGAAATCACCATGCATGCGATGAGACCGCATGCATAAAAGTTATTCCAATGTAATAATAATAAAGAATGAAACCGTGTCATGCGTAATCCGCATGCATGTGATGTTCCAACGAGATAATAAAGAACTAACCGTGTCAAGCGTAAACCGCACAAACAGATGAAAGAATCGGAACCGTGTCATGCATAAACGCATGCATGTGATGTTCCAATGTAATAATAAAGAATGGAATAACATAAGAATTTCACCATATATGCGGTACTTCCCATAGACAGGTTATTCCAACATAATGATAAAGAATGGAATAACAAAAGTTCTCTTCATGAAGACGAAAGAAATAATACCCCTTACGAGTACAATAATTAATATCCCTTACCTTAGGAGAAACTGGATATAGGAGTAGTGAAGTAGCAGAATACTTTTCTTCTTTCTCTCTATAGTTTCTCTCTCTAGAGTTTCAGTGAATTCGTAAGAAATAATGAAGGAATGAGCTTCTATTTATAGGAGAATGGACTGAATAGTAACTAATTCTTGAACGGTCCAGATTGATTTACTTTTAAACGAACGATCCATATTGATTTACTATGCAGTATTAATAAAATATTCTAATAAAATAAAATCTTTTAAATAAAATATAATATATTCTATTTATAATCTAATAAAACGAATAACTTTATAAAAGTATTATGTTTTATATAAAAAGATTTTACTATGACAACACTATGCAGGCACTATGCAAATACTATGCATAATAGAATATTATATATTCTATTTATAGTCTAATAAAACAAAAAACTTTATAAAAGTATTTTGTTTTATATAAAAAAGATTTTACTATGTAAACACTATGCATAATAAAATATCATATATTCTATTTATAGTCTAATAAAACAAATAACTTTATAAAAGTATTTTGTTTTATATAAAATTTTTTTTGTTTTATTACATTTATAATAATAATAAAACAAAACTTTTCACCTTTATTATAATTCATAATATTAATCGACCGTGTCATTCCCGGAAAAGGGGGCTTTCCAATAAGGATTTCTCCCTATCATGCGCGAATTAGGTGACCAAACCCTCCTCGCGTAACTTCTGACATCGTTAATATTGCAAATAATAATATTAATAACTTTGTCGTCTCAATTATTGATTTAATAATATATAAAATATCGACAATAATTGAATCAAATAACGTGAGATACTATGCAATAATTACTATAGCAATAATTGAACAAAACTGAGTGACTTCTCACGTAAAGCATCAATAATCAATACCGTAATGCTACTATGCAACCACGCCAGACATCGTGTTTTTTTTAACACCGGGTGTTTCAACAGTTAACGGTAAAACTTCCGCCATTATTTTTATAAAGTATTTTTGTCATTTTCTCAATCCGACAATAATTCTGTTGTGGGGTCCACCAATGATTGTGCCATTGTACTAATATTCCCTGTTAAAGCGAATATTCCCCGACCAATCGAATATTATACAACAACTTGCATACTTTTCAAAATTTATAAATAGTACCCACAACTATAACACTATCTCAAATCCACACTATAATATTAAAAAAATATTTCGAGAAATTTAAATCTTTATTCATAAAATTTGGGGTCTCACAATCTTCCCTACTTATGAAATTTTGCCCTCAAAATTTACGTACGTACCTGGTATACCGAAGAGATGAGGATACCTTGACTTCATTTCAGATTCTAACTCTTGAGGTATAACCTTTGAGTGTTGAATACGATCCTTCTTATCCAAGATTTTAACACGTATCTCCTCATACGTTAAATCTTCTGCTATTTCGTCTAGTTCTAATTTAATAATGTGGTTCAGGTCATCCACATATTTACGTAACATTGATACGTGAAAAACGTTATGAACACACGACATACTTGGCGATAAAATGAGTCTATAGGCCACAGTTACTACTCGATCAAGGATTTCAAATGGGCCAATTAAATCGAGGGTTGAGATTTCCTTTCTTCGTCGATTCTTGCTTCTAGAATAACGCCCTCTTGAACCTTCTTCTTCACATTCATCAGATTTGGGTGTGTAGCTTGAGCGGCTTTAACTTTATCGATTAAAGTCGATTCTACTCATATATTCGTTATCTTCACGTGGGTCCCTAGAGTCTTTAACTCTATCTTCATCATTTGTAAGTTATACGAAATGAGTTTTTGTGTTAACAACATCGCACTTGTAAATGCATACCATCTTCTACTCAACGCGTCAGCTACAATGTTCGCTCTTCCACGATGATATTGAATGATATGATCATAATCTTCAACAGCTCGAGCCAACGTCTTTGGCGCATGTTACGTTCATTTTAGTTGAAGAAATATTTGAGGGTTTTAGAAATGGGTTTTGTACTGGGGTCAATACAAAATTCGATTTCACACTCTAAGGGTAGGCTAAGAAGTCTTCAAGAATACGTCAAGAAATTTATTAACAATAGAAATATCATTCAAAACTGTGACTCTCATCCAAGACTTGGATAACATGTCACATTGATACCTATCAACTTGCCATCATCATTCACAACGTGTGATGCCCCCAAAATAGGTATACAACACCCATTCTGAGTCGCCAAATACATGGTACAGAAAGCAAACTACAACTTCAATAATACAATTGTCGTGCAAAATACGACAACACATACTGTGAGTTTAAATACAAATATTGTCTTCTAGACAATATCCACACTCAAATAAGTCCTCGTTACAATTATTCAAACACTATTTTACAGAAATAGTGAGGACTGCTAAAACATCTTTCTAGAACCATCACTCCGTACCCCGACTAGTTCCTGCTATGTTCTCACCTCCTGAGAAAAATGGAACAAAAAGGAAAAGGGTGAGCTCAACTAGCCTAGTAAAGAATATTATGACTAAGATAATATACAACAAATTATCGTTAGTCTTCAACAAGGAAAAATCTGATAAAATATAATAGCCAACAAGTTTTAGATCAACAACTGGAGCGGAAAAAACCATCCCATTAGAAGAGTCAAGTAGAGAATGAGTTCTACTATCTTCTAAGATTTAAAAGTCCATCATCAATATTTTATCCTGTAACAACAATCAATATACATCTTTAATCAAATATCATCTTTGCACTACAGCCAAAGATATTCATTTGTATCACCAAATTGGTCATGTACATCTCAACACTGCTCATCTTTTGACCTACGGGCCAAAGATATTCATCGATTAATCATTTATCTTTGCACTACAGTAGAAGATATTTAGTAATATCATCATTTAGGACCGAGGATGATGAAAATATTTTAAAGAAAACGAATCCAAAGAAAACGGAAGGACAAATGTAGGGATTCGTATAATGATTTATCCAAGATCAATAATACTTTATAAATACCAATTTTGAAGCGTAATTCAAAAATAAAGATCAAAACATGGATACAATCAAAGATAGTAACCATAATAGACATCTTGGACAAAAAGAAGAAAATTTTATTTTTCTATGAATACTCGTCAGATTCGTGAATAAAGGCTGTAGTATCGTGAATAGTAACTCCCGACACAAAAAGTTCCAAATTTGATAAAAATTCAGATCAATACTCCGACATAATGATATTGAAGAAATAATATCATATATGAAGAAAATAATATCCTTATCTCAAAATATCGCATTTACGATCTAATTAGTCACCTCTTAAAATTCATAACAAATCATACGCTCATTTTTAACGGTTCAAAATTTGTGGACATATACTCAACTTATATATGTATAACATATCCAAAAATTACAACGATCCAACTACGATTATAAATTATAACTCACACAATATATCTCAAAAACACCGGTTTAATTTTTAATACCTTCATTCCGAAAAAATACCGATAAAACACCTCAACATTAACTCATTCATTTTAACCACAATAAATATATCCAACATTTATATCCACATAAAATAAATATTTTCTTATCATATGAATCAATAATTAATTATTCACAAATAATATTACGTAATCACATTTATGACAACGAGGCCATTCCCAGAAAGAGGGGCTTTCCAATAAGAATTTCTCCTTATCATGGCGCAATTAGGTGACCAAACCTCTCCTTGATGTAACTTTCTAGACATTGCCAATAATGCTATCTAATAATATTATTCAAATAATATGAATTATTGATCCGATAATGGGAAATATTGTGCAAAGGACAATTATTGAAACAACAATAATATAAAATATCAACGCAAAGAATTATTGAATCAATAAAATAAAATATTGAACAATAACTCATCGTAACAATTATTGAGTAGTGTCTTCTTACGTAAGGATCAATAATTCATCAATACTGCCAGCATCCACGCCAGACATTCTTTGTATTTTAACCACCGGGTATTCAACAATGTTAATTCAGAATAACTACGCTAGTTATTTATAAAAACTCAAACTTGTTGTTTTCTTCATCCGACGATTATTCTTATATGGGGCCCTGAAATGATCTGCTACTGGCAAATATGCGAATATTCCCAACAACAAGAATATTCCACGACCAAATGAATATTCCCCGACAACAATGATTATTTTATAACCACTTGCATATTTTGCAAAATTTGCACGTTTCACCCATAACTAGAGAATTATATCAAATTAATACCTTATTATTCACAAATATAATTAAAGGAAATTAGATTTTATTTATAATAAGTTGGGGTCTTACAACCTCCCCTCCTTATGAAATTTCGTCCTCAAAATTGACTTACGTACCTGGTGTTTCGAAAAAGTGAGGATACCTCGCTTTCATTTTTGATTCCAACTCCCAGGTCATTTCTTCAATAGCATGGTTTCTCCATAAAACCTTAACTTGTGGTATAACCTTGGTGCGTAGGACATGCTCTTTTCTATCCAAGATCTTAATAGGTACTTCTTCGTACGTTAAATTTTCGGCTATCTCGACTGGTTCTAACACAATAATATGGTTCGGGTCTTTCACATATTTACGAAGCATGGATATGTGAAAAACATTATGAACACGAGACATACTTGGAGGTAATGCGAGTCTATAGGCCACATTTCCTATTCGGTCAAGAATCTCAAATGGACCAACAAATCGTGGATTGAGCTTTCCTCTCTTCCCAAATCTTGTAACTCCCTTCCATGGTGCAACACGTAACAATACATGATCCCCAATATTAAATTCCACATCTTTTCGATGAAGATCCGCATAACTCTTTTGTCGATCTTGTGCCGTTTGTATACGTTGTCGAATCATTTGGATCTTTTCTGTAGTCATGCGTACTAATTTTGGTCCCAACAACGTTGCTTCTCCCACCTCGTCCCAGCATACTGGAGAACGACACTTTCGTCCATACAACGCCTCAAATGGAGCCATGCCTATACTTGCTTGATAACTATTGTTGTAGGAGAATTCCACCAGTGGCAAGTACTTATCCCAACTTTCTTTAAAATCTAGGACACAAAGTCTTAATAGATCTTTAAGGGTTTGAATAGTCCTCTCTAATTGTCCGTCCGTTTGAGGATGGTATGCCAAAATGAATCGTAAATTAGTGCCCATAGCTTTTTGCAAGCTAACCCAAAATCGTGAAGTGGATCTTGGGTCACGATTCAAAACTATGGATACTGGCATGCCATGCAATCTCACTTCTCATTCACGTACATACGAGCAAGACGTTCAAGGGAATAAGTCTCACGTATCGGTAAGAAATGGGCAAACTTGGTTAATCTATCAACAATAACCCAAATTGCATCTATGCCTTGAGAAACTTTGGGAAGACCTGTAACGAAATCCATAGTAATGTGTTCCCACTTCCATTTTGAAATCTCAAGTGGTTGTAATGGACCCTTTGGCACTTGATGCTCCGCCTTTACACGTTGACAAGTTAAACACCTCGAGATAAACTCTGCGATCTCTCTCTTCATATTGTTCCACCAAAATGTATGTCGAATATCATGATACATTTTGGTACTCCCAGGATGGATTGCAAACGGGGTGTTGTGTGCCTCCATCATGATTCTATACTTCAAGTCAGAATCATTAGGAACACAAAGTCTGGAGTTGAATCTAAGTATTCCTTCTTCATCGATTCTCGCTTCTAGAATAGCTCCTTCTTGCACTTTCTTCTTCATACGTATCAGCTCCAGGTCCGTAGCTTGAGCAGCTTTAACTTTATCGATTAAAGTCGGTTCTACTCGTATATTCGCCATAATCATGTGGGTCCCTGGAGTCTTTAATTCTACCTCCATCCTTTGCAAGTCATACAGAATGGGCCTTTGCATTAACAATATTGCACTCGTACTCGCATATGATCTTCTACTCAATGCGTCAGCTACTACGTTCGCTTTTCCAGGATGATATTGAATAGTGTGATCGTAATCTTTCAATAGTTCAAGACAACGTCGTTGTCGCATGTTGAGTTCTTTTTGGGTGAAGAAATATTTGAGGCTTTTATAGTCCATATAAATCTCCACTTTCTCCCCATACAAGTAGTGTCTCCAAATTTTCAATGCGAATACGACTGCTGCCAACTCTAGATCATGAGTAGGATAATTCCTCTCATATTCTTTAAGTTGTCGTGAGGCATAGGCTATGACTTTCCCATGTTGCATGAGAACGCATCCTAACCCTTTGCCTGAAGCATCGCTGTATATATAAAATCCATCCGTACCAAATGGTATTGCCAGAACAGGTGCCGAAATGAGTCTCCTCTTGAGCTCTTGGAAACTCTTCTCGCATTCCTCGCTCCATACAAATTTTGTATCTTTTCGAGTCAACTGAGTTAACGGAGTAGCGATTCGAGAAAATCCTTCAACGAATCTCCGATAATAACCACCTAAGCCCAGAAAGCTAAGCACTTCGGTCACCGACTTTGGTTGCTCCCAACTTTGTACTGCTTCAATCTTCGTCTTGGTTGACGGATACTCCATGTTTTGACACCACGCGCCCAAGGAATGCTACTTCCTCAAGCCGAACTCGCATTTCTTGACTTGGCATAAAGTTTGTTTTCACGAAGCCTTTCAAGTATCAGCTTCAAATGGTGCTCATGATCTTCATGGCTTTTGGAATAGATGAGGATGTCATCAATAAAGACAACAACAAACTGATCCAAATATTCCTTGAATACACGGTTCATCATATCCATGAAAGTAGCAGGAGCATTAGTCAATCCAAAACACATAACTAAGAATTCATAATGCCCGTCTCAGGTTCTAAAAAGGCGCTTTTGAATATCCTCGGTTTTAATCTTCAAATTGATGATATCCGAATCTAAGATCGATCTTTGAAAAGAATTGTGCTCCTTGCAACCGGGTCGAACAGGTCATCAATGCGAGGTAGCGGATACTTATTCTTGATGGTGACATGGTTTAATTCTCGGTAGTCAATACCAAGTCGCATGCTCCGCTCTTCTTCTTCTTCTGAATAAAATAGGAGCACCCCAAGGAGATGTACTAGGACGAATGAAACCTATGTCTAACAATTCCTGTAGTTGGACCTTTAACTCCTGAAGTTCAATATGAGCCATTCGATATGGGGTTTTAGAAATGGGTTTTGTACATTTCAAAGGTCAATAAAGAATTCAACATCACGTTCTGGGGGTAAACCGGGAAGTTCTTCAGGAAATACATCAGAAAATTCTCTAACAACAGAAATATTATTCAAATCTGACTTGTCTTTGTTCAAATCCATAACATGGGCTAAGAAATCTTGACATCTGTTTTTCAATAAACGAATAGCTTTATGGCTTGATATGAAAGTGACTGATTTTAGTGGTTTAGTTGTTTAAATTCGTATGATAGGTTGGTTAGGAATATGAAAACTAATAACCTTACAAAAACAATCAATTTTGGCATGATAAGTGGTTAACCAATCGATTCCTAAAATCACATCAAAAGCAAGTATCTTTAAAGATATAAGATCAACAGGTAATGTGATAGTGCCAACTTGGATCATGCAAGATTTATAAACGTAGATGGAACGAAGGTTTCACCCAACGAGTTTCAACAGATAAGTCAAAGTCCAATTTCTCCGGAGTCAAGTTTAAACGTTGAGCACAAGCAGGAGAGATAAAAGAATGGGTAGAACTGGTTTCTAGAAGGTATAAACTTCACAAGAGTTCAAGATTAGCTTTACCCGTAATCACCTCGTTTGGGTTCCTCGCGTTTTGGCCAGTCACGACAAACGCTCTTCCAGGAACCGCTGATTTCGACTTATCTAGGGCGACCCTTGAGTCACCATCCTCGTTGAACTTGGTTTTGCTACAGAACAATCCCGAGCTATGTGGCCTTCCTTTCCACAGTTGTAACATACCTTGGATTATTGTGGACAGTTTGAATGATATGTCCCTCTTTCCCGCATTTGTAACATCTAACTGGCGGTCGTTTCTCTCCCTAGAATTTGTTGTTGGTCTTTGGTCTTCATTGTTGATGTCTTCCCGTCATTGTTGAATCTCCTCTTTCTAAAATTTTCACTTGACTCAACTCTCCTATTATCATGGCCACGATGATCACCCGAGTGGTTACCGCCTTTGTTCGTATTTTTCCCTCCTCGTTGGTTATCATCGCTCTGATGACTGTTGTCACCGGTATGACCCTGGTTGTGGTCCCTCGGTTGAACATACTCGTTATCTCGCTCTAATAATTGAGCTCTGTTTACAACATCTGAATATAAAAAAAATTTATGAGATATAAGATATTGTCGAATCTCGGGCTTTAAACCTCTCAGAAACATCCTCGTCATTCGTTCCTCATTTTTGACCAAATAAGGTGCAAACCTGGATAACTCTACAAACTTCGCCTCGTACTGGGACACTGTCATGTTGTTTTGTTTCAGTCTGATAAACTCCACCTCCTTCATATGACGAATACTTTCAGGAAAGTACTTGTCATTGAATAGTTTCTGAAACGTTTTCCAAGACATGCTGAGTACGGCTGGCTGGGTACGCTTCATAGACTCCCACCAATAGTCTGCCTCACCGCGAAACATAAAGGTGGCGAATGGAACCTTCTGTTCCTCCGTGCATCCCAAGACATCGAATATCTTGGTAATTTGCTTGACCCACGTTTCCGCCATGATCGGATCCGGCTTTCCCTTAAATTCTGGTGGTCCCAACTCCTTAAACTGCTTGGCTGTGACAAGCCGCGCATTGCTATCATTTCCACCCGTATTTTGTGTATGAGTCTCCCTCGTCTGGTTTTACATGAACTGCAAAAAGCTCCTAAACATTCCATCATTCATCGTTTGCTCGGTAGTGTTGTTTATAGGAGGAATATTTCCTTCCTGTTGCACGTTCTCCTGGTTTGTAACTAAAGGTTGTTCCACATTCTCATACACTCCATTGTTAACGTTCTTAACGGCCATTCTTAAATACTGCCATAAAACAAGGGTTAATTAAACAAATTACATATCACATAATATCCCTATATTAGGACCGACCAACAAATAAGCTTAGATAAGACACATTAGCGAAGGATTTACTGATCTCTCCCCTCCTAGTTCTATTCCCCGATCTCCGCCAGAGACCATATCCCTAAGATTTGATACCAACTGTGACGCCCCCAAAATAGGTATACAACACCCATTCTGAGTCGCCAAATATATGGTACAGAAAGCAAACTACAACTTCAATAATACAATTGTCGTGCAAAATACGACAACACATACTGTGAGTTTAAATACAAATATTGTCTTCTAGACAATATCCACACTCAAATAAGTCCTCGTTACAATTATTCAAACACTATTTTACAGAAATAGTGAGGACTGCTAAAACATCTTTCTAGAACCATCACTCCGTACCTCGAATAGTTCCTGCTATGTTCTCACCTCCTGAGAAAAATGGAACACAAAGGAAAAAGGGTGAGCTCAACTAGCCCAGTAAAGAATATTATGACTAAGATAATATACAACAAATTATCGTTAGTCTTCAACAGGGAAAAATATGATAAAATATAATAGGTAACAAGTTTTAGATCAACAACTGCAGCGGAAACAGCAATCCATTAGAAGAGTCAAGTAGAGAATGAGTTCTACTATCTTCTAAGATTTAAAAGTCCATCATCAATATTTTATCCCTGTAACAATAATCAATATACATCTTTAATCAAATATTCATCTTTGCACTACATGCCAAAGATATTCATTTTATATCACCAAATTGGTCATGTTCATCTCAACACTGCTCATCTTTGCACATGGGCCAAAGATATTCATCGATTAATCATTTATCTTTGCACTACAGTAGAAGATATTTAGTAATATCATCATTTAGGGTGAGGATGATGAAAAATATTTTAAAAAAAACGAATCCAAAGAAACGGAAGGACAAATAGTAGGGATTAGTATAACAGGTTTATCCAAGATCAATAATACTTCATAAATACCAATTTTGAAGCAGAATTCAAAAATAAAGATCAAAACATGGATACAATCAAAGATAGTAACCATAATAGACATCTTGGACAAAAAGAAGAAAATTTTATTTTTTGGTGAATAGTGTCGTATTCGTGAATAGTGCCATATACGTGAATAGTGCCGTATACATGAATAGTAACCCCGACACAAAAAGTTCCAAATTTGATAAAAATTCAGATCAATACTTCGGCATAATGATATTGAAGAAATAATATCATATATGAAGAAAATAACATCCCTTACCTCAAAATTTCAGTACTTCTGATCGGAATATCGGTATAAGGCTGAAGGAAACTTGCATTGATGAATAGAAACTCACAAGGTATCTAAATATTTACAAAATACACTTAATAATCTAGAGAGAGAAAGAGAGAAAACTTGTTTCTGGTGTGATTTTCAATTCTAACTTAGCCCTCTATTTATAGGTTAATGTTAGCAGACTTGACCTGCAACCTGATGGATTTACCTGCTACTATTCCCACCCACCACATTTGAAATAAATTCAGCACATTTCTTCACCAACCACAATTGGGGCCCACTCAATTCTAGAATTTTCCACCAAAATTATTGATAAACCTAATTTCTGAATCAGTCACCTCTTAAAATTCATAACAAATCATACGTTCATTTTTAACGGTTCAAAATTTGTGGACATATACTCAACTTATATATGTATAACATATCCAAAAATTACAACGATCCAACGGTTGGATTAAAAATTATAACTCACACAATATATCTCAAAACACCGGTTTAATTTTTAATACCTTCATTCCGGCAAAAATAATCGATAAAACACCTCAACATTAACTCCTTCATTTTTAACCACAATAAATATATCCAACATTTATATCCACATAAAATAAATATTTTCTTATCATATGAATCAATAATTAATTATTCACAAATAATATTACATAATCAAATTTATGACAACCAGTAGCTCTCGAGAAGAGGGGGGCTTTCCAATAAATTTCTCCTTATTGGGCGCAATTATGTGACCAACCTCTCCTTGATGTAACTTTCTAGATATTGCCAATAATGCTATCTAATAATATTATTCAAATAATATGAATTATTGATCCGATAATGGGAAATCTTCAGCGGTGACAATTATTGAAACAACAATAATATAAAATATCAACGCAGCAATTATTGAATCAATAAAATAAAATATTGAACAGTAACTACTGTAACAATTATTGAGTAGTGCCTTCTTACGTAAGGATCAATAATTCATCAATACTGTGCATCCATGCGTATTACTGTATTTTAACCACCGGGTATTCCAACAGTGTTAACGGTAACAACTACGTCGTTATTTATAAAAACTCAAACTTGTTGTTTTCTTCATCCGACAATTATTCTGTTATGGGGCCCACAAATGATCGCTACTGGTCATATTAATATTCCTCGACAACAAGAATATTCCACGACCAAATGAATATTCCCCGACAACAATGATTATTTTATAACCACTTGCATATTTTGCAAAATTTGCACATTTCACCTATAACCAGAGAATTATATCAAATTAATACCTTATTATTCACAAATATAATTAGAGGAAATTCGATTTTATTTATAATAAGTTGGGGTCTTACACAATGTCGCCTACAGAAAGTCTGGCTTCGGTGCATTCCACACAAGAAAGTCAACAACGAAAGGATCGTGGCTCTTTACTTATGGCTTGATATAACAGTGATTAACTTTAGTGGTTTGGTTGCTTGAATTTTCATAACAGGTTGGTTAGTAATATGAAAGCTAACAACCTTACAAAAAGCTTGATGAGTAGTTAACCAATCGATCCCTAAAATCACATCCAAGGTAAGTATTTTCAAAGAGATAAGATCGATAGGTAACGTGAAAGTGTCGATTTGAATCAACAAGATTTATAAACAGTGGAGGTAATGAAGGTTTCTACTAACGAAGTTTCAACCAATAAGTCAAAGTCTAATATCTCCGAAGTCAAATTTAAACGTTGAGCGCAAGCAGGAGAAATAAAAGAATTGGTAGAGCCGGTATCAAATAAAGTATATACTTCACAAGAATTTATAATTAACTGACCCGTGCTAACTTCGTTTGGGTCACTCACTTTTTGAGAAGTCACGAAAAATACTCTTCCTGAAACCATCGACTTTGTTTTGTCCGTATCCGTCTTTGGTGCCACCGTCCTAGTTGGACTTGACTTTGGTGCACGACAAAATCGGGCTAAGTGACCTTCTTTTCCACAATTATAACATGCTTTGGACTGCATTGCACAGTTTGGACTGATGTGTCCCTCCCCTCCGCATTTGTAACATACGACCGGCGGTCGTTCTCCTTCCTTAACAACAGGTGTTGGTGTTGACGTCTTTCCATTATTATTGAATCTCCTCTTCTTGAAACTTTCACTTCTATTATCTTGGCCATAATTACCACCGAAGTGGTTACCATTTTTGGCATGATAATTTCCTCCACGATGGTTATCATTGTTCCGATGGCCGTTGCCACCGGTACGATTATTATCGTGTTGTTGCTCGTTATCCTTTCGTTGGGCTGGCTCATTATCATTCTCCAATAACTGAGCCCTGTTCACTACATCTGAATATAAACAAAGTTTGTGAGAAATGAGGTATTGACGTATATCGAGTTTCAAACCTCGTAGAAACATTCACATCATTTGCTCCTCATTATCAACTAAATGGGATGCAAACCGGGATAACTTCGCAAATTTAGCCTCGTATTGAGACACGGTCATATTATTTTGCTTCAACTTGATAAACTCCACCTCCTTCATGTGACAAATACTTTCGGAAAAGTACTTGTCGTTGAACAGCTCTTGGAACTTCTCCCAAGATATCTTTAGTGCGTCAGGTTGAGTACGTTTTACAGATTCCCACCAGTAATCTGCCTCTTCATGCAACATAAAGGTGGCAAAGGGAACCTTTTGCTCCTCGGAGCATCCCAAGACATCAAATATCTTGGTGATCTGCTTTAACCACGTCTCCGCCTTAAGTGGTTCTGGCTTTCCCAAAAACTCCGGTGGTCCCAGCTCCTTGAACTGCTTAGCAGTGACCAGCCGTGGGTTGCCATTGTTTCCATCTGTATTTTGAATAGGAACCGCGCTCGCCTGATGTTAAATAAATTACAAAAAGCCTATGATCATCCCATCGTTCACCATTTCATCGGTGTTATTGTTTACTTGAGGATTATTGTCTTCCTGTTGCACCTTATCCTGGGTATTGATCATTGGTGACTCAACGGTCTCATGTGCTCCATTGCTATTTTCAACATTATCGGATGTCATTTTTGAACACTGCCACAAGACAAGGGTTAATTAACATATCACATATTATCCCTGTACTCTGACCGACCAATTAAATACCAAATAAACTTAGGTTGGTCATACTAAGCGAAGAATTCCCCATCTCTCCCTCCTAGTTCTTGTCTCACATCTCACCAGGGATCATATCCCTAAGCTTTGATATTAACAACCGTGACGCCCCAAAATAGGTATACATCACCTATTCTCAGTCGCCAAATACATGGTACAGAATACAAATACAACCTTAAATATACAACATGAGCTGTGAGTTTTAATACAAATATTGTCTTCTAGACAATATTCAAACTCAAAATAAGTCCTCAATACATTTATTATCATACTATTTCATAGAATAGTGAGGACTACTAATGCTATCATCTGGACCGTCACTCCGTTCCCCGACTAGTCCCTGCTACGTTCTCATTTCCTGAAGAGAACAATGAAAGGAAAAGGGTGAGCTCAACTAGCCCAGTAAAAAATATTATGACTAAGATAATGCAGAATAAATTATCATTAGCCTTCAACAGTGTTAAACTGATAAAATATAACAAACATCAAGTTTAACTGCAGCGGAACAAGCAATCCATTAGAAGAGTCAAGTAGAGAATAGAATCTACTATCTTCTATGACTTAAAAAAGTTTTTCATTACTTTTATCGCTGAGACTCAGCTTAATAAATAAACTACATCATCCTTGCACTACGGCCAATGATATTCATTAGTATCACGACCATAAATTATCCATGCACTACGGGCCAAGGATATTCGTGTATTCATCAATGGTCATGATCATGCCAACAACTGTCCATCAATGCACTACGGCCAATGAGGATTTTTACCACATCATTTGTAACATTACGGTCATGATTATACCGAATAATCCCTGGTCATAATCATACCAAGTCCATCTATGCACTACATGCCACAGATGACTTTCAACATATTATAAACATGAGGATGATGAAAATTCAATAAAACAAGTTTAAGAATAAATTTTAAAGATTTATAAGTTAATTTATCCTGAACTCAATAACGTCCAAATTGTCAACATGATACTGCTTTGTGGAGTAAAATTCAAGAATGCTCAGAATAATATTTTCATGAAAAAATACTGGATAAAGCGCAAATATCATAGATATTCCACTAATTTCATGGAGTATAGAAGCTAAAACTTTAACCAACTGAGTATAATAGAATATATGAAACCGTAAACGGATTTTCGTCCGCCATGTGGTAATCCACTTAGACAGATCATTTCCACAATTTAATAAGGAATGAATACAAAGGATCATTCACCATGCATGTGATAATCCACATAGACAGGTTATTCCAACAGAATAATAAAGAATGGAATAACAAAAGAAATCACCATGCATGCGATAGACCGCACAGACAGGTTATTCCAACAGAATAATAAAGAATGGAACCAGGTCATGCGTAATCCGCATGCATGTGATGTTCCAATGTAATAATAAAGAACGGAACTAGGTCATGCGTAAACCGCAGACATGGATGTTCCAACAAGATAATAAAGAATCGGAACCGGTCAAATAAGCGTACGCACGCATGTGATGTTCCAACGAATAATAAAGAATTGAATAATGTAAGAATTTCACCATGTATGCGGTATTTGCATGACAAAGTTATTCCAACATAATGATAAAGAATGGAATAACAGAAGTTCTCTTCATGAAGACAAAAGAAATAATACCTTACCTTACGAGTACAATAAATAATATCCCTTACCTTAGGAGAAACTGGATATAGGAGTAGTGAAGTGGCAAAATACTTTTCTTCTTTCTCTCTATAGTTTCTCTCTCTGAGTTTCAAAGAATTAAATGAAAAATAATGAATGAATGAGCTTCTATTTATAGGAGAATGGACTGAATAGTAACTAATTCATGAATGGTCTAGATTGATTTACTTTTAAATGGACGGTCCATATTGATTTACTATGCAGTATTAATAAAATATTCTAATAAAACAAAATCTTTTAAATAAAATATAATATATTCTATTTATAATCTAATAAAACGAATAACTTTATAAAAGTATTCAGTTTTATATAAAAAGATTTTACTATGCAAACACTATGCAGTATACACTATCTGCAAATACTATGCATAATAGAATATTATGTATTCTATTTATAGTCTAATAAAATAAATAACTTTATAAAAGTATTCTCGCTTTTATATAAAAAGATTTTACTATGCAAATACTATGCGATACTATATAAACACTATGCATAATAGAATATCATATATTCTATTTATAGTCTAATAAAACAAATAACTTTATAAAAATATTCATTTTATATAAAAAAAAATTTGTTTTATTACATTTATAATAATAATAAAACAAAACTTATCACCTTTATTATAATTCACAATATTAATCGAATGGTCGCTCCTTCCGAGAGGGGGCTTTCCAATAAGGATTTCTCTCTATTGGCGCGCAATTAGGTGACCAAACATCTCCTTGCCAGAACTTCTAGACATCGTTAATATTGCAAATAATAATATTAATAACTTTGTCGTCTCAATTATTGATTTAATAATATATAAAATATCGGCAATAATTGAATCAAATAACGTGAGATACTATGCAACAATTACTGTAGCAATAATTGAACAAAACTAAGTGACTTCTCACGTAAGCATCAATAATCAATACCGTGTGCTACTATGCAACCACACGTATTACTGTACTTTTAACACCGGGTGTTTCAACAGTTAACAGTAAAACTTCCGCCGTTATTTTCATAAAGTATTTTTTTCATTTTCTCAATCCGACAATAATTCTGTTGTGGGGTCCACCAATGATTGTGTAGTTGTACGAATATTCCCTGTTAAAGCGAATATTCCCCGACCAATCGAATATTATACAACAACTTGCATACTTTTCAAATTTTATAAATACTACCCACAACTATAACACTATCTCAAATCCACACCATAATATTAAAAAAATATTTCAAGAAATTTAAATCTTTATTCATAAAATTTGGGGTCTCACAAAGGGGGACCAACCACATTAGCCTCTTTAAGGATAGAATATTATTAAGCTAATAAAGTTCCATAAGTAATAAGTCTTACACACAAGGACAAGTGTGTCATGCTCCCATTGGTGGAAAGCTCAATTAGCACCCTTAATCACATGATTAGGATTAATTGGAAGAGATAAGGTGAAGCCTTTTATCCAAGGGATAATAAAAGTATGGGGGATATTAGTTAATCACCCCATTCATTTGCTAGATCATTTGCTTTTCTCTTATTCTCCTTCTTCTTCTTTTCTCCCAAGCTAGCAAACTTCAAAGAGAGAAAAGAGAGATAGGGTTCGGTTTTTCTAGTAAGGAAGAGGAGTTATTGTTCATGCATCCTAGATTCATAACCTACTTTAGAAGAGCAAGAAGGATATCAAAGAAAACTATGTGAGGTTCTCTTCCATTCTTTTTCTTATTCTACTTCTATTTTCGGTTTTTACCTCAACATGTATGGGGTTATGGTCTAATACTCAAAGTACCCTAGTTCTACATGTCTCATATGTAGGATTAAGTATCTTGTGTATTAGACTATAGATTTAGAGGAAGGAAATGAGCATATGTTCTCCAAGGGGTGAAACTCTTATTTTTCTTCCACTAAATCTTGTGTAACTCAAGTTTTACAACTTAGATTTGTGATCCGTCGAAGGGGGGGGGGGGTGCTAGATACATGAGTTATCTAGTAAACCCAAGTGGTAGAACACAAATCTAGCAAGTATTGGAGCCATGGGGGCTGTTTTCCCCAAAACAGTCCACATAGAGTATTAAGGTTCTAAAACCCTAAAAAGCTATTATCCCCGTTTTTCTTAGGACTGTTCTGGACAGTTGCAAGTCTTTTAAAAATATCGAAAACATCACAGAGGTACCTTGAGAAGTTATCTAGGTGTAAAAAAAAGAACGGACACGTTTCGAGTAACAGGTTGTGTGTAATGGCTATTTCCGTAAAGGACTCCTAAATATTAACACCCGAATATCTCACAGTGTATACATGGGAAAAATCCGAAAGTTTTACACTAGGTTCATATATGTTATGAGAGTATACCCTGAAAATTTTAGATTTGTCTGGGCAAAAATCGATTTATGAAAAATAAAGCAAGATCCGAGTGTTTTGGGCACTTTAAAATTAGTAAATCATTTTCTAAAATCCCAGAAAACTTTGGGGATCATTGTTGGGTCATATACTATCTAAACCCAAAAAAGAAGAATTTTTGGAATCAGTTTCGTATTTTTCCTAAAAATGATGAAGTTATGAATAAAAGGAAATAAATAGTTAAGTGATGTCTTAAATAAGAAAAATGTGATTTTAATGCTTGAATACTCCTAATATATAATATTATGACTACTTTAGGGCATTTTGATATTTTATAATAAGAAATATTATTTATGACCTTTTATGAATATTAAATAAGTGGTTTTGTAAAGGGTGAACAATTAGAATAAATTGTTTATTGATCAAATAAATTATTAAAATGTTATTATGATATTAATAATATTAGAATATGATATTGTTAAGTAAATAAAAATATTATGATTAAAGCTTCATTAAAATACTATTAAATGATTAATAATATTAGATTAAAGTATTAATCTTAGATTAAAATATTATTAAAAGATTAATAATATTAAATTAAATTATTATTGGATGATTAAAATATTATTAAGTAAATAATAATATTCGATATTAAATAAAATGTTATTAAAAATGTAATAACATTAGTAAAGGAATAAAATATTATTAAATGACTAATAATATTAGTAAATGAATAAAATATTAATACTATTGGTAAATGAATAAAGGTATTATTAATTGATTAATGATACTAAAGCATAAATGAAGATATTATTAAAGTAATAATATTAATGGTAATTATTTAAAATGATTTTAAACATTTTAAAAATCATTTAAGGGTAATATAAATGTTTTAAAAATATTTTGAGTTATTATAAATAACTTTGGCAATGGTTTCTTTAATAGTTTAATAATAATTAAATGATAATAGAATTATTTGATATTTAAATCATTTAATAATGATTCTGGTGTTTAAAAATTCATGATAAATTTAATAAATATTTATTAAGTCATTTAAAATAATATGACTGATACTTACGGATATTGAACGTTGGAATAGAATCTTAGACTCGATAATTACCCGATAAAGCTATCGGTATACCGACATATTTCAGAAATTGATCTGGACTTAGATATTTTGACTGTGTTAATGTTTGTTTGTGATGCAATAACTGTTGAACATGTGTGATAATGTGATTAGGTTATATGCTGACTGCAAAATGCAGTACTATATGTTATAGTATATTGTTCTAATCGAACGAATGATCTGATTTATGATAGGTCGTGATATAAGAGATAAAACTAAGTTGCATTTTGTAAGCAGCGCATCAGGCAAGTATCCTACCTTTGCATTTTCTTTATGCAATGGACATGGATAAGAATGTTTCAGAATTATATTATTACTGTACAGATTATTAACCCTATATTATATACGTTCATTGATTATCAACATGTTAGTATATGGTAATTTAGATATATATTTTGTTCGATAATTTCTATAAATGGTTATATGTAAGACCCCAACTTTTATAAATAAAGATGAATTTTCTATAAATATCATTTTTAAATATTATGGAGTAAATTTGATATAATGTTATAGTTGTGGGTAATATTTATAAATTTTGCAAAGTACGCAAGTTGTTATATAATATTCGATTGGTCGGAGAATATTCATTTTAACGGAGAATATTCGTACAACGGTACAATCATTGGTGGACCCCACAACGGAATTATTGTCAGATTGAGAAAATGACAAAAATACTTTATGAAAATAACGGCAGAAGTTTTTACCGTTAACTGTTGAAACACCCGGTGTTAAAAGAACAGTAATACGCGTGGTTGAATAATAACACACGGTATTGATTATTGATGCTTACGTGAGAAGTCACTCAGTTTTGTTCAATTATTGCTACAATTAATTCTTTGATAAGATCTCACGTTATTTGATTCAATTATTGTCAATATTTTATATATTATTAAATCAATAATTGAGACGATAAGGTTATTAATATTATTATTTGTAATATTAACGATGTCTAGAAGTTCTGTCAATGAGAGGTTTGGTCACCTAATTGCGCGCCAATAGGGAGAAATCCTTATTGGAAAGCCCCCTCTTTCCTGGGAACGACCTGGTCGATTAATATTGTGAATTATAATAATGGTGATAAAATCTGTTTTATTAGTATTATTAATGTAATAAAATAGAAAAACGTTTTATATAAAATAGAATACTTTTATAAAGTTATTCGTTTTATTAGACTATAAATAGAATATATAATATTCTAGTATGCATAGTGTTTTGCATAGTAATTTTTTTATATATAAAACAGAATACTTTTATAAAGTTATTTGTTTTATTAGACAATAATTAGAATATATTATATTTTATTATGCATAGTGTTGCATAGTGCCTTCATAGTGTTTTGCATAGTAAAATCTTTTTATATAAAACAGAATACTTTTATAAAGTTATTCGTTTTATTAGATTATAAATAGAATATATTATATTTTATTTAAAAGATTTTGTTTTAAATCTGGATAGTCCGTTTAAAGTAAATCAATCTGGACCGTTCATGAATTAGTTACTATGCAGTCTATTCTTCTATAAATAGAAGCTCATTCCTTCATTATTTCTTATGAATTCACTGAAACTCTAAAGAGAGAAATTATAGAGAAAAAGAGGAAAAGTGTTCTGCTACTTCATTACTTCTATATCCAGTACTATTCCTTCTAAGGTAAAGGGTATTATTTCTTTCTTATTCATGAAGAGAAAGTCTGTTATTCTATTCTTTATTATTCTGTTGGAATAACCTGTATACGCAGGCTACCTTATACTTGGTGAAATTTTTCTGTTATTCCATTCTTTATCATTATATTGGAATAACCTGTCTATGCGAAGTACCGCATGCATAGTGATTTCTGTTATTATTCCGTTCTTTATCATTCTGTTGGAACATCCTGTCTGTGCTTTACGCATGACCTGGTTCCGTTCTTTATTATTCTGTTGGAACATCCTGTCTGTGCTTTATGCATGACCTGGTTCTATTATTTATCATTCTGTTGGAACATCATGTCTATGCATTTATGCATGACCTGGTTCCGTTATTCATTATTCTGTTGGAATAACCTGTCTGTGCGGTCTATCGCATGCCTGGTGATTTCTTTTGTTATTCCATACTTTATTATACTCAGTTGGTTATAGTTTTGACTTCTATACTCCATGAAATTAGTGGAATATCCTTGATATTTGCGCTTCATCCAGTATCTTTTTATGGAAATATTCTTCTGAGCATTCTTGAATTTTACTCCACAAAGAAGTATCATGTTGACAATTTGGACGCTATTGGTTCCTGAATAAATTATTTCTTGAACTTGTTTTATTGAATTCTTATATCATTGTCATCATCCTCATGTTTATATTATGTTGAAAGTCATCTGTGGCCTGTAGTGCATAGATGGACTTGGTATGATTATGACCAGTGATTATTCGGTGTAATCATGATTGTAATGTTACAAATGATGTGGAAAAAGTCCTCATTGGCCCGTAGTGCATTGATGGACAGTTGTTGGCATGATCATGACCATTAATGAATACACGAATATTCTTGGCCCATAGTGCATGGATAATTTATGGTCGTGATACTAAAGAATATCCTTAGCCGTAGTGTAGGGGTGATTCAATGATGTGGATTATTTATTAAGTTGAGTCTCAGCGATAAAAGTGATGAAAAACCTTTTAAATCTTAAAAGATAGTAGATTTTATTTTCTACTTGACTCTTTTAATGGATTTCTTGTTCCGCTGCAGTTAAACTTGATGTTTGTTATATTGTATCAGTTTAACACTATTGAAGACTAATGATAATTTATTACGCTTTATCTTAGTCATAATATTTCATCTTCGGGCTAGTTGAGCTCACTGCTTTTTTCACTTTTTTCTCTTGAAATGAGAACGTAGCGAGGACTAGTCGGGAACGGAGTGACGGTCCCGAGGATAGCATTAGTAGTGCTCACTATTCTGTGAAATAGTGTGTTAATAAATGTATTGAGGACTTATTTTGAGTTTTAATGTTGTCTAGAAGACAATGTTTGTATTAAAACTCACAACTCATGTTGTATATTTAAGATTGTATTTGAATTTTGTACCATGTATTTGGTGACTCATGATGGGTGATGTATACCTATTTTGGGGGCGTCACAATTGGCATCAAAGCTTAGGGATATGATCCCTGGCTAAGATATGAGACTAGAACTAGGAGGGGATAGACGGGGAATTCCTTCGCTAGTATGACCTACCTAAGTTTATTTGATATTTAATTGGTCGGTTAGAGTATAGTGATAATATGTTACATGTCAATTAACCCTTGTTTTGTGGCAGTATCTGAAAATGACATCCGAGAATGTTGAGAATATCAATGGAGCACAGGAGACCGTTGAGTCACCACAAATCAACACCTAGGATAATGTGCATCAGGAAGGCAATAATCCTTAGGTGAACAACGACACCGACCAAATGGCGAACAACGGAATGTTTAGGAGCTTTCGCAATTGCATTAAATAAACATCGAGTAAAGAGAGACTCTGTCCAAAATACAGTGGAAACACCGGCAACTCTCTCGGGCCATCCTTTGCTAAACAGTTCAAGGAGCTGGGACCACCAGAGTTTATTGGAGAACCAAAACCACTTAAGGCGGAGACGTAGATAAAGCATATCACCAAGATATTTGATGTCTTGGGATGCTCCGAGGAGCAAAAGGTTCCCTTTTCCACCTTTATGTTGCGAAGAGAGGCAGATTACTGGTGGGAATCGGTAAAGCGTACTCAACCTGCCGCACTGAGATGTCTTAGGAGAAGTTCTAAGAACTATTCAACGACAAGTACTTTCCCGAAAGTATTCGTCACATGAAAGAGGTAGAGTTCATCAAGTTAGAGTAGAACAATATGACCGTGTCGCAGTACGAAGCTAAGTTTGCCGAGTTGTCCCGGTTTACGTCTCACTTGGTTGACAATGAGGAGAGAATGACGCGGATGTTTCTAAGAGGTTTGAAACCTGAGATACGTCAATATCTAATTTCTCATAAACTGTGTTTGTATTCAGATGTTGTAAATAGGGCTCAGTTAATGGAGCGCGATAACGAGTCAATGCAACCAAGAGAAAACAGCCGACAAAATGATAATACCAGTGAGAGCAGTCATCGAAGCGGTGACAACAAGCGTGGAGGGAATCAACAGGCCAGAAATGGTAACCACTTCGGTGGTAATCAGGGCCAAAACAATAAGAATGAACATTTCAAGAACAGGAGATTCAACAATGATGGAAAGACGTCAGCACCAGCACCCAATGTTAAGAAAGGGGAACGACCACCTATCATATGCTTCAAATGCGGAGGGGAGGGACACATCAGTCCAAACTGTGTGATGTCGTCCAAAGCATGTTATAATTGTGGAAGAGAAAGTCACCTAGCCCGATTTTGTCGTTCATTGAAGACAAGTTCAGCTAGGATGGAGGCACCAAAGGCCGTCCCAGAAAAGTTAAAGTCGGTAGTGCAAGGGAGAGCATTTGTAGTTACCTCCCAAAAAGCAAGGAACCCAAAAGAGGTCATCACGGGTAAGCTTATCATAAACTCTAGCGAAGTCTATACCTTATTTGATACCGGTTCTACCTATTCTTTTATTTCTCCTACTTGCGCTCAACGATTAAATTTGACTCCGGAGAAATTAGACTTTGACTTATCTGTAGAAACTCCGTTGGGAGAAACCTTCATTACATCCACTATTTATAAGTCTTGTTTGGTTCAAATCGGTACCCTCACATTACCTGTCGATCTTATTTCATTAAAAATACTTGCATTTGATGTGATTCTAGGGATTGATTGGTTAACTACTCATCATGCAAAAATTGATTATTTTCATAAGGTTGTTAGCTTTCATATTCCTAACCAACCTATTATGCGAATTCAAGCAACCAAACCATTAAAATCAATCACTGTCATCTCAAGCCATAAAGCTATTCGTTTATTAAAAAACGGATGTCAAGCTTTCTTAGCTCATGTCACGGATCTAAACAAAAATACGCCGCTTTTGAATGATATTTCTATTGTTAATAAATTTCCGACGTATTCCTCAAAGAACTTCCCCGCCTACCCCCAGAGCGTGAAATTGAATTTTGTATCGACCTTGAACCCTTAGATAAAACCCATTTCCAAAGCCCCATATCGAATGGCTCTATTGAACTTCAGGAGTTAAAGACCCAACTGCAGGAATTGTTAGATATTGGCTTTATTCGTCCTAGTACTTCTCCATGGGGTGCTTCTGTTCTATTCATGAAGAAGAAAGATTGGAGTATGCGACTTTGTATTGATTATCGGGAGTTAAATCATGTCACCATCAAAAATAGGTACCCATTGCCACATATTGATGACCAATTTGACCAGTTGCAAGGAGCCAAATTCTTTTCAAAGATTGATCTTCGTTCCAAATATCACCAATTAAAGATTAGAACCGATGACATTCCAAAGACGGCTTTCAGAACTCGGTACGGGCATTATGAATTCCTAGTCATGTCCTTTGAATTGACTAATGCTCCTGCTGCCTTCATGGATATGATGAACCGAGTATTCAATGAATATTTGGATCACTTTGTGGTCGTCTTTATTGATGACATCCTTATTTATTCCAAAAGCCGTGAAGATCATGAGCAACACTTGAGGCTAATACTCCAAAAGCTTCATGAATACAAGCTTTATGCCAAGTTGAAGAAATGCGAATTCTGGCTTGAACAAGTAGCATTGGGCACGTAGTATCAAGTAATGGAATATCTGTTGACCCGGAAAAAATTGAAGCAATTCAAAGCTGGGAGCAACCTAAATCAGTGACCGAAGTACGTAGCTTTCTCGGTTTAGCTGGTTATTATCGGAGATTCGTGGAAGGATTTTCTTAAATCGCTACTCCATTAACTCAGCTGACTCGGAAAGATACAAAGTTCTTGCTAGAAGCGAAGAATGTGAGAAGAGTTTTCAAGAACTCAAGAGGAGACTCATTTCAAAGACCTGCTCGATAATACCATCCTGCTCGGAGGATTTGTCATCTGATGATGCTTCGGGCAAAGGGTTGGGATGTGTTCTCATGGAACATGGGAAAGTCATAGCCTATGCCTCAAGACAACTCAAAGAATATGAGAGGAATTATCCTACTCATGTTCTAGAGTTGGAAGCTGTTGTCTTCGCACTTAAAATTTGGAGGCATTACCAGTATGGAGAGAAAGTGGAGATCTTTACGGATCATAAAAGCCTCAAATATTTCTTCACTCAAAAGGAACTCAACATCACGACAATGACGCTTGGCTTGAACTGTTGAAAGATTATGATCATACCATCCAATACCATCCTGGAAAAGCGAACGTGGTAGCTGACACATTGAGTAGAAGATCATATGCGGGTACGAGTGCGATATTGTCAACGCAAAGGCCCATTTTGTGTGACTTGCAAAGGATGGAGATAGAGTTAAAGACTCTGGGGACCCATGTGATGATGGCGAATATACGAGTAGAACCGACTTTAATCGATAACGTTAAAGCTGCTCAAGCTACAGACCTGGATCTGATGCGTATGAGAAAGAAAGTGCAAGAAGGTGCTATTCCGGAAGCAAGAATAGATGAAGAAGGAATACTTCGAGTCAACTCTAGACTTTGTGTTCCTAACGATTCTGACTTGAAGTATACAATCATGATGGAGACGCACAACACAACGTTTATAATCCATCATAGGAGTACCAAAATATATTGTGATCTTCGACAAACATTTTGGTGGAGCAATATGAAGAGAGAGATAACGAGGTTTATCTCAACGTGTCTAACTTGTCAACAAGTCAAGGCGGAGCATCAAGTGCCAAAAGATCCATTGCAACCACTTAAAATTCCAGAATGGAAGTGGGAGCACATTACCATGTATTTCGTTACTGGTCTTCCCAAGTTTTCTCAAGGCATAGATGCAATTTGGGTCATTGTTGTTAGATTGACCAAGTCTACTCATTTCTTACCGATACGAGAAACATATACACTTGAACGTCTTGCTCATATGTACATAAACGAGATTGTAAGATTGCATGGTATGCCAGTATCCATAGTTTCTGATCGAGACCCAAGATTCACTTCAAGATTTTGGGTTAGTTTGCAAAAAGCTATGGGCACGGATTTACAATTTAACTCGGCATATCATCCTCGGACCGACGGGCGATCGGAGAGGACGATTCAAACTCTTGAAGATCTATTAAGACTTTGTGTCCTTGACTTCAAGGAAGTTGGGACAAGTTCTTACCATTGGTGGAGTTTTCCTACAACAACGACTATCAAGCAAGTATTGGCATGGCTCCATTCGAGCGTTGTATGGAAGAAAGTGTCGTTCTCCAAGATAATCGATGAGGTGAAAGCAACGTTGTTGGGACCGGAGTTGAATGCGTATGACTATGGAAAAGATTCAAACGATCCGACAACGATATAAAAACCTCACAAGATCGAAAAAAAGAGTTATCCTGATCTTCATCGAAAGGACGTGGAATTCGATATAGGAGATCATGTGTTGTTACGTGTTGCTCCATGGAAAGGAGTTACGAGATTTGGAAAGAGAGGAAAGCTGTGACACCCCCAAATTCGGGTACTTAAATTTCCATATGATTTGGTGTTCACTGTACAAATATCATCTATCTATCTACCCATAATAAATGCAACCCATGCAATAGATAGAAATAAATCCTCCCCTTATGGGGTTACAACATCTGAATAATAAATACAATCCCAGGTCAAACTAACCTTAAACATCTGTACGGAAACATAAACAAATAATAAGTCTTAAACAACATCAAGTCTTAACAATAACAATCTTAAAAATTAAATAACAAGTCTTCATCACTTATTAGCTTTGCCCTTGCCTTTGCTAGTAGAAGGCTCATCGTACCTTTCATTCTTAACTGTAATGTTATTATTACGCAAGAGTGAGCATGTTTGCCCACAAGTATAAAATGAAATAACAATATATAATAACATGTGAGTGAATCAAAGACTTCTGAAATAAAAGCTCAACTTTTGAATCAAGAATGAATAACAAGAATTCAAAAGATTTCTAAGGGTTATAAGACCTTGAACTATGTCCTAGGTTATCAAGGGTTATACTTGAAACCTTTAACAGTCATAAGACTATGGACTCTTCTTCTCGTACTTAAGGGGATCAGCCCTTAGTACCATACTGTGCACAATATCTTAACGCTAACGCATAAGTAATCCCCTATACAAGGTTGTTCATCTCAGTTTGACATTTGAGTCCGCACCAAAGGAAGTTTGGTTTGGATAATTTATCAAGGGTTCTGAAATTTAGAATGCTCATCAACTATGGACTAGTCGAATCATAAAGGGATCTCTAGTCTAACAAGGTTCAACAATAATGATATTCAAATTGAATAATAATCTCAAGAAGTATACAATAGAACAATTATTGTATAACAAATTCATACTTTGAAAAGATAATCAATCTATAATATAACAATTCGAATTTGAATAATAGTAATGAGAATTTACTCGAGGTAAATAATAAACTTGAACAATGATAACAAGTAGGGTTAGGAAACTTGCCTCGTGCGTAGGCTAAACGATTACTACTTCCGTTCACCACAAATCCTACACACATACCATATGTATCCACGACATTCATTAGTTATATTTTCACTTAATTATTTAATATAAACTCCACTTTATTTAACAAATCATTACCCTTAGAATATTTTCATTCCCTTACTATTATTACACTCGAATAAATTATTTCATAATAATTTCCATCGAATATTTATTTTATTCCATAAATATTTCAACTAAAATATTTATTTATTTAAGAAATATTTTAATTAATAATTTTCAATTCAATTAGGCTTAGTTTGCTCCATAGTGAAAGAAGGGAAGGGTCTAATGTAAGAAATATTTGAGATAGGAATGGTGGTCGAATATTTATTTTACTCCATAAATATCTCAATTAAAAATATTTATTTTATTTTATAAATATTTTAATAATAATTTTTATCGAATATTTATTTTACTCCATAAATATCTCAATTAAAATATTTATTTTATTTTATAAATATTTTAATAATAATTTTCATCGAATATTTATTTTACTCCATAAATATCTCAATTAAAAATATTTATTTTATTTTATAAATATTTTAATAATAATTTTCATCAAATTTTTATTTTTATTTAAGAAATATTTTAATTAATTATTTTTATTTTTATTTTTCTTTTTATTATTTATTTATTTATTTATTTATTTTTGCCCGCCGGAGCGGGTAATTTAGTTTGGTAACACCCGCCGGGGGTGGGGTTACCCAGACTCAGTTTCTGCAATTTCTGCAGTTCACACGTAACAAGGTTGGGCCAACAAAAATCTCCCAAGTTCACCCATATGTTCTTGTGAAGAATACAGAGAACATGGCCACAACTTCCAATTTCCTTGTCCATAAATTAATTTAAGCATGCCCAAATACTATAATTCATATATGAGCATTACCCAACCTTTATAGAGTGATTTTAACCAATTAAAACACATAATTACAGAATTAAAATATGTAAATTTTACTGTTCTTGATGTTCTTGAAGTGTTGAACATAAATTCCTAAAATTCAACGCCACGGATTCGTTATAAGGCCAAATCCAACCATTCAAGTTTCGTTTTGTTCGTTTTAGCATGCCTAATCATATACAAGTGGAAATTTTGTAGAAAAATTTATGGTTGACGTATTAAAGTTACGTATAAGGGCCATATGGCCCTAACCCATACTCTGTATTTTTTTTGAAATAACAAGTCATAGTATTATGAAACTTATGATATGGAATCATATAAAATACATATTAAACATGCTACTATAACATAAAATCACGTATATAACACATAGTCAATACAATTTCCAACCACAGAGAATTTTACAAAAATTGGAGAGCAATATTTTATAACATTAAATGACGTAGAAAAGAATTGGGTTAAAAGGATTACCCAAGCGTAGAATTAAAAGAAGATGAATTCCTTCTCAGATGACTCTCACAATCCTCTTAACAATCTCTGAATTCTCAACTCTTTCTCTGTGTCTCTCTCTGTTATGCTTTCTAGACTTAGGCAAATAATGAAGAAGAAGAAGGAAGAAGACGTAAACTAAATAAGTAACAACTGACGCGTTGGTGGTCAGTTACCCAGTCATGGGTGAACTGCCCCCAACTCCCTTTAGGGCCATGTTTGGCTAGCTAGAATAGGTTCAAAACTCTTTATTTTAATAAAACCTTATCATATAGTTTAATTAGTGTCACACCCTTTATAAAATAAATCCAATATTTTATTTAATTTACTTTAAATAAAATATAATAATTTCTCATGAATTCACATAGTCACATAATTAAATTTCTCATTAATAAATAATGTTAAATTATTAACTCTCTAATTAATAATTAAATTAATTAAAATAACATTAGGCTCATTAAATATTTCTTTTAATAAAATTAGCTCACATAATGACATACTTCGAATAACAAAAATTCTCCACATTAATTTAATAAATATAACACATATAATTAAATTAATCTACCACAATTTCATCAATTAATTATTTAATCTAATAATTAATTCATCGAAAAATATTTATTCAATCCAATAAATATTAAAATTAATTACAAATCTCGGTTGTCACAAAAGCTCAATCCTCGATTCATCGGCCAATTTTTAATCCTCGATCGAGTAGGAACTGTGGCCTATAGACTCACTTTACCGCCAAGTATGTCTCGTGTTCATAACGTTTTTCACATATCCATGTTACGTAAATATGTAGAAGACCTGAACCACATTATTGAGTTAGAACTGGATAAAATAGCGGAAGATTTGACGTATGAAGAGGTTCTTGTTCAAATCTTGGATAAAAAGGAACAAATTCTACGCTCCAAGGTTATACCTCAAGTCAAAGTTTTGTGGAGAAACCACGATGCTTTGAGGAAATGACTTGGGAGTTAGAATCTGAAATGAAATCAAGGTATCATTACCTCTTGATGTACAAGGTATTTACCCTAATTTCGAGGGCGAAATTTCATAAGAAGGGGAGGTTGTAAGACCCCAACTTTTATAAATAAAGATGAATTTTCTATAAATATCATTTTTGAATATTATGGAGTAAATTTGATATAATGTTATAGTTGTGGGTAATATTTATAAATTTTGCAAAAGTACGCAAGTTGTTATATAATATTCGATTGGTTCTGGGAATATTCGTTTTAACAGGGAATATTAGTACACTAAGACAATCATTGGTGGACCCATAACTTGGAATTATTGTCGGATTGAGAAAATGACAAAATACTTTATAAAAATAACTACGGAAGTTTTTACCGTTAATCGTTGAAACACCCTGTTAAAAAATACAAAGATAATCTGCGTGGTTGAATAGTAGCACACGGTATTGATTATTGATGCTTACGTGAGAAGTCACTCGGTTTTGTTCAATTATTGCTACAATAATTGCTGCGATAAGATATCTCATGTTATTTGATTCAATTATTGTCAATATTTTATATATTATTAAATCAATAATTGAGACGACAAGGTTATTAATATTATTATTTTCAATATTAACGATGTCTAAGTTACATCAAGGAGAGGTTTGGTCACCTAATTACGCTACCATATAGGAGAAATCCTTATTGAAACGCCTCTCTTCCTCAGGAATGACACGGTCGATTAATATTGTGAATTATAATAATGGTGATAAAGTCTGCTTTTATTAGTATTATTAATGTAATAAAATAGAAAAACTTTTTATATAAAAGCAGAATACTTTAATAAAGTTATTCGTTTTATTAAACTATAAATAGAATATATAATATTCTAGTATGCATAGTATTTTGCATAGTAAAATCTTTTTATATAAAACAGAATACTTTTATAAAGCTATTTATTTTATTAGACAATAATTAGAATATATTATATTTTATTATGCATAGTGTTGTATAGTGCCTGCATAGTGTTTTGCATAGTAAAATCTTTTTATATAAAATAGAATACTTTTATAAAGTTATTCGTTTTATTAGATTATAAATAGAATATATTATATTTTATTTAAAAGATTTTGTTTTAAATCTAGACCGTCCGTTTAAAGTAAATCAATCTGGACCGTTCATGAATTAGTTACTATGCAGTCCATTCTTCTATAAATAGAAGTACATTCCTTCATTATTTCTTACGAATTCACTGAAACTCTAGAGAGAGAAACTATAGAGAGAAAGAAGAAAAGTGTTCTGCTACTTCACTACTTCTATATCCAGTACTATTCTTTCTAAGGTAAGGGGTATTATTTCTTTCGTATTCATAAAGAGAAAGTCTGTTATTCTATTCTTTATTATTCTGTTGGAATAACCTGTATACGCGGGCTACCTTATACTTGGAGAAATTCTTGTGTTATTCCATTCTTTATCATTATGTTGGAATAACCTGTCTATGCAAAGTACCGCATGCATGGTGATTTCTGTTATTATTCTATTTTTTTATCATTCTATTGGAACATCTTGTCTGTGCTTTACGCATGAACTGGTTCCGTTCTTTATTATTCTGTTGGAACATCCTGTCTGTGCTTTACGCATGACCTGGTTCCATTATTTATCATTCTATTGGAACATCCTGTCTGTGTGTTTACGCATGACCTGGTTTCATTATTCATTATTCTGTTGGAATAACCTATCTGTGCAGTCTATCGCATGCCTGGTGATTTATTTTGTTATTCCATACTTTATTATACTTAGTTGGTTAAAGTTTTGACTTCTATACTCCATGAAATTAGTGGAATATCCTTGATATTTGCGCTTCATCCAGTATCTTTTCATGAAAATATTCTTCTGAGCATTTTTGAATTTTACTCCACAAAGAAGTATCATGTTGACAATTTGGACGTTATTGGTTCCTGGATAAATTAATTCTTGAACTTGTTTTATTGAATTCTTATATCATTGCCATCATCCTCATGTTTATATTATGTTGAAAGTCATTTGTGGTCTGTAGTGCATAGATGGACTTGGTATGATTATGACCAGGGATTATTCGATGTAATCATGACCGTAATGTTACAAATGATATGGAAAAAGTCCTCATTGGCCCGTAGTGCATTGATGGACAGTGTTGGCATGATCATGACCATTAATGAATACACGAATATCCTTGGCCCGTAGTGTATGGATAATTTGTGGTCGTGATACTAAAGAATATCCTTGGCCGTAGTTCAGGGGTGATTCAATGATGTGGATTATTTATTAAGCTGAGTCTCAGCGATAAAAGTGATGAAAAACCTTTTAAATCATAAAAGATAGTAGATTTTTCTACTTGACTCTTTTAATGGATTGCTTGTTCCGCTGCAGTTAAACTTGATGTTTGTTATATTGTATCAGTTTAACACTATTGAAGACTAAGGATAATTTATTCTGCTTTATCTTAGTCATAATATTTCTTACTGGGATAGTTGAGCTCACCCTTTCTTTCACTGTTCTCTTCAGGAAATAAGAACGTAGTAGGGACTAGTCGGGGAACGGAGTGACGGTCCAGAGGATAGCATTAGTAGTCCTCACTATTCTGTGAAATAGTGTGTTAATAAATTTGTTGAGGACTTATTTTGAGTTTTAATGCTGTCTAGAAGACAATGTTTATATTACAACTCACAGCTCATGTTGTATATTTAAGATTGTATTTGAATTTTGTACTATGTATTTGGCGACTCAAGATGGGTGATGTATACCTATTTTGGGGGCGTCACATTATACAAGTGTCCCCACTTGGATAATCATTGCATTTAACCACATGTTGATATACCTTTGTTAAATACCCATATATATGTTGAATTATAGATTATTGTTGAACAAGATAAAACCTTATTATTATCCAACCGAATTGCTTTGGTTTGGAACCCCGACAAGTATGAACATCCCTTACACAGGAAAACTTTTATATGCACCCAAGGTGATGAGATTGAATAATAACATCGTTCTTGCATGTAGTATTGATCAATACAGGTACAACGGCCGATCACCCTCGTGCTAAGTAAGTTATGACGATTTCTGAGATGAAGTTCTGCTTAACCTTTTCGAAAATGAAAATAATGTTCATAGTATGTCCCTTAACCCTATTTATAGTCAATCGTAGTTTCAAAAATTTGAAAGAGGGTTGTTATGTTATTATTATCGGTTCAGATTACTTCACAACTATTGATTTGTTGTAGAAGGGTAGTATAAAGAAAATATTTAAATTCTTTCAGCTTATATATATAATTGTTATTGCTTGCTGGGCACTCAAATGCTCATCCTTGCTTAATTTAAATGTTTTCAGCTATGTGTGAACAACCTGAAGGCTCTGCTAGAAACAAGGGAAAAGGGAAAGGTTGCTGAATGATTTCAATGTTATCTTATGTAATAGTTTAATATTATTAAGATAACGTTATATATTTATTATCATGTATTGTAAGGAATGATTAGAGGTTACGTACTTGGGAGTTAGACTCTGATAATTATGTAAATTAAGTTTAATATTTATATTATTGTTATTAGTATTAGTATTATTCCGCTCATAGAAATAGTATCGTGAAGCACTGAATTCGTGGCAAGGTCATTGCGCATGCATCACGATAGTTGAAGGATTATGAGAAAGTTTACCCTACTCATGATCTGGAATTGACCGCGATAGTGTTTGCCTTAAAGATATGGCGACATTATCTATATGGGGAAAAGTGTGAGATATATACGGACCACAAGAGTCTAAAATATATCTTCACATAAAAAGAGTTGAATATGAGGCAGAGGAGATGGCTGTAGTTGATAAAGGATTATGACTGTGAAATCCTGTATCACCCTGGAAAAGCCAATGTAGTTGTCGATGCCTTAAGTAGGAAGGGTTGGGAAAAATTGTCTATGTTAACGGCTTAAACTGAGTTAATAACAGAGATGGCTAGGATGGAGTTAGAGGTGAAGATGCCGAGTGAAACGGGGCAGAGACTATTTGCGACGGAGATCCAATCTACCATCATAGAGAGAGTTAGGGAAGTGCAACTCAGAACTGATGAGTGTGACTAGATGAAGAAGCGGTTAACCAATGAAAAAGACATACATTTCAGTCTTGATAATGAGGGATTATTAAGATTTGAAGGAAGAATTTGGGTTCCAAATGAGACGGAATTAAAGGAGCAAGTATTAAAAGAGGCTCACAGTTCGAGGTACTCGATTCATCCTGATAGCACTAAGATGTATCAAGACATTCGACAGAGTTTTTGGTGGCCGAACATGAAGAGAGAAATAGCCGAGTATGCGAGTAGGTGTTTGACTTGTCAAAAAGTTAAGGCCGAACACCAACGACCAAGTGGCTTATTACAGTCATTAGAGATTCTTGAATGGAAATGGGAGTATATCACGATGGACTTTGTGGTGGGACTTCCGACTACTCAGAAAGGGTATGATGCGATTTGGGTAATAGTGGACCGGTTGACGAAGTCGGCTCACTTTTTACCAATTCGGGTCAAGTATAACTTAGATCAATTAGCTAAGCTTTATGCTAAGGAAATTATTTCCAGACATGGAGTACCAGTTTCGATTGTGTCAGACCGTGACCCACGATTTACGTCAAACTTTTGGAGAAGTTTGCAAGAGCAGTTGGGCACGCAATTAAAGTTGAGTATGACATATCATCCACAAACTGATGGACAGAGCGAGAGGACAATTCAGACGTTAGAAGATATATTAAGATCTTGCGTCATAGATTTCAAGGGTAGTTGGGATGATCATTTACCATTAGTAGAGTTTGCGTATAACAACAGTTATCATGCAAGCATAGGTATGCCGCCTTATGAAGCCTTGTATAGAAGGAAATGCAGAACACCATTGTATTGGGATGAAGTGGGAGAACGCCTAATGCTAGGACCAGAATTGGTGCAGCAAACAACGGATGTAGTGAAGTTGATATGAATGTGTCTCGTAGCAGCTCAAGACAGACAGAAGAAGTACGCAGACTTACATCGAGAAAATAGGGAGTTTGAGGTAGGCTCGTATGTATTTCTAAAGGTATCTCCCTGGAAAGGAAAGATACGCTTTGGAAAGAAGGGGAAACTAAGTCCATGGTTTATAGGACCTTTTGAGGTACTAAAACGGGTAGGTGAGGTAGCGTATATGGTAGCGTTACCTCCAGACTTAGAACAAATACATAACATATTTCACGTATCGGTGTTACATCCTTACAAACCGGATTATAAACACGTAATAGAGTTTGAGCCTATTCAACTCGAGAAGGACTTAACATACGAAGAGATGTCGATTCAAATTATCGATAGAAAAGAGTAAGTTCTGCGAAACATGGTCATATCGTCGGTAAAGGTGTTATGGAAGAACCACGATGCCGAGGAAGCAACGTGAGAATCGGAAGAAAGGATAAAGAAGGAGTACCCTCATTTGTTTGCGTAATGTAAGGCGAGATTCTGGGGACAAAATCTTTATAAGGGGGGAAGAATGTAACAACCAAGAAATTCGGATCCTTTGTAAAATACTTGAAAGAATTAAATAATGAATAAAATAATATTATTTGTTATTATTATGAGTTAATAAGACGTATGTCGTTCTATAATCTAGAAACGTCGGAATATCGTAGTATTTTAACTATGTGAGGGAATTAAAGTGTTTGAATTTCCAAGACGAAAATAAAAGCTTTCCGAGAAGTTTTCCAAAAAATATTATTCATCATTTATCGCTCGGGAATTATTTTTGAACTTTCGAGAAATACGTAACGTTATAATATCGAGGCAAGATGGATTATGTAATAATAATCTAAGTATGGAAAACGCAATATTTCGCATGTGGACTTAATTTTAGAATGCTAGGTATTAAAGTCTAAGGAAATGGAATGGTGGATTTTGTATGAAGAACAATTCCAATATGAATAAAGGTGTAAACCTATGTGGGATTAATGTTAAGCCAAGTGGTTAATAATATGAAGCCCAAACTAAATTAATGCAAGCCCACAAGAAATAATCTAATTAATTGAACCTAAGCCCAAAGGATGATTCAATGGGTAAAGTAAGATCCATGGTGCAACCCATGGGTAAATTGGAGACCAAGAACTTTATGTGGTGGCCAAGCAAATTATGTAGGGAACAAGTTTACTTAGATCTTAAGTTAGGAATAGTAAGGAGGTGAGTTAAGGAGGTGGGATGTCCTAATAACTAGAATGCCCTAACCTTAGCCCTTCTATAAATAGCAAGCATATGAAGTCATTAGTTGTTTGTTATTTCATCCAAGTCAAACAACTTATTGGTTAGAGAGAATAAGCACTTTTAAGCTAACTTCCATTGATTAGATTTTTCCAATAAGAATAAGAACTAGTTCATCAAAGGTAAGACTCTTGTTCTATATTCTTCTATCTCTACCATGATAGTTTGATAGAGAAGTGATGATCATGTATGTTAATAATTTATCAAGATAGTTAATCAATGGACTTAAGACGAAGAAGTAAGGAATAAGTAATTCAAACCTAAATAAGCTATGAACTTATGAAGAACAATGATGAACTTGTCATTTGTTACCTTAAAGAGTTAGTATGATTCATAAGATGGAAGAATATTGTATAAAGGAATTAATTCAAGAATAAGTCATAAGGAAATGAAAATCTTGTATTGAAGAATTGTTAAGTTATGAACTTATAAGAAATAAGCTATAATCTAATTGGAATATAAGTTATTATAATATTTAGGTTGAGATATCTAGTTAATGAAATGAATCCATTTGGAATGATGAACAAATCGTTAGTAATGAAATTTTTTCGGAATTCACACGATTGGACGATAATCGTCGAATTCGTGAAATTTTCGGAATCGAAGTCGGATTTTGTGTTTGAACTCAGAAACATTGGTTTTCGATGGAGACAAGTCGTATTTGGCATTATAGAGTTACGGACTCGAAAATGACTGGATTCTGACTTAGAACAAAGAAACGAGCGTTGAACATTCGCGAACGTTTATCGTTTTTGTTAAAAATGAACTAATAGGTGAATTTTTAGCAAACAAAGTCAAATAGATAAAATTCTTACATGAACACGTAGAGTATGTGATTTATGAACCGTAGGCTCTTGAATGAGCCAATTCGGACTTATAACGAAGAAGTTACGAGTCCATAAATCTCACAAGTTTTAAAAAGCTGTCAAAAATTTTCTGTGGCACAGAGTCCGCATCGCGGCGCGACTCCAAGCCAAATAGCCGGCGTCGCAACGCCAAAATGGCCCTCATCCCCTGGAGACTCACACTGCAACGCGACCTATAATGAAGGGACTCATACTGCAGGCACGAGTCCCGTCTCTAACCTAATGTGTGTGTATGTAGCATTGTTGCAGACAGAGAGGAATAGCCGTACCGCATGATGCCAAACCTTAAAACTTAAATAGTAAAGAATGTTTACATGTTGAGCATGAATAGTAAATGATTAACACTTAACTAATGAACTTAATAAAACATTAAAAAGTCATGATTAAACCTTAAGTATGATCACTTAGAGTTCATGAAAGTCAATTGCATATGAACGTAAGAATGACGTAACGGAAAGCTGGAACCAATAATAACAAATCTAATACGTAATTAGATTGAGAAGAAGGGTAAGATTCTTTAGGAACCATGTATTCATGACCTAATATGCTATGTGATGTTATCATCTACTGTAGTGACTTAAGGACTTAAAGTCCACGTGTTATATCTGTAAGCAGACGCTAAAGGCAAGTACTCTAACCCTTGTTCCAGTTCAATCTGAACAAGCTTTGTGATTCATGTATTCTTCGCATGAGTTAATGTCTGATGAAGTCAAAGCCAACACTTTTGGCTAGACTTATGTTATGTTGGATTTCTTATAATCTTTCAAGTATTGACAAGGATTTACTGAACTAATATTGTTGTGGTTTTCAAAAGGAGACTGAGTATGCTAAACTATTTTGTCGTCAAACGACAGGCACGTGAGGTTGCCACAACTTAAACGTATACACATTTAATGAATGTAGTGTTGATCAATATAGAGTATTATAGGCTGATCACCTAGACGTGCTCGTAAGCTATGGCGGACTTACGGACTTAGTGACGGGATGTCCTTTTCAAAGTACTTATGAAATGCTCATGGTCTTGGAACGGAACCAATGTTTTACTGAATATTATTGTTGTAAAATGTTTTGAATGAAAAGAGGTGCTATTTCAAATTATAGATAGTAATTCATAACTATTGTTCAGTTATTGAAGATATATGATTCATATGTCTTAAGCATGCTATTTTGCTAGAATTGTTGTACTTGCTGAGCTAGTTATGCTCACTCTTTCTTGAACCATATGAATGCAGCTAAGATTGAACGGACTAACGGATCCGGCAAGGATAAAGGGAAGGCTAAGGCGAACCCATAGATTACCTATGTAATAGTATAGGTTTTGTAATGATAATATTCTATCTTATGACAAAGACAAATGTAATGGTTATAAAGAACCTGGGAGAATGTTAATATTATTTTGAATATATATAAGACATATTCGTTCTTTTGAGGTATTTTAATTGAATGTTTGTGTGAACTGTAGCACCGTGTAGCACCATCTGTCGGCTTGGAAGATACCCGAATTTGGGGGCGTCACATAAACTTTTTCAATCTCCTTTGAAAAATAATCTTTTATTGATTTCTTAACTTGAATCAATTACATATCCTTGAATCAAGTTATGTTATGATCCATTATATTCGAATTACTGTATAAATGTTTACATCTCGATTTGAATTCCTCTATGTATCACATAATATAATTTTATAACTTAATATGTATTACACATCGTAAACTACTATCATGTACATCTCCTAGAACCTAAACATGGTTGAAGAGCATATATTTAAATTAATCAATCAATCTCCATCGATGATATTGAACTTTATCAATTAAGTAGCACGTAACTTTACCGTGAGTCCTTAACCTGCAAAAGTGGTTATTTTTAAGGGTGAGCTCGACAGCTCAGCAATTCTAATAGTTTTCATGCTGCACATAGCATATAATAACATACTCAGTTCATGCATTCATAATCAATTAATATTTACTACGCATGTTACTTCTCACATAACAGGCATAGAGATTTACTTCACAAGCATATCATCAAAGATCAACTTTCAATTTCATACATATCTCATATGCATTTCATATATATACATCAACATTCTCATAGTATAATATAGCTCAACTAACAATTATCGAATTCATATAACAAATAGGAACTGAAAGACTTGCCTGATTCGTAGTTTATCAACTACGACTTAACTATTTAAAGCTTATCTGCACTTCGTGTATTCCTACACAGTTATATAAACATGGATTCACATTCATTAGTCATATATTCATATATTCTTAATGTAATAATAAATATTATTTCCTAACTAGGTTTGTAAAACCTACACTTCACTTTCTCATCATACTCTTAGAATAGCTAGGTATGTATAGGTATACCTTAACCACTCATACTTGACATCAACATTCATATATAGCTACCACACACTTGACTCACTAGGTGTTCGACACATTTAAAACTCATATAGGTAAGTTCAAACATACACATAAACGTTTAACTTAGTTGTAACTTCATACCACATCACCTATCCTATATTTTCATAGCATAAATCAGATCACAAATTCAAACAACGTATCGTTGCTTTATATCTTGAAAACATTTCTTTGGACTTTAACATTTGAAAGTCCTAATTATCATTCATCTCTATCACCTAGCATGCTTCCTACATATTACATAGCATGTTGGTCATATATTGCAAATTAAAGTAATCATATAAGCATGCCTCGAACTTCAGTTTAAAAATAGAAACTATTTATATTCATAGGATTTGGCCGCAATTGCATACTGTCTGAAAGCTTAGGATCTACAGCATTGCTATTTGTCCCCTCAACCGCACTCAAGGTTGAGCTTTGCACTCCTGGTTTCAATCCAAACTTTAACACACATATACACTTAAACTTTAACATACATACATGCTAGAGGTTCTCATATAGGCATATAACCATTCTTGAGTTCACTTTCACAAATTCTTAGTTCATGACTATTTATAGAATTAAAGCTTAAAAGATCATATAACCACCTTAATTCATAACTTTGGTCATATGACGTCAGACATTCTGTTAATAAACATGCTCATAGTGTTCGTATCATTTATTCAAAGCTAGCATCGTTTAACACTTTAAAACATGCTTAAAACTCATGTTTAATTAAATTCTCTTTATGTCCATCACCTATGAATCATGTTTAGAGACATAGTACAACATAACATGGCATCTCAAACCTTTATAATCTAAATACTCATATGTAATGCAACTTAAGTTCAAAAACATGCTCGAGGTTGCCTTTGAAATCATTTTTCATGAATGATGCAATATAGCACATATAAATCATATCTAGGGATATTATAGACATGGCATGACATATAAATCCTTTAGAATCTAGATATCTATGTGATGCAACCAAATTTTGAAAATATGTTCAAGTTTGCTTTTGAAACCACTTCAAACTTGAACAATGCCATTCAACACATACCAGACAACTTTAAGGCTCTATTCATATGTAGTCAAGTCATGTTAACATGCTCGCAAGATCAGAATGTATAGCAAGTAGCATTTATGCACCTTAGTTTTTTAATACCAAGTTTTCTTAAAAACTTCTTTCACACAAGGTCTAACGAGTTTGATTATGAACAAGGGAACTATGTACACTATAACATGCTCATTTATGTGTAAAATCAGTCATGTGTATAGACCACTAAGTTCAAAATGTGCATAACATGATTTTAATAAAGTTTGTTTTCAAAACTTGAAGTTCTTGTAAAATATCGTCTACTAATTTATGTTGGACACTTCCTAACTCATAAGGAAATCTTATAACACAAACTATACCTCTTTTGCAGGTGTACATAAGTCATAAAACCAAATTAGCAACCACCTATCATAACAGAACTCAACAATCGATTAAGAAGTGCAGCCTACGCTACCGCACCACCCAAGATAAATAGGCACACAAATGCGGCGTGCGAGGATCGAGGCGATAAATATACTCTGTTTGTAGAGTAAGAACTAACTTGATTATCAACGATTTAAACTTATTCTAAACCATCATTAAAGAGTTCCTATATGTAAGTAAACTTCTTAAACACCTTATAGTATGTTAATTCATATCAATTGACATAGAAGTTCAAGAGATTTCAAGAATTAAACAAGACCCATTTCAAGAACATAATTAGAAATTATACCTTCTTGAGCTTGAATTGGACCTTCTACACTCTGAGTATACTTCTATAGTAACTCAACAACTTATACTCACCAATTAAAAAACTTATTAGCAACACAAAATCTGAATCTAAGCTTGTATATATAGAAGAAGCATGGACTAGACTTTGGCATTACACTAAGGTTGGGTTCATGGTGTAATGGAGGGATACATTGGTTAATCAAGAGTGGTTCAACAACCCACCACCAGCCATTGGCTTTGCAATCATCACCTATTCCATAGTCTTTTGGAAAATACGTATTCTAGCTTCATGTTACTGTTTATGTACCTTGTGACACTCAATTTGGGAAAAGAGCAAATATCTCAGCAACTTGTTATTTTAAGGCTTAGTTTGGTTCTTTTAATTCTCATAATGTAATATTAAGGTACAATTGTTACCATATTAGTAAAATTAGGGATTATTTATATACTCACATCATATACTCCATGTACATTAAATACACACAATAATAATGCAGTCAGGTATTATTGTACGAGCAGTTCCATAATTATTTTTACTACTCACATAACCACATTATAACATTATCTAATATTAATGTTTATTCAAACATTTAATCTCCTACCCAGTTTCTAGAATACATAGATGTTTAATTATTTCTGTATTACCACTACATATGATTTCACTGTACCACTTGGTACCTTATATCATTAGTCCCAATTAAATGTCACACCTCATGTATTCTTAGGCCATAGGTATTATATATTACTACTACCCACATTTTCCATATTACACATAGTAATACTATTAATATTTTAATTGAGCTAAATATCATTCAGTTTGGTAGTTTCAACTCATTATCACATTTTACTATCACGATGATTAATTAATATTAATCATTTAATTTCTTTTCAATAATTATTATGTACTCCACTAATTAATAGAATATAATATTCCATAATATCACTTAATTAACCAATAATTAATTCTGGTTAATTAATTAAACCTTATTCAAATCCATTCATGGATAACTTAATCATCATTTAAGATTTTTATTATCCTTATGAGTCCTTAATACCCATTTCTTAGATTTTAAATCCCAAAAACTGATCTTACAGACTGGTGATAAGTAGGTTTTATACATACTTATCCGGTATCTATTACTTGAATTAGTTACTTAAACCTATGTTTCTTAGTTACTTTTCATACATTTTATGTTATTTTGTAGGCGATGACATAGCATTGGCATGAAGAAACAAGGAAAAGCAATTCGGACATCTTTTGGACCAAAATACGCAAGCAAATACAAGGAGGGATGATTGAAGGAATTTTAACAACAAGTTGGATGCATGTTCTTGGCATGGAACTTGGATTTTATGGTAGCTCTACTTCTTATCTTTCCGGAACATCTTGAATCGTCCCAATCAGAGTTCGGATGCGAGATTTATGGCCTTTTTATCAACGAAGATCAAAGCTAAGAGTTGTCATGACATAGCATCTACTTCAAGCCCGATTTCCGCCTTGATCCAATTCACATTTATCAATCCTCAAAGAATGAAAGTTATAGATCTCGTCGATATCTTCGATTTGATAGGTGGCAGGCATCGTAACTCCAAGCGGATCAAAAGTTATGTTTGTTTTACCAAAGGACGTCGCAGCAGGAAACACGTTAAAACTAGCGCTACTTGGGAGGCAACCCAAGCTCTAAACCTTTTATTCCTTATTTATTCTTTATATTTTAGTTTATAGTCTAACTCAAATATTTAGTTTTCAACGAATAATGAATCCATAATGGTATGCTCGCAGGTAAGGAAAGAAAAAGAAAATTCATTCAACCATCGTCTTCTAAAGCATGGGCCACGCTTATACAATGCTTGAACCAGGTAGTATGCCGCTAAAGATCTCGAAACCAACTATAATCACAAATACCGACCGCTTTACGTCGTCGATCCGACAAATACGGGATGCTTTTATCTTCGACTCATGCTCTCGACTACCTAGGCCGGGTCCACATACACAATGTTTATACCAAGCGCATGCGCCATCGATCTAGAAATCACTACTTACCTAGCGGCAGGCCGCTACCAAGGAGTTATACTAAGCGCGACCGCTACTCGGGAATTTCGGTACCGAATCGGATTTAATCGACGTGTCTCAGATTTGAACAAAGCCAATTCTCATTAACACATGCAACTTCTCCACTCCTCCCACACCCATTACACTTCCAATACTCCACAACCCCTATTACACCATCCTTACCTCTCCTTCTCCTTTTCAACTTTCATTCTCATTAAACCCATCCATCCCCAATTTCCAATCCACGTTGGTTTTCAATTTCCGCGCCGCTCGGAAACCCCAGGCGTTAAAAGTGGTTTAATTGCAATGTTAGTCAAGTCCAACTCAAGCGTGATTCCCGATTTATTCCAATGTGCCTGGCCTATTCTTCAAACTTAGCAGACAAGGAGGAAAATATTATATTTTCAGGGAAGTCCTCTCTTTTAATTTTTCCTATCTTAGCCATTGAGAACAATGTTTGTTTTAAGTTTGGGGGCATTTTAGTGTCGTATTGCATATAGTTAGTTACATTGTAGTTTATATAGTTACATTTAGTTTTTGCATTCAGTTTCTTGAAAAAAAGAAGAAAAAATTTTGAAAATTTGAAAAATTAGTAATTAGTTTACTATGTTTATATAGCATTTAGTACATCTTGCATGAGTCCAGTTGTTTGATATTTACAGTTTGTTTTGGTCAAGGATGAGATTGGAATTGGGTAGACAAGTATAGTACTGACTATTAGAGCTTTGATGTGATTTCTGGTTATGAATTGAGTCTTTTTCTGTTTGAAACTGGTATAATAAGGATAACACAGTAAGAACAACTTGTTGATTGATTGAGTTTAAATTGATACATAATGGGGCTCTAGAGGATAATGCTAGTTTAAATAAGAGAATGACAAGGATAGGCAATGAAGGCGAAAAATTAGGCAAGAACCTAAGTTTGGGGGGGAAAGTGGGGTATATAAGCTTCTAAAAAAAAGAAAAAAAAAGATATTGGGTTGAACAAATTGAGTCCTGTGGTGGGTCGAGAAGAAGCATGAAATGCACTCCCCATAAACACAGGCGTGAGATGGAGCGTAAAACGCACTCACTATCTGGAAAAAAAAAGAGAAAAAAAGAAGAAGAAATAAAACGGGAAATAAGAGCAAAAAGCCCCCGTAGATGAAAAATGAAGCATAAGTATCCCATGTTGACCCTTGATATTGGTAATTGTTTAATTTTAGTTGGATCTAGCTTATTTTTGGATTTCCTGAGTTTACACTGTATAATTCCTTCGAATAGACTTATTATGTGTTAAATTTGATTTTATATCAGTTAACATGGTTGTGGAGCACACACGCACTATATTAGTGATAACAGTCTAAGATTTGATGATTGATTGAGAAGTTATTGATTAGTTTTGATATGTTGTATTATCGTGTTTATTTGATTTCTCTAAAGCCGATTGAATAGACTTGTTTCTGTCATTACTGCTGGATTCGTAGGCATGTAGATTAGTTGCATTGCATAGCATTGTTGTTTTGTGTTTTTGCTTGAGGACAAGCAAATGTTTAAGTTTGGGGGTATTTGATAAGTAGATTTTATACATACTTATCTGGTATCTATTACTTGAATTAGTTGCTTAAACCTATGTTTCTTAGTTACTTTTCATACATTTTATGTTATTTTGTAGGCGATGACATAGCATTGGCATGAAGAAACAAGGGAAAGCAATTCGGACATATTTTGGACCAAAATACGCAAGCAAATACAAGGAGGGATGATTGAAGGACTTTTAACATCAAGTTGGATGCATTTTCTTAGCTTGGAACTTGGATTTTATGGTAGATCTACTTCTTAGCTTTCTGGAACATCTTGAATCGTCCCAATCGGAGTTCGGATGCGAGAGTTATGGCCTTTTTATCAACGAAGATCAAAGCTAAGAGTTGTCATGTTTGCCATTTACATATCATCTACTTCAAGCCCGATTTCCGCCTTGATCCAATTCGAATTTGTCAATCCTCAAAGAATGAAAGTTATAGATCTCATCGATATCTTCGATTTGATAGGTGGCAGGTGTCGTAACTCCAAGCGAATCAAAAGTTATGCCTGTTTTACCAAAGGACGTCGCAGCAGGAAACAGGGTAGCGCGTGGGTGACCAGATTTTCTGACACTGTAGCGCGGACCGCGCCCGAAAAGACTTAGGGGCAGCGCGGGGCGCGCTAGGCGGCGAGAAAAGAGCTGTTTTGGGTTATTTGGTGTCCAATTTGAGCTAGAATATGATTCTTAGTTGCCTAACTTGCTAGAGTGTCCATTAGAACTCTAAATACTTGAGTTTAACTTGGATTGGGAGGCTAGTTCTAAGACTCCATTAAATCCTTCTTGGGATAGATTTCTATTAACTTATTCTTTACTTTCTTTCTTAGATTAGGAACCCTAGATTAGATTAGAATGGGAGATTGAAGCAACTTGGACACCATTGAAGATCAAGAGCAGGAGCTTGAGGAAGATGGAGATTTGCTGACAACAGATTTATTCTTTACTCTATTCTTATTTTTATCTTTTAATGATTATTCAATTGCGGATTCTTAATTTTAATTCAATAATCATGAACTAATTCTTTGTTTGAGATTACAATGGATCTTATTGTGTAGTTTATTTTAATATGCTTCGCTATTAATTATTATGTTCTATCGTGAGTATTGTCTATTGTGATTTGGACTTAATTGTTTAATTGATTGGCCATCAATTACCATGATAATCTATATGAACTCGAGAGATGAAGTTTAGATTTAGATCTAATCATAATAGCATGTGATTGTGTTTTCTGCATGACGTTGAAATACATAATTTATGTCTAGGATAGAGATATACCTAACATCGCATGTAATCTTATAGAGAACTTGTGCTTTAAATCCTTTTTAATTGTAATTCACATAGAGATATAGTGGATTAGTTAATTAGAGTGTCTTGCTTAATTCTATTATTTATGGATTTAAGTGAGTATGGGTATTATGCATCGAGAGGTGGTTTTATCTGCTTTAGTGTTCTTGATTAACGATTCGGGATAGAGAATAATTAATGAGAAGTGTGTTAACTTAAATGAAGCAATAAGTGAAGTTGTGATCTTAAATCTCCGTAATCTTAATTTAACTGGTGGAATTTGATAGTAGTTTAATTTATATAATTTGAAATTCATTCGTTTAAATAAGATTAAGTTGGTTACGGGTTAGTACTTGGTGATTTGTATTAATAATTCCTCGTGGGAACGATACTCTACTTTCATTTTATTACTTGTTGACCACGTATACTTGCGTGTTGTGCGTAATTAGATTTTACCCAACAACCAAAATATAGAATCACTACTTGGTCATATAAAGTTAATAATAGCAAGTGCATGCTACCATACCAAAATCAGACGCAGACAAGTTCTGCATTAGCAGAAATGAAACATATGCTTCTAAATACTTTGCACATCCTCCTTAAGTGTTAACTCGTCTAACATCAATCCTCTCTTTGGTTTCACATCATCGATTACTATTTTCCTTACCCATTTAAGGATCAAACTTCGAGTTTTAAAACTCTATTTCCCTTATTAGTTTAACCAACTATACATCTCCTTTACAGTTTTATACCACCAATAACACAAAACTCGAATATAACACATACATACATTCCTTTAATCTTCACTTCTCGCCGTGTATTAATTTACTTAATAATTCTCTAACCAATTTAAAGGTATATCGATTTCCTTCTCTCGTCAACAACGTACACGCATACAAGTCTAAACCTAGCACGCGTCGAGTCTTTAATAGTATTTAATATAGTACACTAAGTGATTTCCCACAAACAACCAACAAATTAGTTTTCGTCTCGTCTACACTGTTTTCACAGTGAGTTAGATCGGTTACTAATTCGTATATACCTCCACTTTCTGAAGGAATTATTTAGCCCAGCTCCTATACATCCACCATTAAAGAGTATGGTTGTACTACCTTAGACTTGATACTTACTCGTACATATACTCAAGAAATTGGTGATTATCAAATATATTTAATGTCACCAATTTACTATTATAAAATAATTTTACATAAATTATTTAATATCAATAGATAAATTTCTACCCATCTTATTTACTAATTCATCTCTACAATTTATAACAAATATATAATAACGATATATATTTATTAAACACAACATCACTTATTACATAGCTCATATTACCCTATGTAACACATTACTACATACCTCGTATCACATATATATTCTTGTTCGAACCCTTCACATGCCTTAAGAATTTTATTTACTAAATTCTTATTTTAATATTTTTTGAAAATTCGGGTTCTTACATCCTCTCCCCTTTATAATGATTCCGTCCTCGGAATCACCGAAACCTCCTATACTCAATGCTATTCTGAATATTACATATTCTTTGAATAATCTTATCCATTCTCTTTCCAGAAGTTTTATTATAATTTTTTCACTTGCATTCTACCACATTCCCCTTTCTAAGGAACATTCTACTCACTACATTCATCACACAGAAGAATAAGAGTCTTTCACGATTTTTCAATAATCGGGAAGTAGTATGAATAACTCAGATTCCAAATTATGCTGAGGGGTCACACAAGACCGTGAACTAGTGCTTCAACACAATCCTTCACACTGCAAACTATAGTGTTTATCAATCACAAAGACTGAAAACACCCTCCACACGTACACTAGGTGGTCAGCCTATTGTACCACTACGTTGGGCGGTAACGTAGTGTTTTGTAACGACTGCATGCGTTACGCTCGAAACCATTGTCCCCGAAAACATGTCCCCTTATAGGGTTGTTCACCTCAGCTTTTCAACACCTGAATTCGCACCAGAGCAATCTGGTTTGGCACAAATACTCAAGAATTCTTGAATTTCACAAATATTTTTCGACAGTTGTCTAGCCAAATCAAATAGCTTAGACTTTTATCAACAATTCGGACATTTATCGAAATAATTTGGCCAACTTAATTGACCTTCTTCATACTTTAAAAGAAAACCAAAAAATCTTTTATGACGTCATGATATCGTACTAGATTAGTGGTACGTTGAGGATTCCGCCATTAGGTGAATTTGTCATATTACATCATACCATAGTGGGCTAACGATCTTTCGATCACAACCAACACCAAGTTTGACTGCATTGATGACTCCATTGTTTACTATTTTTACACCATATCAAATGATGCACATAGTTAGAAATACATTTTGAAAGTTTTCAAATCATTTTTGTCTTAGCTGAAACCATTAGCATAAACATATGGATAACGTTATTATTTTTAAAACATCATTGGTTCAATCACATGATCCAATGTTTTTCAAGAAAACAGAAGTGAAAACTTCAGCATGAAGTCAATAAATTTTGAAAATCTAGCAGAGCTAAAAGATTTAGAAAATCCATGTTTCTCCATCAACTTCAATCTTTACTCCGTTGTTTCATTCTATCAATCTCTAACACCATCAATACTCACTATACCAAATTTCTAATTTTGTGACGCCCCCAAAATAGGTATACAACACCCATTCTGAGTCGTCAAAATACATGGTACAGAAACAACTACAACTTTATTAATACAACATAAAAAGTGTGAGTTTAAATACAAATATTGTCATCTAGACAATATCCACACTCAAATAAGTCCTCATTACAATTACTATTTTTACAGAATAGTGAGGACTACTAGAACCACTTCTAGAACCATCATTCCACACCCCGACTAGTACTCGCTACATTCTCGCCTCCTGAGAAGAAAAATAGAACAACAAGGAAAAGGGTGAGCTCAACTAGCCCGAAGAAGAACATTATGACTAAGATAATATAAAACAAATTATCATTAGTCCTCAACAGGAAAAAAATCTAATAGAATACAATAGACAATAAGTTTGAAATTAATATTAGCAGCAATGAAATAATAATTCATTAGAAGAGTTAAGTAGAGAATGCAAACTACTATCTTCTATATATGAATTTAAAAGTTCACCGTCGATATTTTATCCTGTAACATCAATCAATATATATACGGAATTAAATATTTATCTTTTACACTACAGGGCCAAAGATATTCATCGATTGGTCATGTTCATCTAAACACTGCTCATCTCTACGCCAAAGATATTCATCGAAAAATCATTCATCTTTGCACTACATGCCAAATATATTCATAATATCATCATTTAGGATGAGGATGATGAAAAATATTTTAAAGAAAATCGAATCCAAAGTGAAACAAAAGAATAAATATTAAGGATTCGTACTTTAAACATCCAAGTTCAAAAATACTTCATAAATAACCGTAGTGGAGTAAAATTCAAGAATGATCAAAACATGGATACAATCAAAGCTAGTATCCATAATAGATATTTTGACCAAAAAACTAAAATTTAATTTTTTCGTGAATAATGTCGTCGTGATAAGTGAATAATGTAGATATCGTGAATAAAGACAGAGTATCGTGAATAGTAATCTCGACACTAAAAGATAGAAATTAAATTTCAAAAAAAATCATCATGCTTCGTGAATAGTACTCGTGAATAAGAATCTTGTGAATAGTAACTCATGAATAAGAACCATGAATAGTAACTCATGAATAAGAACCCATGAATAAGTGACTCATGAATAGTAACTCAGGCATGAAAAGTTCCAAATTTGATAAAAATTCGGACCAATATTTCTAAAAGATAATGATATTGAAGAAATAATATCATTTACTGAAGAAAATAACTTCCATTACCTCGTAAAACAAAAGACTTCTAATTGAAACACCTGATATAAGCTATGACTTGAACTTGCACCAGATAAAGAACACTCAAAGTATCAAAATACTCACAAGAATACACTCAATATATCGAGAGAGAGAGAGAGAAGATTTCGCTTCGTGTGATTTTCAATTCAAATCTAAGCACCCTATTTATAGGAAATTGCTTAGAATACCAAAGTAGAAAATTTAATATAATATAATTATATTTACAAAATTTTCAAGCCCACCTCTTGAATCTGAATTCAGCCACCTTGCACATGTTTAATGCAGCCCACCAAGCAAAAAAAATGATTTTGTAATTAAAAATAATTAAGACTTTCAAAAATCAATTATTTCGGAACTTCAGAACTTCAATAATTCATAATAAATGGCCTTTTTATCAGAAAAATTTGAACCACATGTCCTTTCCATAGGAAATTTCATTCTCTACAACTTTGTAAGTTTAAGTTTTTCCAAATTCCAAATGTAAATTGACCAAAAATCCAAAACTGGGACGATTTTATAAAGCTATAATCAAATTTCGATCAAGAAATGGGGTCCACCAAACACACAAAACATGTGTTAATCATTTAATGCAACAAAAATACTCTTCCTCCTCATATACTCATATATCCCACATTCATTGTAAAAATATCATCATTATTATATTATAATAATATAATAAAATATTATTTTATCGTAAAAAGATAAAATATCAATTTTTAACAATTGTCACTTTAAAAATTTTCTCCATCTATATCCACATAAAATGAATATTTTCCTCATCATATAAATCAATAATTAATTATTCACAAATAATATTACAGAATAACAATACCGACAACCATGCAGTTCCCAGGAAAGAGAGGCTTTCCAATAAGAATTTCTCCTTACTGGCGCGCAATTAGGTGACCAAACCTCTCCTTAGACAGAACTTTCTAGACATTGCCAATAATGTTATCTAATAGTATTATTCAGATAATATGAATTATTGCTTCGATAATGAAAAATACTGTGAAGTGACAATTATTGAAACAACAGTAATATAAAATACCTCCCAAGAAATAGGGGGACTTTCCGATAAGGATTTCTTCTTATTGGCGCGCAATTAGGTGACCAAACCTCTCCTTGACAGAACTTTCTAGACATCATCAATATTGTAAATAATAATATGAATAACTTTGTCATCTCAATTTGTGATTTAGTAATATAAAATATTATGCAGATGATATTGTGACAATAATTGAATCAAATAACGTGAGATACTATGCAGTAATTATTGTAGCAATTATTGAGTATAACTGAGTGACTTCTCACGTAAGTATCAATAATCAATACCGTGTACTACTATACAACCACACGTATTACTGTTCTTTTACCACCGGGTATTTCAATAGTTTAACGGTAAAACTTTCGCCGTTATTTTTATAAAAAGATAATTCTGTCGTTTTCTAACTCCAACGGTTATTCCGTTGAGGGGTCCACCAATGATGGTGTCGTCTTACAGACATTTCCCGACAAAAAGAATATTTCATATGAACTTGCTTACTTTGCAAAATTTGTAAATATTACCCACAACTATAACATTATATCAAATCCATACCATAATATTCAAAAATATAATTCGAGAAAAATTAATCTTTATTCATAAAACTTGGGGTCTTACAACACATATAAATCATATCTAGGGATATTATAGACATGACATGACATATAAATCCTTTAGAAAATAGATATCCATGTGATGCAACCAAATTTTGAAAATATATTAAAGTTTGCTTTTGAAACCACTTCAAACTTGAACAATGCCATTCAACACATACCAAACAACTTTAAGGCTCTATTCATATGTAGTCAAGTCATGTTAACATGCTCGCAAGATCAGAATGTATAGCAAGTGGCATTTATGCACCTTAGTTCTTTAGTACCAAGTTTTCTTAAAAACGTCTTTCACACAAGGTCTAATGAGTTTGATTATGAACAAGGGAACTATGTACACTATAGCATGCTCATTTATGTGTAAAATCAGTCATGTGTATAAACCACTAAGTTCAAAATCTGCAGAACATGATTCTAATAAAGTTTATTTTTAAAACTTGATGTTCTTGTAAAAGATCTTCTACTAATTTATGTTGGACACTTCCTAACTCATAAGGAAATCTTATAACACAAGCTATACCTTTTTGCATGTGTACATAAGCCATAAAACCAAATTAGCAACCACCTATCATAATGAACTCAAAGAATCGATTAAAGGGTATACAAGCACAATTGCGTTGCACCAAAGATAAATAGAAGCCTTGCAATACCATGCCAGGATCGAGGCGAGAAAATGTAGCAGACTCTGTTTGCAGAGTAAGAACCAACTTGATTACCAACGATTTAAACTTATTCTAAACCATCATTAAAGAGTTCCTACATGTAATTAAACTTCTTAAACACCTTATAGTATGTTAATACATATCAATTGACATAGAAGTTCAAGAGATTTCAAGAATTAAACAAGACCCATATCAAGAACATAATTAGAAATTATACCTTCTTGAGCTTGAATTGGACCTCCTACACTCTGAGTATACTTCTATAGTAGTTCATCAACTTATACTCTCCAATTAAACAACTTCTTAGCAACATAAAATCTGAATCTAATCTTGTATATATAGAAGAAGCATGGACTAGACATTGGCATTACACTAAGGTTGGGTTCATGGTGTAATGGAGGGATACATTGGTTAATCAAGAGTAGTTCAACAACCCACCACCAGCCATTGGCTTTGCAATCATCACATATTCCATAGTCTTTTGGAAAATACGTAATCTAGCTTCATGTTACTGTTTATGTTCCTTGTGACACTCAATTTGGGACAAGAGCAAATATCTCAGTAATTTGTTATTCTAAGGCTTGGTTTGGTTCTTTTAATTCTCATAATGTAATATTAAGGTACAATTATTACCATATTAGTAAAATTAGGGATTATTTATGTACTCACATTATATACTCCATGTAAATTAAATACACGCAATAATAACGCAGTCAGGTATTATTGTCCGAGCATTTTCATAATTATTTCTACTTCTCACATAACCACATTATAACATTATCTAATAGTAATGTTTATTCAAATATTTAATCTCATACCCAGTTTCTAAAATACACAGATGTTTAATTATTTTTGTATTACCACTATATATGATTTCACTGTACCACTTGGTATCTTATACCATTAGTCCCAATTAAATGTCACACCTCATATATTCTTAGGCCATATATATTATATATTACTACTGCCAACATTTTCCATATTACACATAGTAATACTATTAATATTTTAATTGAGCTAAATATCATTCAGTTGGGTACTTTCAACCCATTATCACATTTTACAATCACAGCGATTAATTACTATTAATCATTTAATTTCTTTTCAATAATTATTATACACTCCACTAATTAATAGAATATAATATTCCATAATATCACTTAATTAATCAATAATTAATCCGGGTTATTTAATTAAACCTTATTCAAATCTATTCATGGATAACATAATCATCATTTAAGATTTTTATTATTCTTATGAGTCCTTAATACCAATTTCTTAGATTTTAAATTCCAAAATCGATCTTATAAAACCCAAGCATAATTGCTACTGGTCATAAACTTAGTAATGGTGCAAATTACCATACCAAAATTAAGCCGGAACATAAGTTCTCACGTATTAGTAGAAATGAAACCTATGCTTCTAAATACTTTACACATCCTCCTTAAGTGTTAACTCGTCTAACATCAATCCTCTCTTTGGTTTCACATCATCGATTACTATTTTCCTTACCGATTTAAGGATCACACTTCGAGTTTTAAAACTCTATTTCCCTTATTAGTTTAACCAACTATACATCTCCTTTACGGTTTCATACTACCAATAACATAAAACTCAAATATAACACATACATACATTCGTTTAATCTTCACTTCTCACTGTGTATCAATTTACTTAATAATTCTCTAACCAATTTAAAGGTATATCGATTTTCGTCTCTCGTCAACAACGTACACGCATACAAGTCTAAACCTAGCACGCGTCGAGTCTTTAATAGTATTTAATATAGTACACTGAGTGGTTTCCCACAAACAACTAACAAATTAGTTTCCGCCTCGTCTATACTATTTTCACAGTAAGTTAGATCGGTTACTAATTCGTATATACCTCCGCTCTCTGAAGGAATTGTTTAGCCCAGCTCCTATACATCCACCATTAAAGAGTACGGCTGCACTACCATAGACTTGATACTTACTCGTACATATACTCAAGAAATTGGTGATTAGCAAAGATATTTAATGTAACCAACTTACTATTATAAAATAATTTTACATAAATTATTTAATATCAATAGATAAATTTCTACCCATCTTCTTTACTAATTCATCTCTACAATTTATAACAAATATATAATAACGATATATATTTATTAAACACAACATCACTTATTACATAGCTCATATTACCCTATGTAACACAATATTACATACCCCATATCACATATATATTCTTGTTCGAACCCTTCACATGCCTTAAGAATTTTATTTACAAAATTCTTATTTTAATATTTTCTTAAAATTCGGGTTCTTGCACTATTCATCTAGGGTACTATATATGTCGGAGTACTATTCACGACGGAATTTAGTTCATTTTTCCTTATCCAAATTATCTTTGAAATATGAATCTTAATTATCAATATTGAATTTTACTCCACAATTGATTATCATGTTGACAATTTGGACATCTTTGAATCCTGGATAAATTAAATTACAAATCTCTAACATTTATCATTGATCTCACTTGATTCATTCTTTATATCATTGTCATCATCCTCATGCTTAAATTTGTGATGGAAAGTCATCTTTGGCCCGTAGTGCGTAGATGGACTGTTGATTGGTATGATTATAACCATGAATTATGTATTGGTATAATCATGACCTTTAATATAACAGACAAATGTTTGTGGCGAAAGTCCTCTTTAGCCCGTAGTGCATAGATGGACAGGTGTTTGGCATGATCATGACCACTGGTGATACAAACGATTATCTTTGCCTCGTAGTGCATAGATAATCCGTTGATTGGAAATAATTATTGATTGGTGTTACAGGGATAAAATATTGATAATAAACTTTTAAATCATAGAAGATAGTAGACATCATGCTCTACTTGACTCTTCTAATGGATTGCTATTTCCGCTACTGTTGTTGATCTAAAACTTGTTGTCTATTGTATTTTATCAGATTTTTCCCTGTTCCAGACTAAGGATAATTTTTTCTATATTATCTTAGTCATAATATTCTTTACTGGGCTAGTTGAGCTCACCCTTTCCTTTCGTTTTCTCTTCAGGGAATGAGAATATAGATGGGACTAGTTGGGGAATAGAGTGATGGTCCAAGATGGTTACTATAGTAGTCCTCACTATTCTATAAAATAGTGCGACAATAATTATAATGAGGATTTTATTTGAGTTTGGATATTGTCTACGAGATAATATTTGTATTAAAACTCACAGCTTATGTTTTGTCGTATTTTACACAACAGTTAATATTTGTATATAAGAAGTTTGTATTTGGATTATGTACTATGTATTTGGCGACACAGAATGGGTTGTGTAGACCTATTTTGGGGGCGTCACAGTTGGTATTAGAGCATAGGAATATGATATCTGGTAGAGATTTGTGATAAGTAGACTTTATACCTACTTATCCGGTATCTTTTACTTGAATTAGTTGCTTAAACTCATGTTTTTTAGTTACTTTTCATGCATTTTGTGTTCATTTTGTAGATTATATGCTTGGGAGCTGTGTGAGCGACTATTGGTATGAAAACACATGGAAAAGCAATATGGACATCATTGGGCTTTCATGTTTATTTCATGTTCTTGGCTTGGAACTTGGATTATATTGTAGAGCTTCTTCTTAGCTTTCCGGAACATCTTGAATCATTCCAATCGAAGTTCGGATGCATGAGTTATTACCTTTGTACCAACGGACGTTGAACTTCACTATTTTGGGTGACTATTTACATAGTAGCCACTTCAGAGCCAATTTCAGCATTGCTTCAGTCCTTATTTCGAAAAACTCAAAGCATGAAAGTTGTAGATCTACGTCTCCTCTTTCCGAAATATCTTGAATCATCAAAATCGAGTTCGAATTTAATACTTTATAGCCATTTTCCAAAGGTAAACAGAGCGAGAAAATTTCGTAGGGACCCACGGGCGGGCCTATCAATCTAAAAAACCACTTGTATGGGGTACAAGCTGCAAAATAGTGGGTATGCCAGCCGGGGTGGGCCCTTTAAGCCTTATAACTTCGTGGGCTGGGGTACGCTGTATGAAAAGACATTTTTTGTCAGAATTTGAGTCCAAGAAGGATTGGTTCGATCCGATTGACTCTAGGACTTCTAAGAGGACTTAAAGACATATAAAGAGGCATATATAAGAAGGAGAATCACAAGGATTGGAGAAGGAGAGAGGATTCCATTAGATTAAATTAGAGTAGATTAGATCAAAATACTAGTTCTTAGTAGATTTTGAGATTGAAGCAACTTGGATACCATTGAAGATTCAAAGTAGGAGCAAGGAGGGAGCTTCAAATCTACAGATAACAAATTCTATCTTCTTATCTTCTTCTATCTTTATCTTTTAATGATTATTTAATTGTGGATTCTTAGTTTTAATTCAATAATCATGAACTAATTCTTTGTTTGAGATTACAATGGATCTTATTATGTAGTTTATTTTAATATGCTTCGCTATCAATTATTATGTTCTATTGTGAGGATTGTCTATTTTTATTTGGACTTAATTGTTTAATTGATTGGTCATCAATTACCGTGATAATCTATATAAACTCGAGAGATGAAGTATAGATTTAGATTTGATCATGATAGCATGTGTTTGTGATTTCTGCATAGATAGAATTCATGATTCGTGTTTAAGATAGAGATATGATTTTACGCCATATGTAATCTTATAGAGAACTTGTGCTTTAAATCCTTTTTAATTGTAATTCACATAGAGATATAGTTGATTAATTAATTAGGGTGTCTTGCTTAATTCTATCATCTGTGGATTTAAGTGAGTATGTGTATTATGCATCGAGAGGTGGTTTTATATGCTTTAGTGTTCTTGATTAACAATTCGGGATAAAGAATAATTGATGAGAAGTGTGTTAACTTAAATGAAGCAATAAGTGAAGTTGTGATCTTAAATCTCCGTAATCTTAATTTAACTAGTGGTAATTAGAATTAGTTTACTTATAAATTGAAATTCATACGTTTAAATAAGATTGAGTTGGTTACGGGTTAGTACTTGGTGATTTTTATTAAATAAATCCTCATGGGAACGATACTCTACTTTCACTTTATTACTTGTTGGCCACGTATACTTGTGTGTTGTGCGTAATTAGATTTTACCCAACAAGTTTTTGGCGTCGTAGCCAGGAAATTAATTTAATAATTATTTACAAATATTAATTTCAATCAAATTAGTCTTAATTTAAATATTTTTATTTTTAATTATCTTCCTATATTTCTCTTTTTTCAGGTACTATGGATGACTTTGCGTATCAATGGCCATACACGAACATGACTCAACCTAGGGAAACAGGGATTGATGGACTTAATACATTTTCAGTAGAGTCAGTACAAATTGAGGCAAATTCGAAGACGTTGGAGGTTATCGCAGCCCAACGGAGTCGAAGGATGACAAACATGACTCAACCAAGGGAAACAGGGATTGATGGACTTAATGCATTTTTCGCAATATCAGCACAGATTGAAGAACTTTCGAGGACATTGGACGTTATTGCAGCCCAAAGGAGTCGAAGGATGGCAGTTATGTGTGACTATTGTGCTGGCAACCATCAAAGTCATCAATGCACCGTCAGTTTTGAACCGGTACAATATAGTGGTGATTACCTCAACAACTATGTTGATCTTAACTATCACCAAGATTAGGGGTATCACCTTGATTTTTCATGGAGCTACAATTATGATGACCAATATTACGCTCCAAATCCATCATACACACCGGAATTTTCATGTCCACCTCTATTGCCACAAGAAGAAAAGCCAAATCCGATGGATGTAATATTGAAGGGCATGGCAGACCTAGAGGAGATGAGGATTAGCCAAGAGCTGTCAACCCAAAATTTTAATAATCGGATGGAACAACTTATCAATAACTCAACCAATGGTCCTCAATACATGGCTTCCGGGACTGAAACAGAAAATTCAAGGCTGGGGGAATTATTGTCCAAGTTCATTGAAAATGAGGAGAAGATGAGTAATCAAGCGAGGTCAATTAAAAATCTTGTGGATCAGATAGAGCAAATGACCAAAGCCGTAAGCAACCTTCCTCCAAACACTTGGCTTTATGACATAGATGACGAAACTGACGGAGAACCCGAACCAAATCTACTACTGAATGAGCCACAAGATATTGAAAGTGTGGAGACAATTGGGGATAATGAAATAGAGGTCAACGAAGATCTAAAGGGGTCTCCACCAAAGATCAAAGAGTCGGTCAGATTTGCAAAAGCATGCCCACTTGGTAGTCATATCGTCGGCGAAGCTCTTGATGATATAAAAGTGAGTACAATTTTGAATCCATGGTGGGACGTGAAAGAGAAGATAGACGAAGAGCCCATTGTGTGTGACAAGCGTCCATGCCCCAAAGTGATCATATACACAATGGAGAAAACATCTAGCTGTGGGACGTTCTTAATTGAGATCATACCAAATCAGAGCATGCTAGGTGACTTTGATGCATTAGCCATCACAAATGGGAACCTACCAAAAGATATATTATTTCTGATGGATGGAGGGTTCCTCAATTATCGAAGAGGAATTGGATAACGTTGACCAGACAAAGTCAGACTAAAAGACTGTAATTCAAGCACTAACTAGGAGGCAACCCGTGAATTTTTATATTTATATGCTTTACTAGTTTATTTAGTAGATAGGATTTAATTTGCTTATTAAGTTCTCTTACCAATCCAAAGTGCTATTCTAATCCATGTTGTCTCTCTTCATTATAGGTATTGGAGGTTCAATGGATAGGCAAAATATTATGAAAAGGTTATTCAAGTCAAATTCAAGTGGGTGCCCAATTTGTTCCATGTGCCTAACCTATTCTCTAAACTTAGCGAATAAGGAGGAGGATTGCTATATTTTCAGGGAAGTCTTCTACTTTACTTTTTTCTATTTCAGCCATTGAGGATAATGTCTAGTTTAAGTTTGGATAGCATTTTAGTGTCGTATTGCATTAGTTAGTTATTTACATTGTAGTTCGTATAGTTACATTTAGTTTTTGCATTCAGTTTCTTGAAATAAAAAAACTGAAAAATTAGTAGATAGTTTACTATGTTTATATAGCATTTAGTACATATTGCATGAGTCCAGCTGTTTGATATTTATAATTTTTTTTGCCAATGATGATATTGAAATTGGGTAGACAAGTATAGTACTGACTATTAGAGCGTTGATGTGATTTCTTGTTCTGAATTGAGTCTTTTTCTGTTTGAAACTGGTATAATAAGGATATCACAGTAAAAACAACTTGTTGATTGATTGAGTTTAAATTGATACATAATGGGATTCTAAAGGATAATGCTAGTTTGAATGAAAAAATGACAAGAATAAGTAGTGATGATTAAAGTTAGACAAGAACCTAAGTTTGGGGGAATATTTGGGGTATAGAAGCTATAAAAAAAGAAAACAAAAGTATGAATAAACACCGTGACGTGCTTGTCTAGCTTTGTGGCCTTTGTTACTTGAGTAAGTAAGCTTGAGGGGATTATCTTTACACCTAGCGCCCTAAGGTCTTAATGGTCTGGGAGTCATTGGTCCAAAGCTCGTTAAGGTAGATTGAAAAGCCTAAGGGAATAAGACATTGCATAGCTATGTGTATATAAACCAAAAGAAAAAAATGAATAAAATGGGAAATAAGAGCAAAAAGCCCCCGCAGATGAAAAATAAAGCATAAGTATCCCATGTTGACCCTCGATATTGGTGATTGTTTGATTTTAGTTGGATCTAGCTTGTTTTTGGATTTCTTGAGTTTAAATTTTATGATGCCTTCGAAGAGACTTGTTATGTGTTAAATTTGATTTTATATCAGTTAACATTGTTGTGGAGCACACACGCACTATATTAGTGATAATAGTCTAAGATTTGATGATTGATTGGGAAGTTAATGATTTGTTTTGATATGATGTATTATCGTGTTTACTTGATTTTTCTAAGGCCGGTTGAATACACTTGTTTCTGTCATTACTGCTGGATTCGTAGGCATGTAGAGTAGTTGCATTGCATAGCATTGTTGTTTTGTGTTTTTGTTTAAGGATAAACAAAGGTTTAAGTTTGTGAGTATTTGATAAGTAGATTTTATACCTACTTATCCGGTATTTTTTACTTGAATTAGTTGTTTAAACTCATGGTTCTTAGTTACTTTTCATGCATTTTGTGTTCATTTTTGTAGATTATATGCTTGGGAGCTGTGTGAGCGACTATTGGTATGAAAACGTATGGAAAAGCAATCCAGACATCATTTGGGCTTTCATGTTTATTTCATGTTCTTCGCTTGGAACTTGAATTATATTTTAGAGCTTCTTCTTAGCTTTCCGGAACATCTTGAATCATTCCAATCGGAGTTCGGATGCATGAGTTATGACCTTTGTACCAACGGACGTTGAACTTCACTGTTTTGGATGACCATTTACATAGCAGACACTTCAGAGCCAATTTTAACATTTCTTCCGTCCTTATTTCAAAACACTCAAAGCATGAAAGTTGTAGATCTACGTCTCCTCTTTCCGAAACATCTTGAATCATCAAAATCGAAGTTCAGACGAATACTTTATAGCCATTTTCCCAAAGGACATCGGAGCATAAAATTTCCAGAAAGGACCCCACCGGGGCGGGCCTATCAGTGCAAAAACCCCCGCCGGGGCGGAGGTACAAGCTACAAAACAATGGGTATGCCAGCCGGGGTGGGCCCTTAAAGCCTTATAACCCCCGCCCCGGCGGGGGTACGCGCAGAAAAGTCATTTTTTGTCAGAATTTGAGTCCAAGAAGAATTGGTTCGATCCGATTGACTCTAGGACTTCCAAGAGGACTTAAAGACATATAAAGAGGCATATAAAAAGAGGACAATCACAAGGATTCGAGAAGGAGAGAGGATTCCATTAGATTAGATCAAAATCCTAGTTCTTAGTATATTTGGAGATTGAAGCAACTTTGAGACCATTGAAGATTCAAAGTAGGAGCAAGGAGGGAGCTTCAAATCTGCAGATAACAGATTCTATCTTCTTATCTTCTTCTATCTTTGTCTTTTAATGATTATTCAATTGTGGATTATTAGTTTTAATTCAATAATCATGAACCAATTCTTTGTTTGAGATTACAATGGATCTTATTGTGTAGTTTATTTTAATAGGGAAAATGGTCAAAAATGCCCCTGACTTTTACCTCGATGTCCCACTTGCACCCTAAACTAATATTTTTTTTCAAAAGTACCCTTAACGTTACATTTTTTGGGTCGCCTGTGCCCCTACCGTTAACAGAACACAAACGGGGTTAAAATGTGATGACGTGACAGGCTTAAATATAAAACATATTCTAAATAAAATAATATATATCATTTAATCAAAACAAAAAATACTAAAATTTAAAATAAAAAAAGCATAACATATTTACATCATTTAATCAAAATACTAAAATTCAAATTATTTTGTTAACTAATCAAAACAACTAATTAAATAAATAAGTTGTATAACATATTTACATCATTTAATCAAAATACTAAAATTTCAAAACATAACATATTTACATCAAATACTAATTTAAAAAAATACTAAAAATACTAATTAAAAAAAATACTAAAATACTAAAAAAATTAAATTAAAAAATACAAAAAATACTAAAAAAATCAAATTAAAAAAAATACTAAAATTCAAATTATCTTGTTATTTAATCAAAAAGACAATTGATACTAATTAGTATTTTAAAATACTAATTGATATAAAATACTAAAAGATATAAAAATATTAACGTTATTTAATACTAATTAGTATTTTATATTAATAAATTGATGACGTTATTTAAAACTAAAAGATATAAAAATATTAACGTTATTTAATACTAATTAGTATTTTATATCAATTAGTATTTTTACGTTATTATATCAATTAGTATTTTAACGTTATTTTATATCAATTAGTATTTTTAAAATCGAGTATTATGATTATTTTAAAATTCAAAACTAAATAATATTTTTAAAATTCAAAATCTGGAGTATTATGATTATTTTAGTAATTTTTAATATAAATTTTAAAATCATATCAATTTAAAAATATTTTAGTATTATCAATTTTAAACCTGAGTATTATCAATTTTTAATATTTGTAATATTTTTAAAATTCAAAAGCTGAGTATTATGCTTATTTTGGTAATTTTTAATATTAATTTTTAAAATCATATCAATTTAAAAATATTTTAGTATTATCAAATTTTAAACTGGTGTATTATCAATTTTTAAACCGGAGTATTATCAATTTTAAAATCATATCAATTTTTAATATTTTTAATATTTTAGTAATTTAAAAATATTATTTAGTATTATGATTTTAGTAATTTAAAAATTTTATATCAATTAGTATTTAGTATTATGATTTTAGTATTTTTGTAACGCCCCCAAATTCAGGTACTTGAAACCCGAACTCGGTGCTTTACGATACCATTTCTATGAGCGAAAATAATACTAATAATAATAACTGTGAGACCCCAAAATTTATGAATAAAGATTTAAATTTCTCGAAATATTTTTTTGAATATTATTGTGTGGATTTAATATAATGTTATAGTTGTGGGTAATATTTATAAATTTTACAAAGTAAGCAAGTGGTTATATAATATTCGATTGGTCGGGGAATATTCGCTTTAACGTAAAATATTATTCGCATTTACTAAGACAATCATTAGTGGACCCTACAATGTAAGTATTGTAGTAGTTAGAAAACAATGTAATTATCATTTTATAAAAATAACTACGAAAGTGTTACCGTTAAAACCGCTGAACTACCTTAAGTAAAAAGTACAAGATAATACACGTGGTCGCATAAGAAAGACACCAGTATTGATTATTGATTCTTACGTGATAAGTCACTCGGTTATATTCAATTATTGCTACAAAGAATTCACGTCATCATATCTCTCATATTATTGATTCAATTATTGTCACAATGATCATATATATAATATGTTATATTATTAAATCAATAATTGAGACGACAAAGTTATTCATATTATTATTTGCAATATCGACAATGTCTGAAGTTCGATCAAGGAGAGGTTTGGTCACCTAATCATTGCGGCTAATAAGGAGAAATCCTTATCTGAAAGCCCCCTTTCCTCGGAACGACACGGTTGTTAAATATTGTGAGTTATAATATTAACGATGAATAAGTTCGTGTTGATTAAAGATGAATTTGATAGTTCCATTGTGTTGGGATTATTAGTGTTAGTGGAAATCGACATTTTCTCGATGATAATTGATGTCTCGAGGGTTATATTGATAAATCGGGTAATTTATCTGGATAAATGAGCAATTAATTACTACTAATTCACATGCTTATATAACTATTTGTTCACATGTGTGTACTATTGAATCACATTCTTGTACTATTAGGGAGTTGGTGCAAGATTGATAATACTTGCATGACTAAGTTAAAAATGGAGGTATAGTTGAAGGTACTATATCGTAATTAGTTTTTTCACATGATTATACTATTGAGTCACATGAATGAACTATTAATTCACATTATTTACTATTAGGGGAGATGGTGCAAGTTTGTTAATTCTTGCAGGACTAAATTAAAAATGAAGAAAAAGAGGAATGTATTATACTGTAATATTTCGAGCCCCAAAACGTGCAGTTATCGAAACTATATTTTCCTACAAATAGAAGCTCATTCTTCCTTCATTTCTTACTAATTCACTAAAGCTATAGAGCATTTATTATAGAGAGAAATTATAGAGAGAAAGAAGAAGAGAAGTTTGCTACCTCTCTATTCCAGTATCCAGTTTTCTTCTAAGGTAGGGGGTATTATTTCTTTCGTATTCTTGAAGAGAGCTATTGTTTTTCAATCCCTTATTATTCTATTGGAACATCCTGTCTGTGCGAATTATGCATGACCTGGTTCCCTTATTTATTATTCTGTTGGAATAACCTATCTATGCGAAGTACCGCATACATGGTGAAATTCTTTTGTTATTCCATTCTTTATTATTCTCATTAATATCATCCTGTCTGCAAGCATTACGCATGAATTCTGGTTCCATTATTTATTATTCTGCTGGAATAACTCGTTCTGTAGGGTCTATCGTATGACGGTGAATTCTTCATTATTCCATTCTTTATTATTCAAATGGAATATCCTGTTTGTGCGTTCTACGCACGACTTGATTCCATTATTCATTATTCATTGGAATAACCTATTCATGTAAGGCTATCGCATGCCCGGTGAATTCTTTTGTTATTCCATTCTTTATTATACTCAATTGGTTAAAGTTTTGGCTTTTATACTCCATGAAATTTGTGGAATATCCTCGATATTTGCGCTTCATCCAAATCTCTTTTCATGGAAATATTCTTCCGAGCATTCTTGAATTTACTCCACAAAAGAAGTATCATGTTGACAGCTTAGACGCTATCGGCCTCGGATAAATTAATTCTTGAACTTATTTTATTGAATTCTTATATCATTGTCATCATCCTCATGTTTATATTATGTTGAAAGTCATCTATGGCCCATAGTGCATAGATGGACTTGGTATGATTATTATGACCGTGGATTATTCTAAGATAATCATGACCGTAATGTTACAAATGATGTGGTAAAAGTCCTCATTGGCTCGTAGTGCATTGATGGACCGTTGTTGGCATGATCATGACCATGGATGAATACACGAATATCTTTGGCCCGTAGTGCATGGAGAATTTGTGGTCGTGATACTAATGAATATCCTCGTCAGAAAGTGCAGATGATGATGTGTTTTATTTATTGTTTGAGTCTCAATGATTAAAGTGATAAAAAACCTTTTAAATCATAGAAGATAGTAAATTTTATTCCTACTTGACTCTTCTAATGGATTGCTTGTTCACCGCAGCTTAAACTTGATGTTTGTTATATTTTATCGGTTTAACATCGTTGAAGGCTAATGATAAATTATTCTCGCATTATCTTAGTCATAATATTTCTTACTAGGCTAGTTGAGCTCACCCCTTTCTTTCACCGCTTTTCTTCGTGAAATGAGAACGAATGGACTAATGGGGGAAGGAGGATTATCAGATGATAAGATTAGTAGTCCTCTCACTATTCTGTTAAATAGTGGACAATAAATGTAATGAGGACTCCATTGAGTTTGTATATTGTCTGTATGACAATATTCTTATTAAAACTCTTAGATTATATTTTATCGTATTTTACACGAATCGTTGTATAATTAAGTTGTATTTAAATTTTGTACCATGTATTTGGCGACCCATGATGGGTGATGTATACTGTTTTGGGGCGCCACAACAGTATCAAAGCTTAGGATATGATCCCTAGCCAAGATGTGAGACTAGAACTGGGAGGAGAGAGAGAGAATTCATTCGCTAAGTATGACCTACCTAAGTTTATTTGGTATTTAATTATTCAATGTAGATAGGGATAATATGTGATATGTTAATTAACCCTTCTTTTGTGGCGATGATTTGAAAATGGCATCTGAAAATGTTGAGATCAGCAATGAAGCACATGAGACCGTTGAGTCACCAACGATCAATACCCGGGATAATATGCAACAGGAGGACAATAATCCTTAGGTAAATAATAACACCGACCAAATGATAAACGATGGAATGTTCAGAGGCTTTATGCAATTCACGCAACATCGGTAGAGCGGCTCCATCCTAAAATGTAGGTAAAAACATCGAAACTCTCGGATCACACCGCTAAATGCTTCAAGGAGCTGGACCACCGGAGTTTATTGGAGAGCCAAAATCACTTAAGGCGGAAGCGTGGATAAAGCATATCACCAAGATATTTGATGTCTTGGGATGCTTAGAGGAGCAAAAGGTTCCCTTCGCCACCTTTATGTTATGGTGAAGAGGCGATTCATCGGTGGAAATCAGAAACGATCCATCCGACGACTTACTCAAGATGTCTTAGAAGAAGTTCCAAGAGCTGTTCAACGACAAGTACTTCCCCGAAAGCATTCGTCACATGAAAGAGGTAGAGTTAATCAAGTTAGAGCAAAACAATATGACTGTGTCGCAATAAACTACTAGAAATTCGACATATAATGACGAGCTATAACGACAGTCAGCACGGAACCCTCGCTATAGGGTATATATAGCGACGGACATCGTCTGACCGTCGGTATAGATGTTTTTTAAATAAAAAACCCTACCATTTTCCCCAAAATCATTTCACTTTCCCCCAAATCATTCGTCTCCCTCCTCTTTCGTTACTCTTCCTCTACCGCCCGCTCTCCTCTCTAACCCGAATAAAATTAGAAGCTTTGTATGCCCCGGACTCATGTCCTGTCGGACTGAGTTCAGACCTTCAGAACCGTTCAAGGGAGCGAAAATCACCTCGACCAGAAAAAGCTTTGGATTAGATGTGAGTTCAGACCTTCACAGCCGTTCAAAGGCTGGATCTGATTGCGGATGATGGTGGTGATGCAACTTTATTAATTCACGAGGGAGTGAAGGCCGAGGAGGAGTATGCCAAGATCGGTGTTGTTCCCGACCCGGCTTCCACTGATAATGCTGAGTTCCAGATTGTGTTGACTATTATCCGAGATGGGTTGAAGACCGACCAGAAAAAGTACCACAAAATGAAGGATAGATTTCTTTGTTTCGTCTTTTGGTTAAACTGCTTTCTTTTGGTCAAAGATTTTTTCTGTTTTGTTTTTTTGTTATTGATCTAAGGCCAAGCATAAATGGAATCTGAAATTTTTTCCTAACAAAAGTTTTAAAATTAACTTATTTGGAACAGCTACAGGACTGGGGAGTTTTGTGGAGTTGCTTTCACGGAAATCTAACACCGAGTTCAGTGTATGATACCTTATCTCTTTAACAGCATTTGTTTTAGGAAATGAATTGTTTAATTGATATAGTTTTTGAAAGATCAAATTCTGTAGAGTAAAATGCCTTGTCTTTTGAGATACATTGGATTTAATATCCTGTTTACACTTGACCTCGTCAAAATTTCCTTGGTATCTAAGCATAAAATGGGTACTTAATTTATCAATTCATTTTACTGTTTATATCAGTGATATAGTTTATCACAACCAACATGCTACTGGTTTAGAGTTCAGCTTTGTCATAATTGTTTTTGATGATTTCTTTGTGGTAATTTACTTTCTTTGCTGGAGACTTAGGATTAAGATAACCCCATATTGTTGAATTATTCCAATTTCATTCGATTCTAGCTTATGTGGGTTTTGTATGTGGTTATCAAAAGAATTTCATGTTATGAAGAAAATAAAATAATTAGATTGTCAATTACTTGATTATACATGCATGTGACTGTGTAATTGCCTGCTATGAATTGAATTTAGGCACAAGGAGATAAGTGGCTGTGGAGTAATAAGGAGAATAATATGGGTTTATGATATAAACCAATAGTTTTGAAATCGGTAATATAAAATTTTGCACACCACATGCTTGATAGAAGTCCCAAGTGTTTGTGTAGCTAAATATCACCTGGTTGTAGAACTTAACATAAAATATCACTTTATGAATTTAAGTTGCATGTCAGGAATCTACTTCGTCACCTTTTCAATGAGACATTCCTTCTCTTTTAGTAATGATGCAGGATTTCCCATGGTAGAAATTGATTGTAAACTCCTCAATTCGCTCTCCAATCTAGCCAATTCTCTTTGCAACTACTTTACTAACGCCTTCTCTGACATCACTACATTGACCTGTGCGTTTTTTCTGACTTCCTTCGCACAAACGGCAAACAATAGGGTATTTCTTGTTTGCTCAACATGACTATGGTTAGATGTTTTTCATGCACTAGTTTTGGTGTTTAATTGATGGTTTATGGTTGAATATTCAGAATTTGGTATATATTTGGTTTTTGAATAAATATGTTTGGTATGTTCCTATTAAAGTATAGATGTGTTTTAAAATTGTTAGTTTATCTTGCAATTGCATATAATTGAGTTAAGGGTTTCATATACTTCCTGCCCTGGGACTGGGTTTCAGGCTGTTGGATCAATAATCTGTTTGGCTATAATTTCCATTCCAACTATGACTGTAAGCGTTAGTCTTTTCTGTACTTAATTATTTTGTCATTTCACCCGGGATTTGTTAGTCTTATAATTATGCAGGCCATTAGTAGATCAATTACTTTCATGGATTTACTGTCCAAATTAATTTCGAAAGAGATACCCGGAACCTTGTCTTCACTCAGGCTTTCCAGCCTTGAGATTAAAGACTTGACCCAAAAACTTAGCAATCTCAGGTTGGTATTTCCATTTCCACCATATATAGCTTTCTTAATAAAATTCATTCTATTTTCACACATGAATTTGAAAATAATACTACACACAGCCACTAGCCAGCAATGATTGATACTATTTGTTTATTGCTTGTTTTATAATAAAACCCCGAGCATGTATCTGTAGTATCTTGATCGGCTGAATGCTGGACCAAGGCTCATTCTACTGTCCAAAAAGAACGAGTAAACTTGGTCCACATCTAGGTCATCTATCTAACAGGACGACAAATTATTGTCATTTTTACAAGTAAAGGTAAGAAGTAAGACTTTATAAACAAATCAATCCAAACCACATGTTCATATTCCTGTTGGTTCACAAAACATTTAGAAAGCTACGATTGTTATCACCATGACAGTGAAACATGAAGCTAGATATTTACATTTAGATGTATTTTAAAACATTTAGATGTGTTTTAAAATTGTTAGATATTTACATGCATGTGCAGTTTCTCATTTGGCAATTTTATGTGAAGACGGGTTGTTTACATTATAGAGTAACGATGTACCTTAAGCTTTGAATATTTTTAGATATTTTCTTCAGTCTATCCTATGTGTGTTAAATCTTATCTTCAAATGGAAAATACTAACAGTTGCTAGTATTTGTTTTAGTATGATATATGACAGGTCTTACCAGTTATTTTATTGGAGGTTCCTATACCTTTCAGTAATTTCTATGTAGTCTTTTTATTCTGCTTCTCAGGGTGGAGTTTACAATATCATGGCTACTTACTAATGTTGGAGGTTGATGTTAGGTTTAGCATTGTCTTCAAATTAGACATGTTATCCCACAAAACTAGAATTCCATTTTAGTGTTTTCAATTCCCTCGTCATGTTGCACCATATAGTTCTAATGCAGAAAATTTATATGTTTGTTAGAAGCAACACCCTCTCTCTTTAATATTGGCTTAAGTTGTTATTGCAGAATAGGTAGGGAACATGAAAAGTTTGGTTTTGAGTCTGGAACATTACGACCTAGTATGAAGTACGAACATATATCTGATCTTTGGTATTTCTGAGAGATTTGATTGGGATAAAATTATGGAAAGTGACAACATTATTGGACTCAAACAGGTAAATTGTTGCTTCTATTGCTTATTTTGTCTGCGAACTGCCATCTAGATGTATTGTCGTATTTGCATATTGTTCCCTTAGGTTTGTTCATGTTTGACAAGTTAGTACGAAATCCAATAGCCAGTTCATCTCAATTTTATTTTGATAGTGTTGTTATATAAATTTCCTTTTCATTTTGTGTATGATGTATTTATGTAGAGAATCTTTATTTACTTGTGGGCAGGGGAAGCAAAGCATATCTCTAGAACCTGGTGGTCAATTTGAGCTTAGTGGCAAACCTCTTGAAACTCTTCATCAAACTCGTGCTGAGGTTAATTCACACCTTTTCCAGGTTTGTCCCAAACTTGAAGATGAGTAAATGTATCCGGCAAGGCTGTTGCTTGAACAAGTCTTCTTAAACTAGTTTTTTTACAAAAAAGTAGAGATACTTAATATTCTAATTCTAACAAGTTTTATCAAACTGGTCAATTGCCTTCACATGCTACTTTTAACAGGTCAAAGCTGTGGCAGAGAGGAGATGGGAATTGGATTCTTAGGAATTGGCTTCCAGCCCAAATGGGGGCTGAAAGATATACCTGTTATGCCCAAGGTAATTCTTTATATGCGAATGACATATAAGAGTATTGGAGATGCATATGCTTGTGTATGTCTGTAAGCCAGTGTGTTGTTGCATTACTTGTAAAAGAAAGCCATTTGTAGCAACAGTACTTTGAGTTATTGCTTTTTGTCTAGTAATTAGGAAGCGATAAACCAACAACAATAAGCTGAAGTGCACTTACAAATTGTTTGAACTTTGATCAACTGAGCATACTTGCATAGTATTATGTCATTATGTGGTACATTAGAAATATTGAGGTCATCAGAATGGTCTATCTGCCTACTTAAGACGTGTCCGCTTGTGATTGATCAACATATAGAGGGACAATTGAAGGTGACATTTTAATTTTGAACTCAGTCAGTATGCGGGTGCAGACTGTTGTTAAGAAAGCACATCTTGGCATTGTAACAGCACTGAAGTTCTCATATGATTCAAGGTTGTTATACAGCTTATCTTATGCCCCTTTTTCTTATACCATTGGTTCCACTATGCCTGCTTCCTCAAGAACTGGTATTGATTAGAAAGCATTTGGCTCAAATACAGGGCTTTGTTGTCTGCATCTTTTGACTCAAGTGCAAGGGTGACACTAGTGAATGATGAAAACCAAAGAGGTATATTACTCAGTTGATTTGTTTTAAAATAATATCAGTGTCATGCTAAATGTGTGTCTTCAACTGATTTGTTTTAAAATAGTTATTATTATCTTTTGGTATATTAATTGCAGGATGGAGCTTGTGGGTCATTCTGTTCATCATATTGCTTGGGCTTGGACTATCCTTGTATTATGCTGAATCTGAAGGATTATTTCACTCGAAGCTCCAGCTTTTGGTCAATAAAATGTGAGGAATTTTGGCTTTACTGAAGTAGTAGAATTCAGAAGAAAGGCAAGCCCACCGGAAATATGAAAGAAATATCGTGATCCAAACCCAGTTTTAACATCTGAACGTGGGCTGAGCTTATTTCTATTTATAATATATGGATAGATAGATAGATTTAGTTGGTTGAATTCTGTTGCATATTTGTTCGACTGCTTGAACTGGGATTCCTGCCGGACTCCTCCTTCAAGGGATTACATGAACAAGGCTTTGGCCAGTCGAATATGCAAGTTTATGGTTAACGAGGTGGACAATGTACAAATTGTGATGCTTGTAATGTTGTAATTTGAATGATTTTAAATGATGTATATAATATATTTTTTTTATTTTATATTGTATTTGTGTTTTTTGAATAATTGTGTATTATTTTTTTTTAAATATGAAAAGGCTATAGCGACGGTCATCGACCGTAGCTATAGTGTTCTATAAAATACATCCCTATAGTGATTTGGTCATGGCGTCATATAGACATCTATAGCTACTACTCCATGACCGTAGCAATAACTCTCAATGACCGTTAGTAAAGAGCAAATACACGATTTTGCTATGACCTATAGCTAGTGTCGGTGACCGTCGCTATAGGCAAAAAGACCGTCGCTATAGGCTTTACCGACGGGTTCTATGGCAACGGTTGGCGGCCATCGCTAAAACTTTTAGCGACGGTCTTTTGGCCTATAGCGACGGTCGGCGACCGTCGCTACAGGCTGATTTTCTAGTAGTGATACGAGGCTAAATTTGCGGAGTTATCCCGATTTGCATCCCATTTGGTCGATGACGAGGAGCGAATGACGCGAATGTTTCTAAGAGGTTTGAAACCCGATATACGTCAATACCTCATTTCTCACAAATTGTGTTTGTATTCAGATGTAGTGAATAGGGCTCGATTATTGGGCGCGATAATGAACCAAATTTAACCAAAACGCAACGATAATAATCGTATCCCGATGGCAACGACCATCGGAACAATGATAACCATCGTGGGGGAAATTATCATGCCAAGAATGGTAACCACTTCAGTGGTAATCATGGCCAAGATAATAGGAGTGAAAATTTCAAGAAGAGGAGATTCAACAATGATGGAAAGATATCGGCGACCAAAGACTGTTGTTAAGAAGAAGAGAGAACGAATCACGGTCAGGTATGTTACAAATCACGGAGGGAGGACATATCGGTCCAAATCGCGTGATGCAGTCCAAAGCATGTTACAATTGTGGAAAAGAAGGTCACCTAGCCCGATTTTGTCGTGCACCAAAGTCAAGTCTAGCTGGGACGGTGGCACCAAAGGCGGATACGGACAAAACAAAATCAGTGGTTTCAAGAAGAGTGTTTTTCGTGACTTCTCAAAAAGCGAGTAACCCGAACGAAGTTAGCACGGGTTAGTTAATTATAAATTCTTACGAAGTCTATACCTTATTAGATACCGATTCTACCCATTATTTTATCTCTCATGCTTGCTCGATGTTTAAATTTAACTCTAGAGAAGTTAGACTTTGACTTATCGATTGAAACTTCGTTAGTAGAAACCTTCATTTCATGTGCTATCCAAGTCTTGGATGAGAGTCACAGTTTTTAAATGATATTTCTATCGTTAATAAATTTTCTGATGTATTCTCGAAGGACTTCTTAGCCTACCCCTAGAGCGTGAAATCGAATTTTGTATTGACCCCAGTACAAAACCCATTTCTAAAACCCTCAAATATTTCTTTACCTATAACGATCGTATAATGTGCTAAAGACGTTGGCTCGAGCTGTTGAAGATTACGATCGTACTATTCAATATCATTGTGGAAGAGCGAACGTGGTAGCTGACACGTTGAATAGAAGATCGTATGTGTTTACGAGTGCGATGTTATTAACACAAAAACCCATTTCGTATAACTTACAAATGATGAAGATAGAGTTAAAGACTCTAGGGACCCACGTGAAGATTATGAATATACGAGTAGAATCGACTTTAATCGATAAAGTTAAAGCCGTGCAAGCTACATACTCAGAGCTGATGAATATGAAGAAGAAGGTTCAAGAGGGCGTTATTCTAGAAGCAAGAATCGATGAAGAGAGGAAATCTTAACCCTCGATTTAATTGGCCCATTTGAAATACTTGATCGAATAGGAACTGTGGCCTATAGACTCGTTTTACCGCCAAGTATGTCGCGTGTTCATAACGTTTTTTTTCACGTATCGATGTTACGTAAATATGTGGACGACATGAACTACATTATTGAATTGGAATTAGACGAGATAGCAGAAGATTTAACGTATGAGGAGATACGTGTTAAAATCTTGGATAAGAGGGATTATATTCGACACTCAAAGGTTATACCTCAAGAGTTAGAATTTGAAGTGAAGTCAAGGTATCCTTACCTTTTCGGCATACTAGGTACGCACGTAAATTTTGAGGGTGAAATTTCATAAGGAGGGGATATTGTGAGACCCCAAAATTTATGAATAAAGATTTAAATTTCTCGAAATATTTTTTTGAATATTATGATGTGGATTTGATATAATGTTATAGTTGTGGGTAATATTTACAAATTTTGCAAAGTAAGCAAGTGGTTATATAATATTCGATTGGTCGGGGAATATTCGTTTTAACAGAAAATATTCGTACGACGGCACAATCATTGGTGGACCCCACAACGGAAGTATTGTCGTAGTTAAAAAATAACAGAATTATCATTTTATAAAAATAACGGCGAAAGTGTTACCGTTAAAACTGTTGAACTACTCGGTAGTAAAAATACGATGTCTACGCGTGGTTGCGTAAGAGCAGCACTGCAGTATTGATTATTGATTCTTACGTGATAAGTCACTTAGTTATATTCAATTATTGCTACAGTAATTGCTGCATCATATCTCTCATATTATTGATTCAATTATTGTCACAATATCATATGTATAATATGTTATATTATTAAATCAATAATTGAGACGGCAAAGTTATTCATATTATTATTTGCAATATTGACAATGTCTAGAAGTTCGGTCAAGGAGAGGTTTGGTCACCTAATTGCGCGCCAATAAGGAGAAATCCTTATCGGAAAGCCCCCTCTTTCCTGGGAACGACCTGGTTGTTAAATATTGTGAGTTATAATATTAACGATGAATAAGTTCGTGTTGATTAAAGATGAATTTGATAGTTCCATTGTGTTGGGATTATTAGTGTTAGTGGAAATCGACATTTATTCTGATGATAATTGATGTCTGAGGGTTATATTGATAAATCAGATAATTTATCGGATAAATGAGCAATTAATTACTACTAATTCACATGCTTATATAACTATTTATTCACATGTGTGTACTATTGAATCACATTCTTGTACTATTAGGGGAGTTGGTGCAAGATTGATAATACTTGCATGACTAAGTTAAAAATGGAGGTATAGTTGAAGGTACTATACTATAATTAGTTTTTTCACATGATTATACTATTGAGTCACATGAATGAACTATTAATTCACATTATTTACTATTAGGGGAGGTGGTGCAAGTTTGTTAATACTTGCGGGACTAAATTAAAATGAAGAAAAGAGAGAAGGTATTATACTATAATATTTTGAGCCCCAAAACGTGCAATTATCGAAAATATATTTTTTTATAAATAGAAGCTCATTCTTCCTTCATTTCTCACCAATTCACTAAAGCTATAGAGCATTTATTATAGAGAAAAATTATAGAGAGAAAGAAGAAGAGAAGTCTACTACCTCTCTATTCCAGTATCCAGTTTTCTTCTAAGGTAAGGGGTATTATTTCTTTCGTGTTCTTGAAGAGAGCTATTGTTATTACATCCCTTATTATTCTGTTGGAACATCCTGTCTGTGTGAATTACACATGACCTGGTTCCGTTATTTATTACTTTGTTCGAATAACTTTATCATGCGCAAGGCACCGCATACATGGTGAAATTATTCTCGTTATTCCATTCTTTATTATTCTCATTGGAACATCTCATGCATGCGCATTACGCATGACTTCGGTTCCATTATTTATTATTCGCTGAATAACATGTCTGCATGCGCTTCTATCGCATGCATGGTGAATTCTTCTGTTATTCCATTCTTTATTATTCAGTTGGAATATCCTGTCTGTGCGTTTACGCATGACCTGGTTCCATTATTTATTATTCTGTTGGAATAATCGGTCTGTGCGGTCTATCGCATGCCTGGTGAATTCTTTTGTTATTCCATTCTTTATTATACTCAGTTGGTTAAAGTTTTGGCTTTTATACTCCATGAAATTAGTGGAATATCCTTGATATTTGCGCTTCATCCAGTATCTTTTCATGGAAATATTCTTCTGAGCATTCTTGAATTTTACTCCACAAAGTAGTATCATGTTGACAATTTGGACGTTATCGGTTCCTGGATAAATTAATTCTTGAACTTGTTTTATTAAATTCTTATATCATTGTCATCATCCTCATATTTATATTATGTTGAAAGTCATCTGTGGCCTGTAGTGCATAGATGGACTTGGTATCATTATGATCAGGGATTATTCGGTATAATCATGACCATAATGTTACAAATGATGTGGTAATTCCTCATTGGCCGTAGTGCATTGATAGACAGTTGTTGGCATGATCATGACCATTGATGAATACACAAATATCCTTGGTCCATAGTGCATAGATAATTTGTGGTCGTGATACTAATGAATATCATTGGCCGTAGTGCAGGGATGATGTGATTTATTTATTAAACTGAGTCTCAGCGATAAAAGTAATGAAAAACTTTTTTAAGTCATAGAAGATAGTAGATTTTATTCTCTACTTGACTCTTCTAATGGATTGCTTGTTCCGCTGCAGTTAAACTTGATGTTTATTATATTTTATCAGTTTAACACTGTTGAAGGCAAATGATAAATTATTTTGCATTATCTTAGTCATAATATTTCTTCTTCAAGCTAGTTGAGCTCACCCTTTCTTTCACTTTATTCTCTTCGTGAAATGAGAACGTAGTCGGGACTAATCGGGAACGGAGTGACGGTCCAGATGATAGCATTAGTAGTCCTCACTATTCTGTTAAATAGTGTGCTAATAAATGTAATGAGGACTCCATTGAGTTTGTATATTGTCTAGATGACAATATTCTTATTAAAAACTCTTAGATTATATTTTGTCGTATTTTACACGACTATTGTATAATTAAGTTGTATTTGAATTTTGTACCATGTATTTGGTGACCCAAGATGGGTGATGTATACCTGTTTTGGGGGAGTCACAATAACAATAATATAAATATCAAACTTAACTTACATTTATCAGAGTTTAATCCCAATTACGCAACATTTACTATAATTCCTTACATGATAGATAATACATATCATTGTCTTAATACAGTTTAACTATTACAAAAGATATCATTAAACATAATTTGTTTGATTTCTTTTTTACTTGTTCTTGTCTGAACCTTCGGGTTGATCATGCCTAGCTGAAAACATTTCAATTTAAAGCAAGAATGAGCATTTGGGTGCCCAGCAAGTAATAATAATTAGAAATATAATTAGCTGAAAGAAATAAATGTTTTCTTTGTACATCACTTCTACAACGAATTTATAGTTGTGAAGTAAACTGAACCGATAATAATAACATAATAATTCTATCTCAAATTTTTAAAACTACGCATTGACTATATATATTGGGTAGTCGACATACTATGAGCATTGTTTTCTATTTTTGAAAAGGTTAGACAGAACTTCATCTGCAAACCGTCATAACTTACGGGCACGAGGGTGCACATCCCATGGACCTCAGTATTGATCAAAACTACATTGCAAGAACGATATTATCATTCACTCATCCGCCATGCAAAAGTTTTCCTTTGATCGGATGTTCATACTTTAGTCCGAATCCAACCAAAATAATTTGATTGGATGCAAAAGGTTTTATCATATTCAATTCGGTATTTACGAATCAGTGTCTAGTGGGTCAAATAGCTTAGATGACTTTATATATATATATATATATATATATATATATATATATATATATATCAACATGTGTTTAACTACAATGATTATCCAAGTGGGGACACTTATATAACCATATTACGAAATTAATGAACAAAATATATATATGAGTTATATAATATAATATCATGTTAATAAACAATGATCAGATATAATATATACGACAATAAAGTTAATAATCTAGTACAATAATAATATAATTCTGAAACTTCTTACTCATGTCCATTGCATAAAAAAAATGCAAAGGTAAGATACTTGCCTGGTCTGCTGCTTACAATACACAACTTAGATTTATCTTTTATATAGCAACCTATCATTAATAAGATCATTTGATCGATTAGAATAACATACTATAACACATAGTACTACTTATTGCAGTCAGCACATAACCTAATCACATTGTCACACATATTCAACAGTCATTGAATCACAAATAAACATTAATACAGTCAAAATATCTAAGTCTAGATCAATTTCAGAAACATGTCGGTGTACAGATGGCTTTATCGGGTAATTAGCGAGTCTAAGACTCTATCTTGTAGTTCAATATCTATTTAGACTATTTAAATAACAGTCATATCATTTTTAAATGACTTACAATAATTTGTAAATAATTATTATAATTTATTCTAATTTTTCAAACACCGGAATCATTATAAAATGATTTAAATATCAAATAATTCTATTATCATTAATATTTAATTAATATTAAACCATTGTCAAAATATTAAAGTTATTTATAATAACTCAAAGTATTTTTAAAGTATTAATATTACCTTGAATGATTTTTAAAACAATTAAAATCATTATTAAATAATTACCATTAATATTTAAATATTAATGCATTACTTATCAAAATATTAAAAGTCCTTAATTATAACTTAAAATATTCTTAATTCATTTATTTTATTTTTAAATAAATAAAACCATTTTTAAACTATTTATTTAATATAATTATTAAATAAATCTAATATCATTTAATATTAAATTAATATCATTAATATTAAATTCTTAATGAAATTATCCTTTAAATATTAAAAGTTGTATTTTATAACTTAAAATATCTTTAAACACTTTATTTTCATTTTAAATGATTTTTATAATATTAAAATCATTTTTAAACTAATTTAGTTAATATATTTATTAAATAATTTTAATATCATTTATAGTAATTAATTAAAGAAATTTACCTTTAAATATTAAAAGTTATATTTTATAACTTCAAATATTTTTAAACTATGTATTTTAATTTAAAATGATTTTTATAATATTAAAATGATTTTTAATTAATTTATTTAATATATTGTTAAATAAATCTAATATCATTAATATTTAATAATTAATTAAATTTGTCTTAAAATATTAAAAGTTATATTTTATAACTTAAAATATTATTAAATACCTTTTTATCATTTAAAATGATTTTTAATATATTAAAATCATTTTTAATTAATTTATTTAATGCATTTATTAAATAAATAAATATCAATAATATCCAAATAAATATTAATATATATGAAAAATATGTCAAATTATTAAAAGTTAATTTTATAACTTAAAATAATTTTTAAAACTATTTTTGGAATTTTTCGAAAATTAATTTTTATTTTTAAATGATTTTTAGAAATTAATTTAATTAATTTTAATAAAACTATCGCTAAAGACTGCCTATAGCGACAGAACCGTCGCTATAGGTGTTCTTCGTGTTCTTCATGCAACCAAGAAATTTATATGCAGTTAACGAGGGTACTAATTTGACCAAGCGTAGCAATCAGATCATGGTGTTTCTAGTCTATCTATTGATCACAGCGTGTAGAACTAATGTAATACTATACGATTCAAAAACAAACACGAATAAACAACATAGAACGAAAGAGATCCGAGCCTCCAAAAATCATGTCAGGCGTGTTCTTGAGTTTCTGGGCTGCCCAGAAACTCAAGCAGTTTCAAGGGTCCCTTTTTGGGCCTTGATTAATCCGGTGTCTGGTTATGTTTTAAGTGTTTTTATGATACCAGATTGCAGTACATATGTCAAAGAACAGAATAATAACACTAAACCAACCTAAATACATCACATGAGTAAGATCAAAGCTGGTCAACCCATGCCAGAAAATGTGTTCTTCACGAATCTAGGTTTTTCCCAGAAATTCATAAGGCTGGTGGTCAACCTTAGTTTGACCACCCATATCTTTGATCATATAAAAGAGCTGGATGTTACCTGGGTTTTAATGTGTAGTATTCATGACAATCTACAAGTATATAACATCAACATGGCAAAATAACTTAAACACAGCAAGATCTATGGACTTCCAAATGGTTGTCAGACTTTTCTGGGTAATCTGGGTTACCCAGATTCGTTCGCTTATGGTCGGTCAACGACCGTTGACCAAGAATAACTTATAATATAAACCAGTTCTGATCCTGATTCGAGTTCCAGAGGAAAGACCTCATAACATACTTCAAGATCAAACACTTAAACAATAAAAACAATAAACAGGTAGAGATTTACAGGGTTTGACATTCGTTGTCAGACCAAAAAAAATAAATTTTCAGATTTTGAAAATCTTCAAATCCGAGCCTGTAGATGTTATGGATCTAACATCTATCAACCCAGATCATCTTAATACACTACAAACAACACATTTTAACACTTAATGATAACCTTTAACATAACAACTAAGATCAGATTTTGAAATTAGGTTTATATCTTCTATGAATGATTTCTGATTCTGGCTTCTGATTTTGGTATATTTATTTCGTGGGGCTGGTTTGACTGATTTTAGCAAAGGATTTCGTGGGTTTTAGAGAGAGAGGGTCTAGTTGGGTGTTTGTGCAAAAATGGCCTAACAAATGATCATTTCTGTGACGCCCCCAAAACAGGTATACATCACCCATCTTGAGTCGCCAGATACAAGGTACTGAATACAAATACAACTTAATTATATAACAGTCGTGTAAAATACGACTAAACATATGCTGTGAGTTTTAATACAAATATTATCATCTAGACAATATACAAACTCAATGGAATCCTCGTTACATTTATTATCACACTATTTCACAGAATAGTGAGGACTACTAATGCACCATCTAGGACCATCACTCTGTTCCCCGACTAGTCCCAGCTACGTTCTCCTTTCCTGAAGAGAACAGTGAAAGAAAAGGTGAGCTCAACTAGCCCAGTAAGAAATATTATAACTAAGATAATGCAGAATAAATTATCATTAGCCTTCAATGGTGTTAAACTGATAAGATATAATAGACATCAAATTTAACTGCAGCGGAACAAGCAATCCATTAGAAGAGTCAAGTAGAGAATAAAATCTACTATCTTCTATGATTTAAAAGGTTTTTCATCACTTTTATCGCTGAGACTCAGCTTAATAAATAATATCGAATCATCCTCGCTCCTACCCCAAGGATATTCATGTAATCATCAATGGTCATGACTATACCGAATAATCCCTGGTCATAATCATACCAACAACTGTCCACCAATGAACTACAGGTCAATGAAGACTTTTACCACATCATTTGTCACATTACGGTCATGATTATACCGAATAATCCTTGGTCATAATCATACCAAGTCCATTTATGCACGTAAGCCAAAGATGACTTTCAATATAATATAAGCATGAGGATGATGACAATTCAATAAAACAAGTTCAAGAATAAATTTTAAAGATTTATAAGTTAATTTATCTTGAACTCAATAACGTCCAAATTGTCAACATGATACTGCTTTGTAGAGTAAAATTCAAGAATGCTCAGAAGAATATTTCCATGAAAAGATACTGGATGAAGCGCAAATATCAAGGATATTCCACTAATTTCATGGAGTATAGAAGCCAAAGCTTTAACCAACTGAGTATAATATAATATATGAAACTGCAAATGGATTTTCATCCGCCATGCGGTAATCCACGTATACAGATCATTTCCACAATTTAATAAGAAATGAATACACAAGGGCATTCACCATGCATGTGGTAATCCACATAGACAAGTTATTCCAATAGAATAATAAAGAATGGAATAACAGAAGGATTCACCATGCGTGCGATAGACTGCACCAACAGATTATTCCCAACAGAATAATAAATTATGGAACCAGTCCCACGTAAACGCATGCATGTGATATATATTCTGTATAATAAATAATGGAACCGTGTCCCACAGAACGCAGACATACAGGATATTCCTGCGTAATAATAAAGAGAACTAATATTAGAAGAATTTTACCATGTATGCGATACTTTGCATAAACAGTTATTACAATGAATAATAAGATTGGAATAATGTAAGAATTTCACCATGTATGCAAAGATTACGTATGTATAAAAGTTATTCCAACATAATAATAAAGAATGAAATAATGTAAGAATTTCACCAAGTATAGGGTATCCCAGCGTACATGTTTATTCCAATGTAATAATAAAGAATGGAATAACAGAAGTTCTCTTCATGAATAAGAAAGAAAGAATACCCCTTACGAGTACAACAAATAATATCCCCTACCTTAGAAGAAACTGGATATTGGAGTAGTGAAGTAGCATAATACTTTTCTTCTTTCTCTATAGTTTCTCTCTCTCAGAGTTTCAAAGAATTCGTAAGAAATAATGAAGGAATGAGCTTCTATTTATAGAGAATGGACCGAATAGTAACTAATTCATGAACGGTCCAGTTGATTTACTTTTTAAACAGACGGTCCATATTGGTTTACTATTAAAACTTAAAGCAACGGTCCATACTGATTTACTATTAAAACTTTAAACCAGCGATCCATATTGATTTGCTATTATAACTTTCCACTAGCGGTCCATATTGATTTACTATTATATCTTCAACCAACGGTCTGAAAAATTAGCACATCTCCTCATTGAATAATATTGTACCCAAAAATGATTTGGACAAAAAAAAATATATCTTACGGGTGAATAGTACCATGTGAATAGTAACTCGTGAATAGTAACTCATGAATAGTAACTCGTGAATAATAACTCATGAATAGTAACTCATGAATAGTACTCCGACACGAAAAGTGCCCCGAATACCCGATTGAACAATATAACCTCCAGACATCAATTATTATCGAAACAAATGTCAATTTCTACTAACACAAATAATTCCAACACAATGGAACTATAAAATTCATCTTTAATCATCTGAACTTATTCATCATTAATATTATAATTCATAATATTTAACAACCAGTCGTTCCTGTGAAAGAGGGGGCTTTCCGATAAGGATTTCTCCTTATCAAGCCGCAATTAGGTGACCAAACCTCTCCTTAATGTAACTTCTAGACATTGTCAATATTGCAAATAATAATATGAATAACTTTGCCTTCTCAATTATTGATTTAATAAGATAACATATTATGCAGATGATACTGTAACAATAATTGAATAAATAATATGAGAGATATGATGCAACAATTACTGTAGCAATAATTGAGTATAACTGAGTGATTTCTCACGTAAGCATCAATAATCAATACCGTGTGCTACTATGCAACCACGTGTATTACTATACTTTTACTACCGGGTAGTTCAACAATTTTAACGGTAACACCTCCGCCATTATTTTTATAGAAAGATAATTTTGTCATTTTCTAACTACGACAATACTTTCGCCAGGGGGTCCACTAATAATTGTCTTGGTAAATGCATAATATTCCATGTTAAAACGAATATTCTCCGACCAATCGAATATTATATAACCACTTGCTTACTTTGCAAAATTTATAAATACTACCCACAACTATAACACTATCTCAAATCCACACCCATAATATTCAAAAAATATTCCGAGAAAATTAAATCTTTATTCGTAAAATCTGGGGTCTCACAATTTCTCTCTCTTAAATCTATTTATATAAGTGGTAGATGCATGTATGGTTGATATAGAGGCTGAGTGCTGGCAATTATAGAACACATGGGGTTGTTGGTTTAGGTCACCATCTCACCTATAGTCAAAATCTACAAACTAGCTTCAATAATGCATAGAAGGGTATAATGGTCATTTGCCTTCGAATTTTAATGGCAATCTTGTAATCCTTGCAAACCCTTAGGGTTTGACCCTTAGGGTTTAGCGCAAAATGAAATTCTAGGTTTTCATTTAGGGTTTAAAAAATAAAATAAAATAAAAAATTAGTTTCTAAAAATGAAATTAAGGTTTCTTAATTTTGTTTAATTTTCTAGTTACATTATACATGAATATTAGGTTTAGGTTTTACTCAATACAATTAAGATTGCTAATTTATCAATTAGGGCTCCAATTTGATAATTAGGGTTCCTAATTTAGAAATTATGGTTTCTAATAATTAAGGTTTTCCCTAATTAGGGTTATATTTAATAATACCCGACATTAACCACTTTAACGCGATTACATAACTTCTTGAACCCTCATGTGAGTTCCAATTAGGGTTTATAATTAACCCTTAGGGTTTCTAGAATTAGAAATTAGGTTTCCGAATTTAGTAATTAGGGTCTCAATTAATTAGGATTTCTAATTAATTAGGTTTTCTAAGTATAATTACGGTTTTACCTAATTATTTTAAATTCTGTAATACACGAAATAATTCACATAACATAGTTACAAAACAGTCTTGAACTCATAATTGAGTTTCAAATTAGGGTTTTTCATTTCACAAATTAGGGTTTTACAATTAGGGTTTTTCTAAAGAATAATTAGGGTTTTTAGACTTTAATTAGGGTTTACCTAATTAATCATTTAATACACAACATAAAACATATAACACAATTATATAACAATCTTAAATTTCCCATTTGAATTTAAAAATAGGGTTAAATAAATTAATGCTAGGGTTTTGACATTATATACCATAATTGACCAACTATTATCAATACGTACATACAATACATATTTATAGCACTAAAAAATCAAAATATAATTAATATTATATTATTATTCTCATTCCTTGCTAAAAATCCAAAATTAGGGTTTGGATTCCATATCTGATTTATTCTTCCATATTTAACCTTAATAATTAAGGTAAAATAATAACTTAATAATCTGTACTAAAATTCATATAATAAAATAATTATTATAATTATTCTAAAAATCATTTCATGTTTTATTTAAATAATATATAATTATATTTTCATGGAACATAATTAATAAAAACATTTTTACTATAAAATTAATTATTATAAGAATATAATTTATAATGATTAATAATTTTAAAATAAATTTAATTGTAATCATTCATGTAATAAATATATTTTATATTCATCACATAAATACATACACATTATCTTGGCACATATTCCTCATATTAATTTTAATAAGTATAAAAAAAAATTATACGCAAAATTTCTGATTTAATTATATAGAAAATATCGGGTTATTACATTCACCTTCCCTTATAAAGATTCCGTCCCCGGAATCACCGTTTTAAAACCTATACATACCAGGGTACATAGCATACACAGTCATTGCGAGTATATCTCGATCATAATTGATCAAATCGATCTTTAACTATTCAGCTTAAAGCTTATCTATATGATTAAACGGAAAATTGATTTCTAATAGAACTCAATTTCCTCCTTCAAAATAATTTATAAAATAATCACTACTACAAAACAGTAAATAGACAACGCTTAAAAGACAACGTATTTTTTTCCCACAACGTTTTTAAATAAAACGTTGTAGATATATATGCAAAAATATTATCTATTTAACAGGATAATTTTTTGATTTTAATTAGATAACGTTTTTTAAAAAAAAATGTTATGTTTGTAAAAAAACACGGAGCCAAAATAAAGGCGTCTATCACTTATTAACGCGAGAATAGAATTACTCACTTGTACCCAAAAACCCTAGCTAGCCTCTCTCTCTCTCTCACTCCCTACCTCCACAACCAACCACCGTCATTGCCGCACTTCCTTGGTTTCGATTCAAACCCTTAAATTCGACATGGCCACCGACGGAAATGGCAAAGTTCAAAGCCCTAATGTTTGTTGAGGGAAAAAGAGGAAGAGAATCAAAGAGAGAGATGAAGTATCGATATTGAGAGAAATGTCGAGCTCACAATCTGAGTACCAGAGTTCGGGGATGCTTTGTCGAGGGGCGCTATTTCATCTTTTAATCGCTTCTCTCGATCTTACCTCTCAACCTAGTAACTTTTATTCCTCCTCTTCCTCTAATTGCATGCATATGCTTTTCATTTTTCCAATAAATTTTGAAATTTATTGAATAAACCTGTCGAGATGTGAAGAAACGAATTGCAGATGTCTTTAAACGACAAACTGCATAAGAATTACTTCCTTTATGTTTTTTGATTTCTCTCAATTTTCTTAATTTTATTTTTTGCTCCTTCACTAGTAGTTTCTGCTAATTTTAGTTCCTCTAATTCGTACATGCTTTTCATTTTAGTTTCTACTAATTTTAATGCTCACATGTCACAAAAGTGATGCGATTATGTTCGATTATAGGCATTTTAATGAATTAATTTATTGGTTTTGTAGGGATATTCGCGAGTAAGGTGAAGGTTCCTCCTCTTTGTGATTCAAGGGTCCAAACTATTGTCAACCGATGTCATGAAGCTCCCCAAAAACTAAATTAGAGACTCTCTCCTCAAGTTAGCACAACTCATTCACAAAACTTGATCTTCATTATTTAGTTATATGTTTATATTGGATTCATTTGTAGCGGAAGAATTGTTCAACTTAATTTTTATGGCATTTACCTTGTTTCTTTATTTGAAGTAATAATTTTGGTCTAGAGCAGCAAGTCTTACAATCGCTTCTTGCACTTCAAGCCATGTCTAGACATTTTTGCGACTTAAAAGATGCAATTATATATCAAATTTGCACGACGAAAGAAGAAACCATAAGCCAAGAATCGGCATGGGTTTGTCACAACTAAGCTTGATTGTTCGAGAAAATCGTGTGTCCTTCAATGAATGTTTCTAATGATCCAAAGCGCCAAAACATGGAGACCTATCGGAGGATTGCCGGAGAGTTCGATTCAATCCTTTCGCTTCTTGGCTTTTTGAACACTTTCTCCATCTCGTAAGTAGTTGACAATTATCATGCCGATTTGATGCTTTGTTAGATTATAAATACAAATTAATGGCTTTTGTTTTTAGTTATCCAAATGACTCAAAAAAACTTGTATTGGCATCACGCATGTGGATTGTCCAAGAACCAAGTAATTTCTCTTCCATCCAAGTTACAATCTATTTCTACATATTTGTTTCCTTAGCTAATTCTAATGTTACATTCTATGAGTTTTTTCATTGTTTTTTCAAAGTTTCAAATTGGTTCATAAATGCTCAAGTTCGGCTGTAGAAATCAAATGATTGAGGAAATGTACAAAGAAGAATTTGCGGTTGACTCAAATAACCCATTATTAGGAAGCAATTCTATTACAAGTGAAGGAATCACAGATGATGTCGAGGAATCAAATGTTTGAAGGATCTAATTAGTCCCTTTTCAGCTTAGTTTATTTTTTTTATTTTCAGTGAATCTATGAGGAGAAAGCTCTTTGTAACCAAGTTAACTAAGCTGAAATCAATTTTGAGTTAATTGATCTAATTTCTAGTTCATTTTCACAAAACTTTCAGGTTCAGGCAATATGGCTTGTAGGACAGATACACCGATATACACCCTGAATCTGACCAGGCTTTCGCAATAGGGCATCAATGATCCAAAGAAAGACTGGTTCTTTGCCCATGTCGACAGGTCTCTGTAAGATTACTACTAGTACAAACATGTGATTTTTTTTTTTACTAAATGACATTTGTGAGTTCCAACTTTGTGGATCATTTAGAGTTCTTTTGCATTTTTTATCATCTTGGATAAAGATTATGTTCCAATATCTTGATGCATTTCTTTCCCATCACATTCGAATCACAAGTTAACATGCTTTGCATGGCAGCAACATACAATGAAAAGGCAAATTTTATTGAAATGTGCGTGGTTCACATTTTTGCTAAAATGAAAATGAACATCATGTGTTATTTGATCTTGAATAAGATCTTTTGGGGACTAACACTTTCTTTGGGATATTAACAGATAGGTTTTAATGGCGGGGAACCCATCATCGAGTTATAATTTTTGCTTCTTGTTAGATTACAAAAATAGATTACATGTCTTATGTTGAATTACAAAATGCTCTATATCTTTTATTTTGCTGATTGACACTTGTATGTTGTTGGTGAGGTTATTTCTTTTATTGAGTTTTAAATGAGAATATCTTAGGTTTGATTTACGTAGCTTCTTTGATTTTGCAAAAGTTACTCCTATCTATAGTTAACTTCTTAACTTCTCTCGCTTTTAACTCATGTCCATTAGCTTTCTTGATTGAAATTTTTTGAGGATATTATACACTTGAAGTTACACCTCCTAATAGCTTAAACCTAAGTACGTAGAATGTTTATATTCTTGTGCGCTTTTTTGGGCAATATTTTTTAGTTTTATATATCTTTGAGTGTTTCAATTTATACAGAGCATGTGGGCACAAAAAGCGCAATTCAAATAAGAAGTCATGTGTGCTTTTATTGTTGTTTTTATCACTCACTGGGTTGTTTTTATCCTCGAGGGACTCCTCTCACTCTGACCAAACAAGAAAGCGTGATTTTGGAAGTCAATATGGCAATGCCAAACCGGGAACTCTGTGTGTTGAACATTCTTCTCTTTGAATTGTATAAAAAAAATTCTAACATTTGGCCAACTTTTAGCACCGGCCTTTTTTTACCCCTTACTTTTGGTTTAAATGTAGATTACAAGACTTAAGATTAGCTAGCTATTGTGGTGACCGATCAAGGAGAAAAGTGAATTGGTATGTAAGGTTAGCTAGCTATTGGAGGTTTGGGGAAATTTGGATTAGAAACCGTAGTATTGTACTCGAGATATAGTAGTAATTTATATTGAAAAGTGAATTTGAGATGTATATATGGATAGTTTAGTATATATTTTGTGGATGTAGTAATTTGAAACTATAAACGAATGGTATTATTGGGATGTATTTTGAATGGTTGATACATTTTGGCTTTAAATTTAAATGAGAATGTAGACCTTTTAGCTATATATCATGGCATTATCATATTGCAGGTGCATTGGTAATGTTGGTGAATCACAACTTTTTTTCTTTTTTTTAATCTACAACATTTTAAAAACGTTGTGTAAATGTGCCTAAACGTTGTCTGATATACTAAACAACAACATTTTTAGCCAGAAAACGTTGTGGAATCATACCTTCTACAACGTTTTTAAGCATCTGCTAATTTATGGAAAACAAATCTACAACGTTTTTTTCCTAAAAAACGTTGTGTATTGTGCTTAACTACAACGTTTTAAAAACGTTATGTAAGGGTATCAAATAGATGACACCCTTAACCACGACGTTTTGCTGAATGAAACCACAACGTTTTTTCTGCGTTGTCTATTTACTGTTTTAAAGCAGTGAATTTACTATATATAAGAAAATAATATATAAGAAAATAAAATTTGTTCGAGTAATACCTGGAGTTGCATCCCCAGCTGCTACTGAATCCTGAACAGTCACGTTGAAGACTCCTTCGGTTGGTTCTATTGGTTTGTTTGTTATGTTGGTCCCATTGTCTCCCATGACCTGCTGCCTTTTCACGTATTCGCATTCATTGCCTCATTTCTCCTTCTTGGACAGTCTTTTACCTTATGCTCCATTGATTCACAAATAAAACATCCACTATACATTCTTGGATTGGGGCAGTTGGGAGAGACATGTCCCTCATGCCCACACTTGTAACACACAATCTTATCCTTTAAACATTCTCCCTTCTTCGATTCTAGCTTGATTTGCCTCCCACCAGAAATTCGTCTTCCTTTTCATCGTATAGGTGGAAAAAGCTGTCTTTTTCCCCTTCGTTACCCTAGCTATCACCAACACGTCAACAGGGTCAGTTGATCTTCTAAATTATGGCGGTACAATTGCCTTGAAGTCCTTGACGTTTGTCGGTCGATTATCTGACTAGTTTCTCGCGACTGGTATTCCATTCTGCATAGCTTGAGCGACCATATTCGTAAAATTTCTGTATCAAATCTGGTTGTCTTCAAACTTTGGTTTCATTTTCGTCTCCATGGCGGCATTATCACAAATGATTCCTTATTATCTTACATTCTAAGTGTAAGACCCCAACTTTTTATAAATAAAGATTTAATTTCTCTAATTATTATTTTAAAATAGTAAGGGGTTGATTTGATTAATGTGGTTAGTTATGGGTAAAATGCGCAAATATTTTAAATAAACAAGTAGTTATAAAATATTCATTGTTGTCGGAGAATATTTGTTTGGTCATGGAATATTCTTGCTGTCGGGGAATATTCGTACGACGGCGCAGCCTTGTGTGGTCCCCATAACGGAAAGCGATTGGATGAAGAAAACGACAAGTATAAGTTGTTTATAAATAACAACAGAAGTTGTTACCGCTTAACAATCGTTGGAATACCCATGGATAAAACACAAGAATGTCTGGCGTTGTTGCGAGTGATCACCTGTATTGCACCAATTATTGATTCTTACGTAAGAAGGCACTACTTAATAATTGTTACAATGAGTTACTGCTCAAATTATTTTATTTTATTGATTCAATAATTGTCATATTGATATTTTATATTATCGTTGTTTCAATAATTGTCACTACACGATTATTTTCCATTATCGAAGCAATAATTCATATTATCCGAATAATATTATTAGATAACATTATTGGCAATGTCTAGAAAGTTCTCATCTAAGGAGAGGTTTGGTCACCTAATTCGCTACCAAGAAGGAGAAATTCTTATTGAAAACCCCTCTTTCCTGAAACCGCTCGTTGGTTGTGATTGTGATTCTCGTAATATTATTTGTGAATAATTAATTATTGATTTATATGATGAGGAAAATATTCATTTTATGTGGATATAGATGGAGAAAATTTTTAAAGTGACAATTGTTAAAATTGATATTTTATCTTTTCTCGATAAAATAATATTTTATTATATTATTATAATATAATAATGATGATATTTTTATAATGAATGTAGGATATATGAGTATATGAGGAGGAAGAGTATTTTTGTTGCATTAAATGATTAACACATTTTGTGTGTCGGTGGACCCCATTTCTTGATTGAAATTTGATTATAGCCTGTAAAATTACCCGTTTGTGGATTTCGGTCAATTTCTGTTTGAATTTTGGAAATATTTAAACTTACAAAGTTGTAGAGAATGAAATTTCCTATGGAGAGGACATGTGGTTCGATTTTTTCTGATAAAAGAGCTATTTATTATGAATTATTGAAGTTCCGAAGTTCCGAAATAATTGATTTTTGAAAGTCTTAATTATTTTTAATTACAAAATCATTTTTTTTTTGCTTGGTGGGCTGCATTAAACATGTGAAAGGTGGCTGAATTCAGATTCAATAGGTGGGCTTGGCAATTTTATAAATATAATTATATTATATTAAATTTTCTGCTTTTGTGTTCTAAGCAATTTCCTATAAATAGGGTGCTTAGGTTAGAATTGAAAATCACACCAGAAACTGAAATCTTCTTTCTATTTCTCTCTCGATATATTGAGTGTATTCTTATGAGTATTTTGATACTTTAAGTGTTGCTATACGGTGCAAGTTCCAGTTATAGCTTATATCCTGTTTTTACGAGGTAAGGGATGTTATTTTCTTCGTAAATGATATTATTTCTTCAATATCATTATGCCGAAATATTGGTCTGAATTTTTATCAAATTTGGAACTTTTCATGTCGGAGTTACTATTCATGAGTTACTATTCATGGGTTACTATTCATGAGTTACTATTCACGAGTACTATTCACGAAGCATGATGATTTTTTATGAAATTTCTATCTTTTAGTGTCGAAATTACTATTCACGATATCTTGTACTATTCACGATACTGACAGACTATTCACGAATCTGACGCTATTCACGTAAAAAATTAAATTTTTGTTTTTCGTCTAAAATATCTATTATGGATACTAGCTTTGATTGTATCCATGTTTTGATCATTCTTGAATTTTACTCCACTCTCGGTTATTTATGAAGTATTTTTGAACTTGGATTGTTTAAAAGTACTAATCCTTAATATTTATTCTTTTGTTTCAATCGGATTCGCTTTTCTTTAAAATATTTTTCATTATCCTCACCCTAAATGATAATATTATCTTGAATATCTTTGGCATGTAGTGCAAAGATGAATGATTTTCGATGAATATCTTTGGCCGTAGTGCAAAAGATGAACAGTGTTTAGATGAACATGGCTAACTTATGAATATCTTTGGCCTCAGTGCAAAAGATAAATATTTAATTCGGATATATATTGATTGATGTTACAGGGATAAAATATCGACGATGAACTTTTAAATTCATATATAGAAGATAGTAGTTTGCATTCTCTACTTAACTCTTCTAATGAATTATTATTTCCGCTGCGAATATTGATTTCAAACTTATTGTCTATTGTATTCTATTAGATTTTTCCCTGTTGAGGACTAATGATAATTTGTTTTATATTATCTTAGTCATAATGTTCTTTATTGGGCTAGTTGAGCTCACCCTTTTCCTTGTTGTTCCATTTTTCTTCTCAGGAGGCGAGAATGTAGCGAGTACTAGTCGGGGTGTGGAATGATGGATCTAGAAGTGGTTCTAGTAGTCCTCACTATTCTGTAAAAATATTAATTGTAATGAGGACTTATTTGAGTGTGGATATTGTCTAGATGAAAATATTTGTATTTAAACTCACAGTTTTTATGTTGTATTAATAAAGTTGTAGTTGTTTCTGTACCATGTATTTTGACGACTCAGAATGGGTGTTGTATACCTATTTTGGGGGCGTCACACTAAGCATTATCGCATACACTTAACGTGTAACGCAAAATTTTCTACTCAAATAATCATGTACTCAAAATATTAGATTTTCAAAACATGGTTTACTGAATTAACCAGTGTTCAGATAAATAATTACTATCTTTATACCAACTTATTTCATTAATTCCACATAGATTCATACTCATAGCACTTGACATACCATAGCACATACTGCTTTAAACATTCGTTGTCCCTTTATGACTCAAAAGTCGGGAATCGCTGCCACAACTTATACAAAATTTGCAAAATATTACTTTATGCAAACATACCTATCATATACATGACATAGAATCATACATATTCAAGTAATACTAATACTACTTATTTCTTATGCCTGCACTAATGATCATTTGTTTTGTATCCTATATATATTCTCATTATCCTCAATAATCCATTCACACCTAACTATACCTAGTTTGACGAACTTACCATACATTATGAGTTTAAGAACTCACCCCAAACATATGAGTTTAAGAACTCGACATTGACCACATATTCTTTAATTATACTTTACCTATCAGTTATACTATCGTTTCAGGGTCCGGTACTACACTTTTCAAAACAACCACCTTATTGAGGTAGCTTTCAATGTGAGCCTCTATTTCAGCTATTGGCTTTGATATTGGATCGGTTATGGAGATCGGCTCCTTCTTTACAATCTGAGGGTATTCTAATTCTTTTCTATCTGACATCTACACACCTAAGTTATCCTGATTATCAACTAATATATACACACAGCAAATAATAGTTTTATACAAGTTATCTTTTATTTTGTTTGACAATGAATTTATTCAATTCATCTTCTTTAAAACTCTATATGAGTTATTTGTATTTTCAACATTTCCCTCTGTTCCAAGGTTATAGCCTAAGGTCTAACCCACCTAAAGTTTTTAACCCTAAAGCTCTGATACCATGTTGTAATGCCCCCAAATTCAAGTACTTGAAACCCGAACTTGGTGCTTTACGATACCATTTCTATGAGCGAAAATAATACTAATAATAATAACAATAATATAAATATCAAACTTAACTTACATTTATCAAAGTCTAATCCCAATTATGCAACCTTTACTATAATTCCTTACATGATAGATAATACTTATCATTGTCTTAATACAATTTAACTATTATAAAAGATACCATTAAACATAATCTATTTGATTTCCTTTTTACTTGTTATTGTCTGAACCTTCGGGTTGATCATGCCTAGCTGAAAACATTTAAATTTAAAACAAGAATGAGCATTAGGGTGCCCAGCAAGTAATAACAATTAGAAATATAATTAGCTGAAAGAAATAAATGTTTTCTTTGTACATCACTTCTACAACGAATTTATAGTTGTGAAGTAAACTGAACCGATAATAATAACATAACAATTCTATCTCAAATTTTTGAAACTACGTATTGACTATATATATTGGGTAGTCGACATACTATGAACATTAATTTCTATTTTCGAAAAGGTTAGACAGAACTTCATCTGTAAACCGTCATAACTTACGGGCACGAGGGTGTACATCCCATGGACCCTGTATTGATCAATACTACATTGCAAGAACGATATTATCATTCACTCTGTCCGCCTTGGGCGCATAAAAGTTTTCCCTTGATCGGGATGTTCATATTTAGTCTGGAATCTGAACCAAAATAATTTGATTAGATACAAAAAGGTTTTATCATATTCAACGGTATTTCTGAATCTGTGTATAGCTGGGTCAAATAGATTAGACAGCTTTATATATATATATCAACATGTGTTTAACTACAATGATTATCCAAGTGGGGACACTTATATAACCATATTTCGAAATTAACAAAAAGAATATATATATGACTTATATAATATAATATCATGTTGATAAATAATGATCGGATATAATATATACGACAATAAAGTTAATAATCTAATACAATAATAATATAATTCTGAAACTTCTTACTCATGTCCATTGCATAAAGGAAATGCAAAGGTAAGATACTTGTCTGGTCTGTTGCTTACAATACGCAACTTAGATTTATCTTTTATATAGCAACCTATCATTAATAATATCATTTGATCCATTAGAATAACATACTATAACACATAGTACTGCTTATTGCAGTCAACACATAACCTAATCACATTGTCACACATATTCAACAGTCATTGAATCACAAACAAACATTAATACAGTCAAAATATCTAAGTTCAGATCAATTTCTAAAACATGTCGATGTACCAACGGCTTTATCGGGTAATTATCGAGTCTAAGACTCTATCCTGTAGTTCATATCTATTTAGACTATTTAAATAACAGTCTTATCATTTTTAAATAACTTACAATAATTTTTAAACAATTATTATAATTTATTCTAATTTTTCAAACACCGGAATCATTATAAAATGATTTAAATATCAAATAATTCGATTATCATTAATATTTAATTAATATTAAACCATTAATGAAACTATTGTCAAAATATTAAAGTTATTTATAATAACTCAAAGTATTTTTAAAGTATTAATATTACCTTGAATGATTTTTAAAACAATTAAAATTATTATTAAATAATTACCATTAATATTTAAATATTAATGCATTACTTATCAAAATATTAAAAGTCCTTAATTATAACTTAAAATATTCTTAATTCATTTATTTCCTTTTAAATAAATAAAAACTATTTTTAAACGATTTATTTAATATAATTATTAAATAAATCTAATATCATTTAATATTAAATTAATATCATTAATATTAAATTATTAATGAAATTATTCTTTAAATATTAAAAGTTGTATTTTATAACTTCAAATATCTTTAAACACTTTATTTTCATTTTAAATGATTTTTATAATATTAAAATCATTTTTAAACTAATTTATTTAATATATTTATTAAATAATTCTAATATCATTAATAGTAATTAATTAATGAAATTTACCTTTAAATATTAAAAGTTATATTTTATAACTTCAAATATTTTTAAACTATTTATTTTCATTTAAAATGATTTCTATAATATTAAAATGATTTTTAATTAATTTATTTAATATAATTGTTAAATAAATCTAATGTCATTAATATTAAATAATTAATTAAATTTGTCTTAAAATATTAAAAGTTATATTTTATAACTTAAAATATTATTAAATACCTTTTATCATTTAAAATAATTTTTAATATATTAAAATCATTTTTAATTAATTTATTTAATGTATTTATTAAATAAATAAATTTCAATAATATCCAAATAAATATTAATATTTATGAAAAATATGTCAAATTATTAAAAGTTAATTTTTATAACGTAAAATAATTTTTAAAACTATTTTTGGAATTTTTGGAAATTAATTTCTATTTTTAAATGATTTTAGAAATTAATTTAATTAATTTTAATAAAACAGTCGCTAAAGACTGCCTATATCGACAGAATCGTCGCTAAGGGTGTTCTTCGTGTTCTTCATGCAACCCAGAAATTTATATGCAGTTAACGAGGGTACTACTTTGACCAAGCGTAACAATCGGATCATGGTGTTTCTAGTCTATCTATTGACCACAGTGTGTAGAACTAATGTAATACTATACGATTCAACAACAAACACGAATAAACAACATAAAACGAAAGAGATCCGAGCCTCCAAAAATCATGTCAGGCGTGTTCTTGAGTTTCTGAGCTGCTCACAAACTCAAGCAGTTTCAAGGGTCCTTTTTTGGGCCTTGATTAATCCAGTGTCTGGTTATGTTTTAAGTATTTTTATGATACCAGATTGCAGTACATATGTCAAAGAACAGAATAATAACACTAAACCAACCTAAATACATCACATAAGTACGATCAAAACTGGTCAACCCATGCCAGAAAATGTGTTCTTCACGAATCTAGGTTTTTCCCATAAATTCATAAGGCTGGTGGTCAACCCTAGTTTGACCACCCATATCTTTGATCATGAAAAGATCTGGCTGTTACCTGGATTTTAATGTGTAATATTCATGACAATGTACAAGTATATAACATCAACATGGCAAAATAACTTAAACACAGCAAGATCCATGGACTTCAAAATGGTTGTCAGACTTTTCTGGGTAATCTGGGTTACCCAGATTCGTTCGCTCATGGTCGGTTAACGACCGTTGACCAAGAATAACTTCCAATATAAACCAGTTCTGACCCTGATTCGAGTTCCAGAGGAAAGACCTCATAACATACTTCAAGATCAAACACTTAAACAACAAAAACAATAAACAGGTAGAGATTTATAGGGCCTGACATTCGTTGTCAGACCACAAAAAATAAATTCCCAGATTTTGAAAATCTTCAAATCCGAGCCTATAGATGTTATGGATCTAACATCTATCAACCAAGATCATCTTAATACACTACAAACAACACATTTTAACACTTAATCATAACTTTTAACATAACAACTAAGATCAGATTTTGAAATTAGGTTTATACCTTCTATGAATGATTTCTGATTCTGGCTTCTGATTTTGGTATATGTATTTCGTGGGGCTGGTTTTGTGACTGATTTTAGCAAAGGATTTCGTGGATTTTAGAGAGAGAGGGTCTAGTTGGGTGTTTGTGCAAAAATGGCCTAACAAATGATCATTTCTCTCTCTTAAATCTATTTATATAAGTGGTAGTTGCATGTATGGTTGATATAGAGGCAGAGTGCTGGCAATTATAGAGCACATGGGGTTGTTGGTTTAGGTCACCAACTCACCTATAGTCAAAATCTACAAACTAGCTTCAATAATGCATAGAAGGGTATAATGGTCATTTGCCTTGGAATTTTAATGGCAATCTTGTAATCCTTGCAAACCCTTAGGGTTTGACCCTTTGGGTTTAGCACAAAATGAAATTCTAGGTTTTCATTTAGGGTTTAAAAAATAAAATAAAATAAAAAATTAGTTTCTAAAAATGAAATTAGGGTTTCTTAATTTTGTTTAATTTTCTAATTATGTTATACATGAATATTAGGTTTAGGTTTTACTCAATACAATTAAGATTGCTAATTTAGCAATTAGGGCTCCAATTTGATAATTAGGGTTCCTAATTTAAAAATTATGGTTTCTAATAATTAAGGTTTTTCCTAATTAGGGTTATATTTAATAATACCCGACATTAACCACTTTAACGCGATTACATAACTTCTTGAACTCTCATGTGAGTTCCAATTAGGGTTTATAATTAACCCTTAGGGTTTCTAGAATTAAAAATTAGGTTTCTGAATTTAGTAATTAGGGTTCTCAATTAATTAGGATTTCTAAGTATAATTAAGGTTTTACCTAATTACTTTAAATTCTGTAATACACGACATAATTCACATAACACGGTTACAAAACAGTCTCGAACTCATAATTGAGTTTTAAATTAGGGTTTCTCATTTCAGAAATTAGGGTTTTACAATTAGGGTTTTTCTAAAGATTAATTAGGGTTTTTAGACTTTAATTAGGGTTTACCTAATTAATCATTTAATACACAACATAAAACATATAACACAATTATATAACAATCTTAAATTTCCCATTTGAATTTAAAAATAGGGTTAAATAAATTAATGCTAGGATTTTAACATTATATACCATAATTGACCGACTATTATCAATACGTACATACAGTACATATTTATAGCGCTAAAAAATCAAAATATAATTAATATTATATTATTATTCTCATTCCTTGCTAAAAATCCAAAATTAGGGTTTGGATTCCATATCTGATTTATTCTTCCATATTTAACCTTAATAATTAAAGTAAAATAATTAACTTAATAATCAGTACTAAAATTCATATAATAAAATAATTATTATAATTATTCTAAAAATCATTTCATGTTTTATTTAAATAATATATAATTATATTTTCATGGAACATAATGAATAAAAACATTTTTACCAGTAAAATTAATTATTATAAGAATATAATTTATAATGATCAATAATTCTAAAATAAAATTAATTGTAATTATTCATGTAATAAATATATTTTATATTCATCACATAAATACATACACATTATCTTGCACATATTCCTCATATTAATTTTAATAAGTATAAAAAAATTATACGCAAAATTTCCGATTTAATTATATAGAAAATATCGGTTTTATTACAATTTTAATGTAATTTGAATTTTTGTTGTTTTGATTAATTAACAAAATAATTTGATTTTTAGTTTTTTTAATTAGTATTTGATGTAAATATGTTATGTTTTGAATTTTAGTATTTTGATTAAATGATGTAAATATGTTATCAACTTATTTTATTTAATTAGTTATTTTGATTAGTTAACAAAATAATTTGAATTTTAGTATTTTGATTAAATGATGTAAATATGTTATGTTTTTTTTATTTTGAATTTTAGTATTTTTTTTGTTTTGATTAAATGATATATATTGTTTTATTTAGAATATGTTTTATATTTAAGTCTGTCACGCCATCACATTTGAACCTTGTTTGTCTTCTGTTAACGGCAGGGGCATGGGAGACCCAAAAAATATAACGTTAAGGGTACTTTTGGAAGAAAAAAAATTAGTTTAGGGTGCAAGTGGGACATCGGGATAAAAGTCAGGGGCATTTTTAACCCTTTGCCCTATTTTAATATGCTTCGCTGTCAATTATTATGTTCTATTATGAGGATTGTCTATTGTGATTTGAACTTAATTGTTTAATTGATTGGCCATCAATTACCGTGATAATCTATATGAACTCGAGAGATGAAGTATAGATTTAGATTTGATCATGATAGCATGTGTTTGTGATTTCTGCATAGATGGAATTCATGATTCGTGTTTAGGATAGAGATATATGCCTTTATGCCATATGTAATCTTATGGAGAACTTGTGCTTTAAATCCTTTTTAATTGTAATTCACATAGAGATATAGTGGATTAGTTAATTAGGGTGTCTTGCTTAATTCTATCATATGTGGATTTAAGTGAGTATGTGTATTATGCATCGAGAGGTGGTTTTATCTGCTTTAGTGTTCTTGATTAACAATTCAGGATAAAGAATAATTGATAAGAAGTGTGTTAACTTAAATGAAGCAATAAGTGAAGTTGTGATATTAAATCTCCGTAATCTTAATTTAACTAGTGGTAATTAGAATTAGTTTACTTATAAATTTTAATTCATTCGTTTAAATAAGATTGAGTTGGTTACGGGTTAGTACTTGGTGATTTTTATTAAACAATTTCTTGTGGGAACGATACTCTACTTTCACTTTATTACTTGTTGACCACGTATACTTGTGTGTTATGCATAATTAGATTTTACCCAACAATTTAGGATTATAACTAGGAGGGAAGAGATGAGTAAAACTTTCGTTAGTGTGTCCTACCTAAGCTTATTCGTTATTTAATTAATTGGTCGATTAGAATATAAGGATAATATGTGGCTTGTCAATTTCTTTAATTAACCCTTATTTTGTGGCAGTATTTGAGAATGACATATGAAAGAGATAAGCAATGGAGCATATGAGACCATTGAGACACTGCTAATCAATAACCAGAATAATGTGCATCAGGAAGGCAATAATCCTCCTATAAACAACACCATCGACCAAATGATGAATGATGGGGTGTTTAGGAGCTTTCTGCACCATCAACACCAGATGAGAGAGACTCATGTTCAAAATGCAGGTGGAAACAATGGTAACTCACGGCTGGTCACTGCCAAGTAATTCAAGGAGTTGGGACAGCCAGAGTTTTTAGGAAAGCCAGAGCCACTTAAGGCAGAAGCTTGGATTAAGTAGATCACCAAAGTATTTGATGTCCTGGGATGCACAGAGGAGTAAAAGGTTCACTTCGTCACCTTTATGTTGCATGGAGAGGCATATTACTGGTGGAAATCTGTGAAACGTCCTCATCTTTTCGCACTTAAGATGTCTTGGGTGAAGTTCCAAGAATTGTTTAACGATAAGTAATTTCCATAAAGTATTCGTCATATGAAGGAGGTGGAATTAATCAAAATAGAACAGAACAATATGACTTTATCACAATACAAGGCCAAGTTTGCGGAATTGTCCCGGTTTGCATCCCATTTGGTGGATAATGAGGAACGAATGACATAAATGTTTTTGAGAGGTTTAAAACCTAAAATTTGTCAATACCTCATTTCTCATAAACTTTATTTGTTTTCATATGTGGTGAATAGGGCTCAATTATTGGAGCGAGATAATGAGACAGTTCAACCAAAAGACAACAATCGACAGCACGATAATAGTCGTACCAGTGGCAACAGTCATCACAATAGTGATAACCAGCGTGGAGGAAATTATCATACCAGAAATGATAACCACTTCGGTGGTAATATTGGCCAAGATAATAGAAAAAGTGAGTTAAGTGGAAATTTTAAAAAGAGAATATTTAATAATGACCGAAAGACATTGGCAGCAGCACCAGCACCCGTTTTTAGGGGAGGAGAACGACCATCAGTCGTATGTTACAAATGCGAACAAGAGGGGGACATCAGTCCAAACTGTACACAACAACCCAAAGTGTGCTACAGTTATGGAAAGGAAGGTCACATAGCTCAAGTGTGCCCTATAGAGAAGTCGAGTCTCGCTAGGATGGTGAAACCAAAGGTTATCCCAGACAAGTCAAAGTTGGTGGTTCAGAAGAGAGCTTTTGTCATGACTTCCCAAAAAGCGAGGAACCTGAACGAAGTTATCACGGGTAAGTTAGTCATAAACTCTTGCAAAATCTATAACTTATTAGATACCAGTTCTACCCACTCTTTTATTTCACCTGCTTATGCTCAACGTTTGAACTTGACCCTTGAGAAATTAGACTTTGACTTATCTTTTGAAACTTCATTGGGAGAAACCTTCGTTACATCCACTGTTTATAAATCTTGTTTGATTTAAATTGGCACCCTCACATTACCTATTGATCTCATCTCTTTGAAAATACTTGCATTTGATGTGATTTTAGGAATCGACTGGTTAACTACTCATCATGCTAAAATTGATTATTTTCTTAATGTCGTTAGTTTTCATATTCCTAACCAACTTGTTATGTGAATTCAAGCAACCAAATCATTAAAATCAATCACTGTCATCTCATGCCATAAAGCCATTCGTTTATTGAGAAACGAATGTCAAGCTTTCTTAGCCCATGTCATCAATTTAAACAAAAAATACGTCAGATTTGAATGATATTTCTGTTGTTAATAAATTTCCTGACGTATTTCCTGAAGAATTTCTTGGCCTACCCCCAGAACATGAAATTAAATTTTGTATTGACCTTGAACCCGATACAAAACCCATTGCCAAAGCTCCATATCGAATGGCTCCTATTGAACTTCGGGAGTTAAAAGTCCAACTTTAGGAATTGTTAGACATCGGTTTCATACATCCTAGTACATCGCCTTGGGGTGCTCCTATTTTATTCCTAAAGAAGAAAGACGGGAGTATGAGACTCTGCATTGGCTATCGAGAGTTGAATCATATCACCATAAAAAATAGTACTCATTACCTCGTATTGATAACCTGTTTGACCAGTTGCATGGTGCTTAATTCTTCTCAAAGATCGATCTTCGTTCTGAATATCATCAGTTAAAGATTAAAACTGATGACATTTCAAAGACTGCCTTCAAGAACTTGATACATGCATTATGAATTCTTAGTTATGTCTTTTGGATTGACTAATGCTCCTGCTACCTTCATGAATATGATGAACCGAATACTCAAGGAATATTTGGATCATTTTGTAGTTGTCTTTATTGATGACATCCTCATTTATTCTAAAATCCATGAAGATCGTGAGCAACACTTAAGGCTGATACTCCAAAAGCTTCGTGAAAATCAACTATATGTTAAGTTAAAGAAATGTGAATTCTAGCTTGAGGAAGTAGCATTCCGTAAGCACATGATATCGAAACAAGGAATATCAGTTGACCCGGCAAAGATTGAAGCAATACAAAGTTGGGAGCAACCTAAGTCAATAACCGAAATACGTAGCTTTTTGGGCTTAGCTGGTTATTATCAGAAATTCGTGGAAGGATTTTCTCGAATCGCCACTCCATTAACTCAGCTGACTCGAAAAGATACAAAGTTCGGTTGGAGCGAGGAATGTGAGAAGAGTTTTCAAGAACACAAGAGAAGACTCATTTCAGCACCTGTTCTGACAATACCATCTGGCTCGGAGGGATTTGTCATTTACAGCGATGCTTTAGGAAGGGGTCTAGGTTGTGTTCTCATGCAACATGGGAAAGTCATAGCCCATGCCTCTTGAAAACTCAAAGAATATGAGATGAATTATCCTACTCATGATCTAGAGTTGGCAGCATTCATTTTTGCGTTAAAGATTTAGAGACACTACCTGTATGGGGAGAAAGTTGAGATCTACACAGATCATAAAAGCCTCAAATATTTCTTCACTCAAAAGGAACTCAACATGTGGCAACGACTTTGGCTTGAGTTGTTGAAAGATTATGACAATACCATCCAATACTGTTGGGTAAAATCTATATACGCACAACACGCAAGTATACGTGGTCAACAAGTAATAAAGTGAAAGTAGAGTATCGTTCCCACGAGGAATTGTTTAACAAAAATCACCAAGTACTAACCCGTAACCAACTCAATCTTATTTAAACGAATGAATTTCAAATTATAAGTAAACTAAACTACTATTAAATTCCACTAGTTAAATTAAGATAACCAAGATTTAAGATCACAACTTCACTTATTACTTCATTTAAGTTAACACACTTCTCATCAATTATTCTCTATCCTGAATTGTTAATCAAGAACACTAAAGCAGATAAAACCACCTCTCGATGCATAATACCCATATTAACGCCAATCCACAATTAAGATAGAAATCAAAAACACCTTAATCAACTAACCCACTATATCTCTATGTGAATTACAATTGAAGAAGGTTGAAGAATAAGTTCTCTATCCGATTACATGCGATGTCAAGCATATCTCTACCTTAACAATAATCAAAAATCTTCTATTGACAAAATTCATGACACATGTTATCATGATAAGATCTAAATCAATACTTCATCTCTCGAGTTCATATAGATTATCACGGTAATTGATGGCCAATCAATTAAACAATTAAGTCCAAATCACAATAGACAATCCTCACAATAGAATATAATAATTGATAGGGAAGCATATTAAAATAAACTACACAATAAGATCCATTGTAATCTCAAACAAAGAATTAGTTCATTGAATTAAAACTAAGAATCCACAATTGAATACACATTGAAAGATAAAAATAAGAGTAGAGTAAAGAATAAATCTGTTGTCAGTAGATCTCCATCTTCCTCAAGCTCCTGCTCTTGATCTTCAATGGTCTTCAAGTTGCTTCAATATCCAAAACTATTTAGAACTAGTGTTTTGATCTAATTTACTCTAATCAAATCTAATTGAATCCTCTATCTAGTCTCTATTCTCCCTCAATCCTTGTGATTCTCCTCCTTTTATAAGTCTCTTCATATGTCTTTAAGTCTTCTTGGAAGTTCTCTTGGAAGTCCTTGTGTCAATCGGATCGAAACAATCCTTTTCGGACTCAAATTGGACCAAAATTCTCATTTTCGCGCATTTTTTGGACTACCCCCGCCCCGGTGGGGGTTTATGCTTGATTTGGGCCCGCCCCGACGGGCTAGGGTTCTAACTTGTGGCTGGTACGCCTACCCCGGCGGCGGTTTTGTGACGGAAAATTTTCTGCTCTGACGTCCCTTGGGAAAACGGCCATAACTTTTGATCCGGGAAGAGTTATGAGACCTGCCACCTATCAAATCGAAGATATCGACGAGATCTACAACTTTCATTATTTAAGAGTTCAGAAATAATGAATGGATGAAGGTCGAAATTGGGCTGGAAGTGACTGCTGTGCAAATGACCATCCAAAATAGTGACGTTCGACGTCCGTTGGTACACATGTCATAACTCTTGCATCCGAACTCCGATTGGAATGATTCAAGATGTTCTGGAAAGCTAAGAAAAAGCTCTAAAATGTAATCCAAGTTCCAAACCAAGAACATGAAATAAACATAAAAGCCCAAACGATGTCTGGATTGCTTTTCTTTGCGTTTTCATACCAATTCTTTGCGATTTCAACTCCCAAGCATATAATTTACAAAACGAACACAAAATGCATGAAAAGTAACTAAGAAACATAAGATTAAGCAAATAATTCAAGTAACAGATACCAGATAAGTAGGTATAAAACCTACTTATCAATCTTATCTGCCATCTCATGTTCAATGGATAGGATGGATAATCCATTCAACCTTTCTTGTGACATAGTTGAGCGGAGATAGTTCTTAATTAGCTTCAACTTCAAAAAACTTCTTTTTTCGGAAGCAACCATAACAAGAATAGTCAATAATATCTGATACGCAATCCACACATTTGGGTAACAATCCTCCATCAATTTCAATTGATTGAGCAGTTCAATTGGTTTCATGATCTCTTTTGGTAAACCTTCTATGAAGACTTTCAATTTTGAAAATAACTCATTTTCGTTGATATCAAAAGTTCCTTCATGTTTCAAAGCAGCTTCTAACTTGGAGCAATACATCTTCAAAAGTTCATCGTTTGTAGATTATAACTTGTTCACATCAAACAAAAAACTCCAAATTTCCTCATATTTCTCAAACTGTTCAAACCGGCTCTTAAGTGATGAAAGAGCTTGATCTACTATGGATAAGAAGTAATTAACTCTAAATGAGTCTTCAGCCGAAAGGGTCACCTCTTCACTCCCATTCTCATCAAAATGTTTCTTTTGATGAATGACACGTTTCTCGTAAAATATGGGCTCAACTCCCATTTTGGACGCAATTGCCTTAGCTTCATCAATAGCCTCCGCCAAACCACTTTCTCTATATTTCTCAAGAAAGGAAATAAGCCCATTTAATGGGTCACTGGCAATATCAATATGCATATCTTCTTTTTGTAAGGTCTTATTGACAATGCTAACTGAAAACAAAATAGTATGCCAAACAACCATGCTAACTAAGAATCCAAAATCCTCAATTGCTTATCTTACTAAGACATCAGCTTCACTCTTTGCACCAGCATCGTCACGAGAATCAACCAATTCAAGTAAAGCCTCTTTGATTTCTGGAGCTTGGTATCTTATTGCTCTAACACTTTCTACACGACTTTCCCAACGCGTTTGTGATAATAACTTAACAGTGAGATTTGCAACATGTTTTATCAAAACTTTCCATCGCTTGGTAGAAGCCGTAAACAAACTGTAGATACGTTGTACAACTCCAAAAAAAAGATGTAGCTTTGTTACAACAGTTGGCCATATCGCAAAGCACGAGGTTAAGACTATGGCAACCACATGGCGTGTAAAATGCTCTAAAATTTCTATCGAGAAACCTTTTCTAAACACCTTTGTGTTTCCCTTTCATATTGGAGCCGTTATCATATCATTTCCCTCTTATATCACTAATGTTAAGTTGAAGAGTGGACAAGACTTCTTCTAGTTCACCAAAAATTCTGGATCCCGTTGTATCTTTCACTTTCAAAAATTGTAAGAAGAATTCCTCCACTTTTGATGCACTCATTGAAACATCCACACATCATATTATAAGTGACATTTGTTCTTCGTGACTTATATCTAGAGTACAATCAAGAATCATGGCAAAATATTTTGCATTTTTTATCGTATAAATCATTGCACTTTTGACATCATCAACAAGCATTTGTATTAATTCATTCTGAATTTTATGGCTAAGATAATGGTAATGAATCTCACCTTTCAAAATCCACCGAAAGGGCTCTTGCATTATTGGATCATATACAACAACCATTTCGATTATGGTTAGAAAAATCCCATTCTTCTCTTGATAAATCTACTCATTATCTCCACGAAATGCTAAATTCACTTTAGCAAGTACTTTCACAACAGCATTTATCCTTACTAGTACCCCTTTCCAATACATTTTCTCTTTGTTGATTTGATCTTGCACACTTTGGTCGATTGTTTCATTCTTTTTCAATCTCCTCTCTAATTCAATCTATTTACTCATGCAAACAATATGTTCGTTACTACCTTCATGACTTTTAAGCCTTTGACCAATATTTCTCCAATTTCTCAAGCCATTAGTAGCCAACAAAGTATTGTTTTCACCTTGCGCAAACAATTTACAACAAAAGCAAAATACTTTGTCGGAAGCACTTGAATATACAAGCCACCTCCTATCTTTCTTCTCTCCATTTGACAAACGACGGATGTAATGAAAGGAAGTGAAATGCCTACCCTCTGTATCCTTAGAAAATTGATTCTCATCTCTTCTTAAAGGCCCTATTTCAACTACAAAGTCAATAAAATTTTGATCAATTTTTGTCCCAATTGCTTAGATCATCAATGTTTGTAGGTCCATATTCACAATCCAAGCCTTCATTTTGACCCTCGTCATTTATATCTTCATGGTCACTCTCATTCACGAATTCATTTGGTTCCTTTGCAAGGACATTTGTATCTTCCACTAAATTTTCTTATTCTTCATTCCCCGTATCTACTATCTGTTCTTCATTATCTGACTGTTCAACCACACTAGAACTCTCCTTTTGTTTCTTACTACCAAAATATTTATTGAGTGAACCCGCTTGAGATTGAACTAATTCATCCGCTTTTTTCTTTCTTTTTCTTTTTTCAGATCCAGACATATACTTTTTAGGAGCCATGGTGAATTAAAATTTAAAAATCTGCAAAATTCCAGTATAATCTCGTGATTATCTATAAATTAATTATCAAATAGTGCCTACTTTATTAAGAGTCTAACACTACTCCCAAACATTTAAAAAAACCCAAAAGAGATTAAATTTTTCACTTGATTCATAATAGCATAAACAAATCTACTCAATCATTCATCAAACCCAATTAAATTCAACAATGCTTCTAAATCTCATAAACAAAACAATTAATTTCAAAACCCTAAAAAATAGAATTAATACCTGAAATTAGCTTGAAATTTGTGAGAAGGAATAACATTTAACACTTGAGCCTTTAATATGCCACACGGTCCAGTGGGTCTACTATTTTTCTTCTGTGATTGAATCTGCGACGAACTTCTTCTTCATTGTTCTTCTCGGCTTTCTCGAGAAGTCACCATAGATTGCTTATTTGATTTTCAAATGGAAGCAAAAAGCCAAAAAGGTTTGTACGTGTAAAAAAGTTGTGTAGTTGTAATATGAAAAAATGCCTTCCTGATTCAAAAACTACAAGTCTGCCATTGAGATTTGGGCCTATTTCATTGGGTAAATTTTTTGTGGGACTTTAAATTTAAACTAACGTGGGCTGGGTTCTTTTGTTTGGGTTGAGTTCTTTTATTTGGGTATATATATACATAACATAAATACTCTTGGGGCCGTAAAGAATTGTCAATTTTAGTAGGCCTAAAGCCCGGGCACCTTGGGCTTTAGCCCAGGGCCAGTGTTGAATGTTGTGTTGGTGAGCTTTGGATGAATTAGAAAATAATTTAAAAATTACTTGACAGAAAAGAAATAATTGAATACGTATAATTTTTTATATGTGATGTATCTGAGCTTATTAAAAAAAGACTTTGAAATTAGATTATCAAGTTATCCATTTATTAGATATTGATATATTTGTAATTAAGGGATAATATATGAATAAAAATATATTAGCTTATGTTATTTTTTCTTTTAAATTTGTTCACTTTTATATTGTTTTTTTAAAAAAGGGATATCTTATATCTATTTATTCTTGGGAAATGTTATAAATGTCTACAAACAGAGTGTTTAAACATAACTCACATAAGATAAGAAATTAATATTAGTTATTATTATCTATTAGTTAGTATTATTATTAATATTGTTATTGTTATTCTTATTAATATTATTATTGTTATTATTTTTAATAATAATAGTAATAATATTAATATTAGTTATTATTATTATTATTATTAATACTAAGTTAATATTAATAATGGATTAATGTTGTATTTTTAGGTAAAAGATGGACAACTGGGATTATGGGCCAATATTTGACCCAAGTGTTCTTTACGATCAACAAAATCATGTCTCAGATGACGTATATAAAGGGAAAGATAGGGAAAAACTAGGATCGAGTCAATATATCCAACAAAAATACAATCAATGGAACTTAACAAAGGCCCAAAAAAATCTTCTAGATAAAAGTGGGTTTGGGATTTTTAATTTTCGAGGGGTTGTACACCAAACATACCTTAGTATCATATGTGACGCCCCCAAATCTGGATCTCTTCAAACCTCGGATCCGGTCCGCCACGATACTACTATCGTCAAACTATTTATATTTCTCATTCATAACTTAATGAATAAACTTTACTTATTACAATTTAGAATATAAATTCTCTCCATTACCAGGATCTGCACAATGACCCCAAACTTTTATAAGTTTCACAACTTGGTCATTTACTATTCATGTTTTATATCACATTCGATGTTATATAAATATGCGGAATAATTTAAACTTTTTCAATCTCTTTTGGAAATAAATCTTTTATTGATATCTTAACTTGAATCAATTACATATCCTTGAATCAAATTATGTTATGATTCATTCTATTCGAATTACTGTATAAATTTTTACACCTCGATTCGAATTTCACTATGTATCACATAGTACAACTTAACATGTATTACACATTGTAAACTACTGTCATGTACATCTCTTAGAACCTAAACATGGTTCAAGAGTATATATTTAAATAAATGAATCAATCTTCTTCGATACTATTGAAGTCTATCAATCAAGTAGCACAAAATCTTTACCGTGAGTCCTTAACCTGCAAAAGTGGTTATTTGCAAGGGTGAGCTCGATATCCTAGCAATTCTAATAATTTTCATGCAGCACATAGCATATAATAGCATATTCAGTTCATGCATACATAATCGATTAATATTTACTACGCATGTTACTTTTCACATAACATGCATAGAGGTTTATATCACAACCATATCATCAAAGATCAACTTTCATAGTTCATACATATCTCATATGCATCTCATATATATACATCAACATTTGCATAACATAATATAGCTCAACTAACAGTTATCAAATTCATATATCAAATATGAACTAAAAGACTTGCCTGATTCGTAGTTTATGAACTACGACTTAACTGCTTAACGCTTATCTGCACTTCGTGTATTCCTACACAGTTATATAATCATGGATTCATATCCATCAGTAACATATTTCATGCATTCTCAATGTAATAACAATGTTACATTGTTTCCTAACTAGGTTCATAAAACCTACATTTCACTTTCTCATCACATTCTCAGAATAGCTAGGTCCGTATAGGTATACCTTAACCATTCGGACATCAACATCCGTATATATCTATCACACACTTGACTCGTTATGGGATCGACATATTTAAAACTCATTTAGGTAAGTTCAAACGTACATATAGACGTCTAACTTAGTGGTAACTTCATACAACATCACATATCCTATATTTTCATAGCACAAATCAGATTACGAATTCAAACAACGTATCATTACTTTATATCTTGAAAACATTCCTTTGGACTTTAACATTGGAAAGTCCTAACTATCATTCATCTCTATCACCTAGCATGCTTTCTACATATTATATAGTATGTTGGTCACATATTACCAGTTAAAGAAATCGTATAAGCATGCCTCGAACTTCAGTTCAAAAATAGAAACTATTCATGACTGTTGGATGGCACATTATACTACTGCTCTGAGGCTTAGGGACTGCAGAGTACTACTGTCCCCTTAGCTGAACCAAGGTTGAGCTTTTGCATTCCTAGTTTCAGTCCAAACTTTAGTACACATATACACTTATACTTAACAGACATACACGTTAGAGGTCTTTACATACTTATATGACCACTTCAAGTTCAACCTTATATGTTAGGGACTTTAGTTTAGGATTTTCACGAAATCAAAACCAAATAGGGTTATGAAATCACTAGGTGTACTAATTAGCCTTATGTTCTCCTAAAGAGGACACATAATCTGTACTACACATGCTCATACCTATTCATATCTTTTACTCATAGCTAGCATCGTTTAACACTTTAAAATATGCTTTAACCTTATGTTTGGTTTACTTCCATTACGTTTAACATATACAACTTATGTTTAGAGACATAATGAAACATAACATGGCATCTCAAGCCTTTAAAATCTAAATACTCATATATAATGCAACTTAAGTTCAAAACATGCTCAAGGTTGCCTGTAAAATCATTTTTCATGAATGATGCAATATAGCACATATAAATTATATCTAGGGATATTATAGACATAACATGACTTATAAATCCTTTAGAATCTAGATGTCCATGTGATGCAACTAGATTTTGAACATATGTTCAAGGTTACCTTTGAAACCGCATTTAAACTTGACAATGACATTCAACACATACAAGACAATTTTAAGACTCTATTCATATGTAGTTAAGTCATGTTAACATGCTCGCAAGATCAGAATGTATATCAAGTAGCATTTATGTACCTTAATTCTTTTATATCAAGTTTTCATAAAAACTTCTTTCACACAAGGTCTAACAAGTTCGATTATGAACAAAGGAACTATGTATACTACTCATTTATGTGAAAAATCAGTCATGTTAACATCTTTTCAAGTTTCGAATCTATATCTTGTAGCATTCATGTCCATTAGCTTATTATACTTGAAAATTTCTCTAACACAAGACTTAACAAGTTAGTCATGGATACGGACACCATAAGCATTATATCATGCTCATTTACATATGTAATCCATCATGTATATCAATCACTAAGTTCACAACTTGTAAAACATAAGTTTCCTCGAGATTTGTTTTCAAAACTTAAAGTCTTTGTTAAAGATCATGTTGGACACTTCATAATTCACAAGGAAACTTTATAACACTACCTATTTCTCATGTATATACAAGTCATAATACCATATTAGTAACAACCTAGCATGACAGAGTCCATCAACTGGTTCTGAAGTACGGCGCAGTTGCGCCACGTCGAAGTCAAAAGCAGTAAACAGACTATGTTTTGCAGAGTGTTTACCAAACTTCATTTCCCTTGATTCAAAATGTTCCAAACCATTACTAAAGTGTTCATACATGTAAGTAAACTTCCTAAACACCTTATAACATGTTTATTCATATCAATTAACATATGAATTCAAGAAATTTCAAGAATTAAACTAGACCCGTTTCAAGAACGTAGTTAGAATTTATACCTTCTTGAGCTTGAATTGGACCTTCTACACTATGAGTATACTTCTATATTAGCTCAGCAATTTATGCTCTCCCTTAGACTATCAAACAACTCCTTAGAAACACAAATATCTGATTTGTAGCTTGTATTTATAGAAGAGGCATGGACTAGACATTGACATTACACAAGATTGGAGTCCATAGTGTAATGGGAAGAAACAAAGGTTGCTTGAGAGTTGTTTAATAACTCAGTACCAACCACCTAGCTAGCCATGATCACCTATGCTTAGCCATTTGGAAATTACGTGTTTTAGCTTCAAGTCACTATCCATGTCCTTTGTGACACTTAATTTGGGACAGGAGAGAAAAATCTCAGCATTCTTGCAAAACATAGGTTATACACTTGTACACAAACCCTATTCTTAGGTTATATTGTATACACATATAATCCATACATGGGTTCTAACATAATGTCACAATATGATTTACCTAATTAATATTTCAAGGTAGTAGATGTGGTATAGAAATTTAACATACATATAATCCATGTACATTTTATCACACCGGTATATTTTATTAAAATAATAGTTTACAATATGTTCATGATATATTATTTTAATATATGCCCACATACATATTGTCACATACACATTTCATGATGTATTCATATCATATAGTTTCAATATATCTTAATATATGGTTACCATATATAGTATAGTCACATAAGTGTCGCACTACACTATATAATGCAGTTGTATTCCATATATATAATATATTCAATATCTCCTTTTTACTATTAATCACCCATTGGAACAGAATTAAATATTTTAATAACACATATCTTGTAGAATACACATTTAATTATCTCATCACATAGGATGAGATAACCAAACTCATTTAAATCAACTTTATGATTTAATCACCTTTACCACATGATTTTTGTATATCATTCGTTCCAATTAAATGTCACACTTCAATTAGTCTTAAGCCATAGGTATTATATACTACTACCCACATTTTCCATATTTACACATAGCAATATTATTTAATGATTATACCCATATTAACATTTTAATTGGGTTAAATATCATTCAGTTGGGTACTTTCAACCCACACAATAATTAATTAATATTAATCATTTCTTTTCAATAATTATTATACACTCCTCTAATTAATATAATATTCTATAATATCGCTTAATTAACCAATATTTAATCTGGGTTAATTAATTAATTCTTATTCAAATTCATTCATGGACAACTTAATCATCATTTAAGATTTTATTATCCCTATGAGTCCTTAGTATCCACTTCATGAATTTTAAATTCCATAAACTTTCTCATAATTTTCTCTGACCAAGCCAAAGCAAAATTGCTGGCAGTCACAGAACTTGAAATGGAGCGATTCATACGTACCAAGTTCAAAAGCAGAACCGATTCTCCTTAGCGAAAAAATGAAACACACGCTTCTAAATACTTTACACATCCTTCTTAAGTGTTAACTTGTCTAACATCAATCCCCTCTTTGGTTTCACACCATCAATAATTTAATTATCAAACTTCGAGTTTTAAAACTCTATTTTTCCTTAATAGTTTAACCAACTATGAAATCTCCTTTAAGAGTTTCTTACCACAAAACTCAAATATAAAGCACCCACTATAATCACATATTCACTATTTACTTAAGTGATTCTTAAACCCCTTCAAATTATATTATTCCATAATATAACTTCCACTTTAATATAAATTAACCAATATTTCTACTTGTTAGTTAATTCTCATAATTAACTAATTTATGCTTTACTATCTCAATCTATCTATGGATAGCTTAAGCACTAACTAAAACTCATATTACATCATACTAGTTACTAGTATATATATTCAAGAAAATGGTGATTATCCATCAAAGAGATTTAATGTCACCAACTCACTATGAAAAAAATAATTCTATAAATTATTTAATGTCAATAGATAAATCTTATCCCTCTTTTTACTAATTGTTGCCTCTTTTTTAATTCAAACAAAAGAGCTCTAACTCATGCAAGTATACATGTGTCAACAAGCAATACATAGTAAGTCGGGTATCGATCCACGGAGAAAGATGTCTAAATTAAACTATTATGCATCAACTAAATCACTATTTTTATATGCTTAAACTAATGCTTATAATTGTGAATTACTCTAAATGCAAATAATAACTAAAATGAGAATAATAATGTAATAAATTAAATCTGGAGATAATGGGATCCTAACTTCATTTAATATGTCATCTAACCACCACCGTCATGCAAGATTATTCACGTATCACAGAAAAGTAGCCAAGAGCACTAATGTAGACATAACCATTTTTCAATGTATCATGACCTACTTACATAACATCCACATGCAATAGACACCATGTAATCATCAATAAAACCAATCTCACTATATTTCTATGTGAGATTGCAGCAATATTGAATTTAAGCACAAACCCTTATTTAACTCATACGGTGAAATAGTATATGTCTATCTGATTAACGAAATACAAAGCTAAGCAAAATAGCCCCATATATGCATGCTATCATGATTACAACCATACTCGCATGTTATTTTTCAATTCCATACAAGCACATAAAACGAATGGTGATCAACCATTCATACATGCAAATCAACCATGATAGAAATTCCTTATAATACGCAAAACAGTCCAGCAATCATGCCATAAGTTAGACTACGTATTAAACTCCGTTAGAATCCCATAATGGAGTTTAGTTCATGATTGACCCAAAAGCCATTATGGGATCAAAGCAATGCATGGAAAATAAATAAGCAATTGAAAGAGAGTAGATAGAATTGATCAAACCCAATTACTGATTACAATCCCAACGTAACGTTCAAATCCTCACTAATATCCAGCAACATAAAAGTAAAGCATCCACAATGACTGAATTCCAAAGAAGAAGTAGAAAATAATGATGTTATGCTTAATTCTCCAATGGAAGTCTCTCAAAGTGTAAACCCTAGTTCTCTATTATGAAAAACACGTAAAAAACTGAAGATAGTCGCGTCTGGTGCCAACCATAATCGTTTATACCAACTCAAACACTTGAATTTTAAAAATTAAAATAACGTCACAACCTCGGTCAATAACGTGTTGCGGTGTGCTTGATCCTCAATAATGATTATCAGCGGGTATGCCTTGAATATAACGTCAGTCTTGATCCGAGAATGGCGCGGACGCGCGTGTTGAAGCTTTGTTGGCCGGCGCATGACGCGCGACTTTTTTGAACTATGCAACCTCAAAGTTATGATCTCGCTTCTTCCTTGCTAAGTCACTCATCGATGATTTGACATGCAACTTTTGCTCTATTTTTCACCACTGCATAGCTTCTTTGTCCACTGATCCTCATGTTGTGCCTTCATTATTCACATGCCATCTACCAATGTCGAGCTCATGCCATTTCATGCACTTTTACACCAAAGGAGTTCTCAGTATATGCAACGCAAAATATTATGAAATGCAACTAAAAACACACTAAAATATACTTGAGATGAGCATAGTTCACATGAATTGATATCCAATAAGTATGTATAAAACCCACTTATCACTAATTCATCTCTACAATGTATAACAAATATATAATAATGATATATATTTATTAAACACAACATCACATTGCTCATATTACCCTATGTAACACAATATTACATACCTCGTAACACAATTATATATATATATATATATATATATATATTCTTATTCGAACCCATCTCACGCTTTAAGAATTTTATTTACTAAATTCTTTATTTAATAATTTCTGAAAATTTGGGTTCTTACATCATATCTGCCTTGGTGGAGAGATAGCAGTCGGAGATCAATACCTTTCATTTAAACTGTGGAGAAATAACAATAACGTTAGAAGATGTCCACTTTATTTTTGGGTTGCCGGTGGTGTGCAAACCCTTAACTTGTCCCTTCTTTGACATCCCGTTGACTTATTTTAGGGATTGTTTTGGAGATGAATTAGGTGCTGAGTATGTTATCTCAAAAAAATGAAGTGCAATTTTATTAGTGTGGTTGCAAGATCATTTTAATAATTGTCCTGAGAAAGAAAGTAAAGATGTTGTAGGTCAACACACAAAGGCCTACATTTTGTGGTTATGTGGGGCAATATTATTCCCAAATAGGAATAAGAATACTGTGCACCCAAGATATATGTCTTTTATTGTCAACGCTGAAGATTGTGTCATGTATTCGTAGGGGGCGGCAGTGTTAGGATATTTGTATACAGCTTTATATACTGTTAATAGGAAATGAGTTAAATATATTAATAGTTGTGTAACACTTACAAATTTGGGCCTATGAATATGTACATATTAGTGACATTTCGTAATAATTGATGACAGTATTTATTGTCACACAATATTTTTTTCGATGACAACATAATAGTTTGTCATTAATTATTTATAAAATTTAGTGACAATGTGCTTTCATCACTAATATTCACATTTAGTGACGCCAAATACAAATTCATCACAATTTTATTTAGAGGCAAAAATTTTCTGAAAAATTTTGGAGGGAAATTTTTTAAAGACGGAAAAATAATAATTTATGAAAATTTGTATTGTCATAAATATCAATTTTATATGACGAGATAATAGTTTGTCACTAATTAGATGAGTGGATAAGTGACGAAAATGGGTCATCATAAATTCTTATATTTAGTGACAAAGTACGTAATATCGTCACAATTTTATTTGGAGACAAAAATTTTCTGAAAACTTTTGGAGGGAAATTTTTTAAAGACGAAAAAAATAATAATTTATGACAATTTGTATTGTCACAAATACCAATTTTATATGACAATATAATAGTGCATCACTAATTAGATGCGTGGATAAGTGACAAAAATGGTTCGTCATAAATTCTTATATTTAGTGACAAAGTACGTAATATCGTCACAATTTTATTTGGAGGAAAAAAAATTAAGAAATTTTGGAGGCAAATTTTGTAAAGACGAAAAATTAATAAATTATGACAATTTTTATTGTCACAAATACCAATTTTATATGACGAGCTAGATAATAGTGCGTCACTAATTATATAAGTGGATAAATGACAAAACTGGTTCGTCATAAATTCTTAAATTTAGTGACTAAGTATGCAATGACGTCACATTTGTATATGGAGGCAAAAAATTTCCCAAACAAACTTGTATCCAAGCGACGTCACCAGTCTTTCTTTTATTGGCAGCCTCCATTTAGTCAATAACCTCCATTATCAATTTTCAATAATCCCAATTTGAAGCCAAAAATTATTTGACATTTTAGGTATGTTTCTAGATTTTGATTTGAATTGATTAGTAGTTGTTCTAATTGAACAACTACGATTTTGAAATGATTTCATGTCATTGTTGTTGATGGTTGTTATTGTTGTTGATGATCTTGTACAATTTTGATAATCTAAATCACTATTTTGTTTAAATTTTTGACGAAGCAACTTCATAGATTTGATTAGTAAGTAAGTGAATTGACATCATAGAATGGTTCTGCTTTCTTGGAAAAAAATGAAAGTAGTGATTTCGCGTATCAGGAGACTTAAATTCATAAGGCTGATCTATAAGTTATGTATGCATTTATAGTGTTGACAAAAGATAATGTAATAGTCCAAATGTTCAGTATATATTAAAATAAGAATTTACTAAAATATATTTTTTTAATATATAGTGTATTGAATATGGGATACAGAATAAGTGAGTATGTGCGGTATAATGCGTGTGTGATAAATATATATATGAATATATTTTAATTGTATGATTTGTTACGAACTAAATCTTTCGCAAAAGAGACGATCAATTAAGAATAATTTTTAATATTAATTTTTAGAATTTTTTATTTAAGAAAGGGGTATTATAATAATTTTAATATATAATTATTTTAATACAAAGTGTAAGACCCCAACTTTTATGAATAAAGAATAATTTTCCCGAAATATATTTTTGAATATTATGGTGTAGATTTGATATAATGTTATAGTTGTGGGTAATATTTACAAATTTTGCAAAGTAAGCAAGTGGTTATATAATATTCGATTGGTCGGGGAATATTCGTTTTAACAAGGAATATTAAATGCGACACAATCATTAATGGACCCTACAATCTAAGTATTGTCGTAGTTAAAACCACGTAATTATCTTTTAAAAAATAACTCATGAAAGAGTTACCGTTAAAACTGTTGAACTACCCGATAGTAAAAGTACAGTAATACGCATGGTTGCATAGTAGCACACGGTATTGATTATTGATGTTTACGTGAGAAGTCACTCAGTTATACTCAATTATTGCTACAGTAATTATTGCATCATATCTCTCATATTATTGATTCAATTATTGTCACAGTATCATCTGCATAATATTTATTATTATTAAATAAATAATTGAGACGACAAAATTATTCATATTATTATTTGTAATATTGACAATGTCTAGAAGTTCTGTCAAGGAGAGGTTTGGTCACCTAATTGCGCGCCAATAAGGAGAAATCCTTATCGGAAAGCCCCGTCTTTCCTGGGAACGACCTGGTTGTTAAATATTGTGAGTTATAATATTAATGATGAATAAGTTGTGTTGATTAAAGATGAAATTGATAGTTCTATTGTGTTGGAATTATTAGTATTAGTGGAAATCGACATTTATTTCGATAATAATTGATGTCTGGAGGTTATATTGACCAATCGGGTAATTAATCGGATAAATGAGCAATTAATTGCTATTATTTCATATGCTTATAACTATTTGTTCACATGTGTACTATTGATTCACATTCATGTACTATTAGGGGAGGTGGTGCAAGATTGATAATACTTACATGACTAAATTAAAAATGGAGGTATATATGAAGGTACTATACTGTAATTAGTTTTTTCACATGATTATACTATTAAGTCACATGAATGAACTATTGATTCACAATATTTACTATTAGGGGAGGTGGTGCAAGTTTGATAATACTTGCAGGACTAAATTAAAAATGATGAAAAAGAGGAAGGTATTATACTGTAATATTTCGAGCCCCAAAACGTATAATTATCGAAACTATATTTTCCTATAAATAGAAGCTCATTCTTCCTTCATTTCTCATCAATTCACAAAAGCTTTAGACCAATTATTATAGAGAGAAATTATAGAGAGAAAGAAGAAGAGAAGTCTGCTACCTCACTATTCCAGTATCCAGTTTTTCTAAGGTAAGGGTATTATTTCTTTCGTATTCATGAAGAGAGTTATTTTCTTTCAATACTCGTAAGGGTTGTTATTCCATTCTTTATTATTATGTTGGAATAACCTGTTTATGCAAACTACCGCATACATGGTGAAATTCTTCTGTTATTCCATTCTTTATTATTACATTGGAATAACATATGCATGTGATCTATCGCATGGTAGTGAATTCTGTTGTTATTCCATTCTTTACTATTATGTTGGAACATCCTCTCTGTGCAGATTACGCATGACCTGGTTCCATTCTTTATTATTCTGTTGGAACATCACATGCATGCGGATTACGCATGACTGGTTCCATTCTTTATTATTCTGTTGGAACATCCTGCCTGTGCGAATTATGCATAACTTGGTTCCATTCTTTATTATTCATTGGAATAACTTGCATGCGTGCGGATTACATGCGCACCGGTGAATTCTTCTATTATTCCATTCTATATTATTCTGTTAGAATAATCTGTCTACGTGGATTACCGCATGGCGACAAAAATCCATTTGCGGTTTCATATATTCTATTATACTCGGTTGATATAAGTTTTGGCTTCTATACTCCATGAAATTAGTGGAATATCCTTGATATTTGCGCTTCATCCAGTATCTTTTTATGAAAATATTCTTCTGAGCATTCTTGAATTTTACTCCATAAAGCAGTATCATGTTAACAATTTGGACGTTATTGATTTCTGGATAAATTAAATTATAAATCTTTACAAATTTATTCTTGAACTTGTTTATTGAATTCTTATATCATTGTCATCATCCTCATGTTTATAATATGTTGAGAGTCATCTGTGGCCTGTAGTGCATGGATGAAATTGGTATGATTATGACCAAGGATTATTCGGTATAATCATGACCGTAATGTTACAAATGATGTGGTAAAAGTTCTCATTGGCCGTAGGGCATTGATGGACAATTATTGGCATGATCATGACCATTGATGAATACACGAATATCCTTGGCCCGTAGTGCATGGATAATTTGTGATCGTGATACTAATGAATATCATTGGCTGTAGTGCAGGGATGATGTGGTTTATTTATTAAGCTGAGTCTCAGCGATAAAAGTGATGAAAAATATTTTAAATCATAGAAGATAGTAGATTTTATTCTCTACTTGACTCTTCTAATGGATTGCTTGTTCCACTGCAGTTAAACTTGATGTTTATTATATTTTATCAGTTTAACACTATTGAAGGCTAATGATAATTTATTCTGCATTATCTTAGTCATAATATTTCTTACTGGTCTAGTTGAGCTCACCCTTTCTTTCACTGTTCTCTTCAGGAAATGAGAACGTAGCCGGGACTAGTCGGGAAATGGAGTGACGGTCTAGATGATAGCATTAGTAGTCCTCATTATTCTGTTAAATAGTGTGACAATAAATGTAATGAGGACTCCATTGAGTGTGGATATTGTCTAGATGACATTATTCTTATTAAAACTTTTAGATTATGTTTTATCGTATTTTACATGACTGTTGTATAATTAAGTTGTATTTGAATTTTGTACCATGTATTTGGTGACTCAAGATGGGTGATGTACACCTATTTTGGGGGTGTCACAGTTAGTATCAAAGCTTAGGGATATGATCCCTGGCTGAGATGTGAGACAAGAACTACGAGGGGAGAGACGGGAAATTTCTTCGTTAGTATGACCTACCTAAGTTTATTTGGTATTTATTTGGTCGGTCAGAGTATAGGGATAATATATGACATGTCAATTAACCCTTGTTTTATGGCAGTATTTGAAAATGACATCCGAGAATGTTAAGAATAGCAATGGTGCACAGCAGACCGTTGAGTCTCCACAGATCAATAATCAGGATAATGTGCATCAGGAAGGCGGCAATCCTCATGCAAACAACAACACTGACCAAATGATGAACGATGGAATGTTCAGAGGCTTTATGCAATTCATGAAACATCAGGCGATAGCGACTCCTGTCCAAAATATAGGTGGAAACACTAAAAACTCTCAGACAGTCACTGCTAAATAGTTTAAGGAGCTGGGACCACCGGAGTTTATTAGAGAGCCAAAACCACTTAAGGCGGAGACGTGGATAAAGCAGATCACCAAGATATTTGATGTCTTGGGATGCTCCGAGGAGCAAAAGGTTCCCTTTGCCACCTTTATGTTGCGAGGAGAGGCAGATTACTGGTGGGAATCGGTAAAGCGTACTCAACCTACCGCACTAAAGATGTCTTGGGAGAAGTTCCAAGAACTATTCAATGACAAGTACTTTCCCGAAAGTATTCGTCACATGAAAGAGGTAGAGTTCATCAAGTTAGAGCAGAATAATATGACCGTGTCGCAGTACGAAGCCAAGTTTACCGAGTTGTCCCAGTTTGCGTCTCACTTGGTTGACAATGAGGAGAGAATGACGCGGATGTTTCTAAGAGGTTTGAAACCCGAGATACGTCAATATCTAATTTATCATAAACTGTGTTTGTATTCAGATGTTGTAAATAGGGCTCAGTTATTGGAGCGCGATAACGAGTCAACTCAACCAAGAGAAAGCGGTAGGAAAAATGATAATACCGGTGGTAGCGATCGTCGAAGCGGTGACAACAAGCGTGGAGGAATCAACATGCTAGAAATGGTAACCACTTGATGGTAATCATGGCCAAGACAATAAGAATGGACATTTCAAGAAGAAGATTCAACAATGATGGAAAGAGCGTCGAAGATCAAGACCCGTGGTTAAGGAAGGAGAACGACCACCTATCATATGCTTCAAATGCGGAGGGGAGGGATATATCAGTCCAAACTGCGCGATGCAGTCCAAAGCGTGTTATAATTGTGGAAGAGAAGGTCACCTAGACCGATTTTGTTGTGCACCAAAGATAAGTCCAGCTGGGATGGAGGCACCAAATGCCGTCCCATAAAAGTCAAAGCCGGTAGTTTAAGGGAGAGTGTTTATCGTAACCTCCCAGAAAGCAAGGAACCCGAACGAGATCATCACGGGTAAGCTTATCATAAACTCTAGCGAAGTCTATACCTTATTTGATACCGGTTCTACCCATTCTTTTATTTCTCCTACTTGCACTCAACGTTTAAATTTAACTCCGGAGAAATTAGACTTTAACTTATCGGTTGAAACTCCGTTGGGAGAAACCTTCATTACATCCACTATTTATAAGTCTTATTTGATTCAAATCGGTAATCGCACGTTAACTGTCGATCTTATTTCTTTAAAAATACTTGCTTTTGACATGATTCTAGGGATTGATTGGTTACCTACTCATCATGCTAAAATTGATTGTTTTCGTAAGGTTGTTAGCTTTCATATTCCTAATCAACCTATTATACGAATTCAAGCGACTAAACCATTAAAATCAATCACGGTCATCTCAAGCCATAAAGCTATTCGTTTATTGAAAAACGGATGTCAAGCTTTCTTAGCTCATGTCACAGATTTAAACAAAAATACGTCAGATTTGAATAATATTTCTATTGTTAATAAATTTCCTGACGTATTCCCTGAAGAACTTCCTGGCCTACCCCAGAGCGTGAAATTGAATTTTTTATCGACCTTGAACCCGGTACAAAACCCATTTTCAAAGCCCCATATCGAATGGCTCCTATTGAACTTTAGGAGTTAAAGACTCAATTGCAGGAATTGTTAGACATCGGTTTCATTCGTCCTAGTACGTCTCCTTAGGGTGCTCCTGTTCTATTCGTGAAGAAGAAAGATGGAAGTATGCGACTTTGTATTGATTATCGGGAGTTAAATTATGTCACCATCAAAAATAGGTACCCATTGCCTTGCATTGATGACCTGTTTGACCAGTTGCAAGGCGCCAAATTCTTTTCAAAGATTGATCTACGTTCCGGAAATCATCAGTTGAAGATTAAAACTGACGACATTCCAAAGACTGCTTTCAGAACTCGGTACGGGTATTATGAATTCTTAATCATGTCTTTTGGATTGACTAATGCTCCTGCTGCCTTCATGGATATGATGAACCGAGTATTCAAGGAATATTTGGATCACTTTGTGGTCGTCTTTATTGATGACATCCTCATATACTCCAAAACCCGTGAAGACCATTAGCAACACTTGAGGCTGATACTCCAAAAGCTTCGTTAAAACAAGATATATGCTAACTTGAAGAAATGCGAGTTCTAGCTTGAGGAAGTTGTATTCCTTGGGCACGTGATATCAAATCATGGGATATCTGTTGACCCGGCAAAAATTAAAGCAATTTAAAGCCGGGAGCAACCTAAATCAGTGACCGAAGTACGTAGCTTTCTCGTCTTAGCTGGTTATTATCGGAGATTCGTAGAAGGGTTTTCTCGAATCGCTACTTCATTAACTCAACTGACTCGAAAAGATACAAAATTCAGTTGGAGCGAGGAATGTGAGAAGATTTTTCAAGAACTCAAGAGCAGACTCATTTCAGCACCTGTTCTGACAATACCATCTGGCTTGGAGGGATTTGTCATCTCTGATGATGCTTGAGCAAAGGGTTAGGATGTGTTCTCATGCAACATGGGAAAGTCATAGCCTATGCCTCACGATAACTCAAAGAATATGAGAGGAATTATCCTACTCATGATCTAGAGTTGGCAGCAGTCATTTTTTCGCTTAAGATTTGGAGGCATTACCTGTATGGAGAGAAGGTGGAGATCTATATAGATCATAAAAGCCTCAAATATTTCTTCACTCAAAAGGAACTCAACGTGCGGCAATGACGATGGCTTGAGTTGTTGAAAGATTACGATCATACCGTTCAATACCATCCTGGAAAAGCGAGCGTAGTAGGCGATGCATTGAGTAAAAGATCATATCGAATGCGAGTGCATTATTGTCAACGCAAAGGCCCATTTTATATGATTTACAAAGGATGGAGATAGAGTTAAAGACTCAGGGACCCATGTGATGATGGTGAATATCTGAGTAGAATCGACTTTAATCGATAAAGTTAAAATTTTTCAAGCTACGGACTAGAGGCGATGCGTATGAGGAAGAAAGTGCAAGAAGGTCTGCTATCTTAGGAAGCAAGAATCGATGAAGAAGGAATACTTCGAGTCAAATCCAGACTTTGTGTTCCTAACAACCCTAATTTAAAGTATAAAATCATGATGGAGGCGCACAACACACCGTTTGAATCCATCCTGGGAGTACCAAAATGTATCGTGATCTTTGACATACATTTTGGTGGAGCAATATGAAGAGAGAGATAGTGGAGTTTATCTCAAGGTGTTTAACTTGTCAACGAGTCAAGGCGGAGCATCAAGTACCAAAAGGTCCATTGTAACCACTTGAAAATCCAGAATGGAAGTGGGAGCACATTACCATGGATTTTGTTACTGGTCTTCCCAAGGTTTCTCAAAGCATAGATGCAATTTGGGTCATTGTTGATAGATTGACCAAGTCTGCTCATTTCCTACCTATACGAGAAACATATACACTTGAACATCTTACTCGTATGTACATAAACGAGATTATAAGAATGCATGGTATGTCAGTATCCATAGTTTCTGATCGAGACCCAAGATTCACTTCAAGATTTTGGGTTAGTTTGCAAAAAGCTATGGGCACGGATTTACGATTTAGCTCGGCATATCATCCTTAGACGGATAGGCAGTCGGAGAGGACTATTCAAACTCTTGAAGATTTATTAAGACTCTGTGTCCTTGACTTCAAAGGGAGTTGGGACAAGTTCTTACCATTGGTAGAGTTTTCCTACAACAACAGTTATCAAGCAAGTATTGGCATGGCTCCATTTGAGGCGTTGTACGGAAGAAAGTGTCGTTCTCCAGTATGCTGGGATGAGGTGGGTGAAGCAACGTTGTTGGGACCGGAGTTGGTACATATGACTACGGAAAAGATTCAGATGATACGACAACGTATAAAAATCTCACAAGATCGACAAAAGAGTTATGCTGATCTTCATCGAAAGGATATGGAATTCGATATTGGAGATCATGTGTTGTTACGTGTTGCTCCATGGAAGGGAGTTATGAGATTTGAAAAGAGAGAAAAGCTCAACTCTCGATTCATTGGCCCATTTTTAATCCTCGATCGAGTAGGAACTATGGCCTAGAGACTCGCATTACCGCCAAGTATGTCTCGTGTTCATAACGTTTTTCATATATCTATGTTACATAAATATGTGAAAGACCCGAACCACATTATTGAATTAGAACCAGACGAGATAGTGGAAGATTTAACGTATGAAGAGTTACATGTTAAAATCTTGGATAAAAAGGATCATATTCTACGCTCTAAAGTTATACCTCAAGTCAAAGTTTTGTGGAGAAACCACGATGTTGAGGAAATGACCTGGGAGTTAGAATCTGAAATGAAATCAAGGTATCCTCATCTCTTCGATATACCAGGTACGTACCCTAATTTTGAGAACGAAATTTCATAAGAAGGGGAAGTTGTAAGACCCCAACTTTTATGAATAAAGAATAATTTTCTCGAAATATATTTTTGAATATTATGGTGTGGATTTGATATAATGTTATAGTTGTGGGTAATATTTATAAATTTTGCAAAGTAAGCAAGTGGTTATATAATATTCGATTGGTCGGGGAATATTAGTTTTAATAGGGAATATTCGTACGACGACAAATTCATTGGTGGACCCCAAAACAGAAGTATTATCGTAGTTAAAAAATGACAGAATTATCTTTTTATAAAAATAATGGCGAAAGTGTTACCCTTAAAACTATTGAACTACTTGGTAGTAAAAGTACAGTAATACGCGTGGTTGCATAGTAGCACACGGTATTGATTATTGATGTTTACGTGAGAAGTCACTCAGTTATACTCAATTATTGCTACAGTAATTGCTGCATCATATCTCTCATATTATTGATTCAATTATTGTCACAGTATCATTTGCATAATATTAATTATTATTAAATCAATAATTGAGAGAACAAAATTATTCATATTATTATTTACAATATTGACAATGTCTAGAAGTTTTGTCAAAGAGAGGTTTGGTCACCTAATTGCGCGCCAATAAGGAGAAATCCTTATCGGAAAGCCCCATCTTTCCTGGGAACGACCTAGTTGTTAAATATTATGAGTTATAATATTAATGATGATTAAGTTGTGTTGATTAAAGATAAAATTGATAGTTCCATTGTGTTGGGATTATTAGTGTTAGTGGAAATCGACATTTATTTCGATAATAATTGATGTCTGGAGGTTATATTGACCAATCGGGTAATTAATCGGATAAATAAGCATTTAATTGCTATTATTTCACATTCTTATAACTATTTGTTCACATGTGTGTACTATTGATTCACATTCATGTACTATTAGGGGAGGTGGTGCAAGATTGATAATACTTACATGACTAAATTAAAAATAGAGGTATAAATGAAGGTACTATACTGTAATTAGTTTTTTCACATGATTATACTATTAAGTCACATGAATGAACTATTGATTCACATTATTTACTATTAGGAGAGGTGGTGCAAGTTTGATAATACTTGCAGGACTAAATTAAAAATGAAGAAAAAGAGGAAGGTATTATACTGTAATATTTTGAGCCCCAAAATATGCAATTATCGAAACTATATTTTCTTATAAATAGAAGCTCATTCTTCCTTCATTTCTCACCAATTCACAAAAGCTTTAGACCAATTATTATAGAGAGAAATTATAGAGAGAAAGAAGAAGAGAAGTCTGCTACCTCACTATTCCAATATCCAGTTTTTCTAAGGTAAGGGGTATTATTTCTTTCGTATTCATGAAGAGAGTTATTTTCTTTCAATACTCGTAAGGATTGTTATTCCATTCTTTATTATTATATTGGAATAACCTGTCTATGCGAAGTAACGCATACATTGTGAAATTCTTATGTTATTCCATTCTTTATTATTCTATTGGAATAACTTTTATGCATCTTGATCTATCGCGTGCCCTCGTGAATTCATTTGTTATTCCATTCTTTATTATTACATTTGGAACATCACATGCATGCGGATTACGCATGACCTGGTTCCATTCTTTATTATTCTGTTGGAACATCCTATCTGTGCGGATTACGCATGACCTGGTTCCATTCTTTATTATTTTGTTGGAATAACTTGTCTGTGCGGATTACGTACGCCTGGTGAATTCTTCTATTATTCCATTCTATATTATTTTGTTGGAATAATCTGTCTACGTGGATTACCGCATGGCGGCAAAAATCCATTTGCGGTTTCATATATTCTATTATACTCGGTTGATTAAAGTTTTGACTTCTATACTCCATGAAATTAGTGGAATATCCTTGATATTTGCTCTTCATCCAGTATCTTTTCATGGAAATATTCTTCTGAGCATTCTTGAATTTTACTCCATAAAGCAGTATCATGTTGACAATTTGGACGTTATTGATTTCTGGATAAATTAAATTATAAATCTTTACAAATTTATTCTTGAACTTGTTTTATTGAATTCTTATATCATTGTCATCATCCTCATGTTTATAATATGTTGAAAGTCATCTGTGGCCTGTAGTGCATGGATGGACTTGGTATGATTATGACCAGGGAATATTCGGTATAATCATGACCGTAATGTTACAAATGATGTGGTAAATGTAAGACCCCAACTTATTATAAATAAAATTGAATTTTCCTTTATTCATTATTCTAAATTAATAAGGGTTAATTTGATATAATTCTTTGGTTATGGGTGAAATATGCAAAGCTTACAAAATAAACAAGTGGTTATTAAAATATTTATTTTTGTCGGGGAATATTCGTTTGGTCGTGGAATATTCTTTTTGTCGGGAATCTCCGTACGACGGCGCAGTCATTGGTGGGCCCCATAACGGAAAACGGTTGGATGAAAGAAAATGACAAAGATTGAGTTTTATAAATAACGGCGTAGTTATTCTGAGAATTAACAACTTGTTGGATTACACGTGGTTAAAATACGATGTATCGTGGTTGCACAAAGAGCACATGGTATTGCAAAGATATTGTTGAATTATTGATCCTTACGTGAAGGCACTACTCGATAATTATTACGATGAGTTCTTGCTCAATATTATATTGATTCAATAATTCTTTGCATTGATATTTTGTATCACTTTTTGTTTCAATAATTGTCATTACACAAGATTTTCCATTATCAAATCAATAATTCATATTATTTGAATAATATTATCGAGATAAAATTATTGGCAATGTCTAGAAAGTTACATACAGGAGAGGTTTGGTCACCTAATTGCGCACTTGATGAAGGAGAAATCCTTATTGAAAGCCCCTCTTTCTGGGAACCTGCACAGTTGTTAGTAATGTGATTCTATAATATTATTTGTGAATAATTAATTATTGATTTATATGATATTTATTTTATGTGGATATAGATGGAGAAAATTTTTAATGTGACAATTGTTGAAAATTAATATTTTATCTTTTTCGATAAAATAATTCATTTAAATATATTATTTTAATAATATATTAATCGGTGATATTTTTACAATGAATGTGGGATATATGATTATATGAGGAGGTAGAGTATTTTTGTTGCATTAAATGTTTAACATATGTTTTGTGTGTCGGTGGACACAATTCTTGACCGAAAATTGATTATAGACTGTAAAATCGCTCATTTATGGATTTCGGATAATTTCTGTTTAGAATTTGAACAAACTTCCTTCTGTAAAGTTGTAGATAATGGAATTTCCTATGGAAAGTCGCGAGTTTCGAATTTTCTGATAACCGAGCTATTTTTTTATGAATTGTTGAAGTTTCGGAGAATAAAATGATTTTTATTAATTTATGGGTGGGACCCACTTTTTGGTTGGTGTGGAATACACATGTGGGCTGCTATTTTTGTTCAAAGATGGCTGATGGCTTTCAAAATTGGTTGGTGAAGGTTGGTGTGGAATAAGAAAAAGAAAATGATATTTTATTATTTTAGTCTCCTTTGGCGTTCTAGCATTTTCCTATAAATAGAGGGCTAAGTTAGAATTGAAAATCACATCAGAAACTAAGTTTTCTCTCTTTCTCTCTCTATATTATTGAGCGTATTCTTGTGAGTATACTTTGAGTATTGATATACGGTGCGAGTTTACTGTCGACCTTATCTGAAATTCAATCGAAATACGGTTATTTTGAGGTAAGGATGTTATTTCTTTCAAAATGATATTATTTTCTTCAATATCATTATGCCAAAATATTGGTTGAGCTTTTTATCAAATTTGAAACTTTTTCATGTCAGTTACTATTCATGAGTTACTATTCACAAGTTCTTATTCATGAGTTACTTATTCACGAGTTCTTATTCACGAGTACTATTCACGAAAGCGTGAAGATGTTTTTTGTGAAATTTCTATCTTTTGTGTCGGGGTTACTATTCACGTATACGGCTTTATTCACGACATCTGACACTATTCAATAGAAAAATGAAAATTTTTCTTTTTGTCCAAGATGTCTATTTTGGCTACTATCTTTGATTGTATCCATGTTTTGATCGTTATTTTGAGTTACGCTTCAAAATCGTTTATTATGAAGTATTATCGATCTTGGATAAAGCTGTTGTATACGAATCCCTAATATTTGTCCTTCTATCTCACTAGATTCGTTCTTAAAATATTTTTCATCATCCTCGGTCCTTAATGGTGATACTTGATGAATATCTTTGGCCCATAGTGCAGTGAAGATGAGCGATTAAGCGATGAATATCTTTGGCCCGTAGTTCAAAGATGAGCAGTGTTGAGATGAACATGACCAATTTGGTGATTTAAATGAATATCTTTGGCACAGTAGTGCAAAGATGAATATTGATTATTATTCTGAGGATAAAATATTGATGATGGACTTTTAAACCTTAGAAGACAGTAGAATTCTTTCTCTACGTGACTCTTCTAATGGATTGCTGTTTCTGCTGCATTTGTTGATCTAAAACTTGTTGTCTATTGTATTCTATTAGATTTTTCCCTGTTGAAGACTAACGATAATTTGTTGTATATTATCTTAGTCATAATATTCTTTACTGGGCTAGTTGAGCTCACCCTTTTCTTTGTTGTTCCATTTTCTTCTCGGGAGGTGAGAACATAGCGAGGATCGAGTCTGGGTATGGAATGAAGGTTCTAGAGAGTTGTTTAGTAGTCCTCACCATTTTGTAAAATAATGTATCAATAATTATGATGGGGATTTATTTGCGTGTGGATATTGTCTGTATTTTATAATATCTCGTATTTAAACTCACGGTATGTATTGTCGTATTTCACACGACATTTGTATTATTGAAGTTGTAGTTATTTCTGTACCATGTATTTGGCGACTCAGAATCGGTTGGGTGGAATGGACCTATTTTGGGGGCATCACGGTTGGTATCGAGCTTAGGATATGATCTCCGCGGAGATCGGGAATAGAACTAGGAGGGAGAGACAGAGTAAATCCTTCGCTAGTGTGTCCTACCTAAGCTTATTTGTTGGTCGATCATAATATAGGGATATTATGTGACATGTTAATTTGTTTAATTAACCCTTGTTTTATAATGATGATTTGAGAATGTCGAATTTGAGAATATTAACAATGGAGTAAATGAGATCGTGGAGACGCCGGTACTCACCAACGAGGAGAACGTGCAACAGGCTAGCAATGTTCCTCTTGTGAACAACGCCAATCGAAAGCGATGATGAACGACGGGATGTTTAGAAGCTTTTTGCGGTTTATGCAAAATCGGGCGAAAGCGGACTCGTGTACAAAATACTGGTGAAAATGATAGTGTAGCGCGTTTATCACGGCCAAACAATTCAAAGAGTTGGGACCACCGATTTCCATGGAAAGCCGGATCCGATCAAGGCGAAACATGGGTCAAGCAAATTACCAAGATATTTGATGTCTTGGGATGCGGAGAACGAAGGTTCCATTCGCCACCTTTATGTTTCGTGGTGAAGCGATTCTTGGTGGGAATCACGTGAGGCGTACCCAACCGGATGCACTCAACATGTCTTGGGAAAGATTTGAAGCTGTTCAATGACAAGTACTTCCACGAAAGTATTCGGGCTATATGAAGGAAGTGGAGTTTATTAGGCGGAGCGAGTAACATGGCGGTGTCTCGATCGAGGCGAAGTTTATGAGTTGTCTGGGTTTTGCACCTCATTTGGTGGAAAATGAGGAGCGATGACGCCGTATGTTTACGAGGGTCTAAAACTCGAAATTAAATCAATACCTCATTTCTCATAAATTTTCTCTATATTCGGATGTTGTAAACAGGCTCAATTATTAGAGCGAGATAATGAGTCTGCATTCAACCGGGCGACCAACAACACGATAAAAATCATACTTTGGTGGCAACGACCGCCATCGGGACAATGATAACCATCGTGAAAGAAATTATCGAGCAAGAAATGGTAACCACTTGGTGGTAATCATAGCCAAGATAATAGAAGAAATAATTCAAGTGGAAATGTCGAAGAAGAAAGATTAAGCGATGGCGGAAGACGCGTCGGCAGCGTGACATCAACACCAAAGAACAAATTCTAGGGGAGGAGAACGACCGCCGCTAGGTTAGATGTTACAAATGTGGAGAGGAGGGACATATAAGTCCAAACTGCTTCACGACCTTCCAAGGTATGTTTTAGTTGTGGAAAAGAAGATCACATAGCTCGATTTTGTCACTGGCGAAATCAAGTCCAAATTTGAACAATGGCACCAAAGGCGGATCTGGAAAAACAAAGTCAATCGGTTCTGGAAGAGCATTTGTCGTGGCCGGGTCAAAATGCGAGGAACCCGAACGTTAGCACGGGTTAGTTAATTATAAATTCTTGTGAAGTTTATACCTTACTAGATCCCTGGTTCTACCCATTCTTTTATCTCTCTTGCTTGCGCTCAACGTTTGAACTTGACTACGGAGAAATTAGACTTTGGCCTATTTATGGAGACTCCGTTAGGAGAAACTTTCATTACATCCATTGTTTGGAAATCTTGCTTGATTTAGGTTGGCACTATCACATTACCTGTTGATCTTATCACTTTAAAGATACTTGCTTTTGATGTGATTTTAGGGATTGATTGGTTAACTACTCATCATGCCAAATTGATTGCTTTAAATAAGGTTGTTAGTTTTCATATTCCTAAGCAACTTTGTTATTCAATTCAAGCAATCAAACCATTATAGTCAAACATTTTTATATCAAGCCATGAAGTCATTCGTTTATTACGGATGTCAAGTTTTCTTAGTCCATGTTATGGATTTAAATAAAGACACGTCAGATTTGAATAATATTCCTGTTGTTATTGATTTTTCCTGACGTATTTCCTAAAGAATTTCTTGGCTTAATCCCAAAGCCTGATATTAAATTTTGTATCGACTTTGAATCCGGTACAAAGCCCATTTCTAAAATCTCATATCGAATGGCTCCTATTGAATTTCAGGAGTTAAAAACCCAAGTACAAGAGTTAGTACCCGAGCCTTTATATGGTGACTTCCTTTGTGGAATACACTGAAGCCAGACTCTCCGTAGGGGCGCCATATTCGTGGAGAGTAAACGGATAGGTGTCATTGTGACGTCTTATCCAAGATTGGGATATGAGTCACGAGTGAGAGCAACCTAAGTCGATGTCGAAATACGTAGCTTTCTAGGCTTAGTTGGTTATTATCGGAGATTCGTTGAAGGATATTCTCGAATCGCTATTCCGATTAACACACCGACTCGTAGAGATACAAAATTCGAATGGAGCACGGAATGTGGGAAAAGCTTGAAGAACTTAAGAAGAGACTCATTTAATGGCATGTTACGACCCATACCATCCTGGAAAAGCGAGCGTGGTAGTGGCGTGTTGAGTAAAAGATCGTATCTGATGCGAGTACGATATTGTCAAAGACTCATCTCATATAACTTACAAATGATGAAGATAGAGTTAAAGACTCTAGGGACTCACGTGATGATATACGAGTATAATCGACTTTAATCAATAAAGTTAAAGCTGTTCAATCTACACATCGGAGCTGATGAATTTGAAGAAGGAGATGCAAGAAATTGTTATTCCAAAAGCGAGAATTGGCGATGTGAGGAAAGCTCAAACCTTCAATTTATTAGTTTATTTGAAATCCTCGATCGAGTAGGAACTGTGGCCTATAGACTCGTTTTACCGCCAAGTATGACGCGTGTTCATAACGTTTTTCACGTATCGATGTTACGTAAATATGTGGACGACCCGAACCACATTATTGAGTTAGAACCAGACGAGATAGCCGAAGACTTAACATACGAAGAGGTACCTGTCAAGATTTTGGATAGGAAGAAGCATGTGCTACGTACGAAGGTCATACCACAAGTTAAAGTTTTGTGGAGAAACCATGCTATTGAGGAAATGACCTGGGAGTTGGAAACGGAAATGAAAGCGAGGTATCTTCATCTTTTCGATACACCAGGTACGTACGCCAATTTCGAGGACGAAATTTCATAAGGAGGGGAGGTTGTAAGACCCCAACTTATTATAAATAAAATTGAATTTTCCTTTATTCATTATTCTAAATTAATAAGGGTTAATTTGATATAATTCTTTGGTTATGGGTGAAATATGCAAAGTTTACAAAATAAACAAGTGGTTATTAAAATATTTATTTTTGTCGGGGAATATTCGTTTGGTCGTGGAATATTCTTTTTGTCGGGAATCTCCGTACGACGGCGCAGTCATTGGTGGGCCCCATAACGAAAAACGGTTGGATGAAAGAAAACGACAAAGATTGAGTTTTATAAATAACGGCGTAGTTGTTACCGTTAACACTGTTGGATTACCTGGTGGTTAAAATACAGTAATATGCGTGGTTGCACAGTAGCACACGGTATTGCACAGTATTGTTGAATTATTGATCCTTACGTAAGAAGGCACTACTCAATAATTGTTACAGTAGTTACTGTTCAATATTATATTGATTCAATAATTGCTGCGTTGATATTTTGTATCACTGTTGTTTCAATAATTGTCATTACAACGTATTTTCCATTATCAAATCAATAATTCATATTATTTGAATAATATTATCAGATAACATTATTGGCAATGTCTAGAAAGTTCTGTCTAAGGAGAGGTTTGGTCACCTAATTGCACGCCAGATGAGAGAAATCCTTATTGAAAGCCCCTCTTTCACGGAACCTGCTCATTTGTTAGTAATGTGATTCTATAATATTATTTATGAATAATTAATTATTGATTTATATGATATTTATTTTATGTGGATATAGATGGAGAAAATTTTTAATGTGACAATTGTTGAAAATTAATATTTTATCTTTTTCTGATAAAATAATTCATTTAAATATATTATTTTAATAATATATTAACGGTGATATTTTTACAATGAATGTGGGATATATGAGTATATGAGGAGGTAGAGTATTTTTGTGGCATTAAATGTTTAACATATGTTTTGTGTGTCGGTGGACACAATTCTTGATCGAAAATTGATTATAGACTGTAAAATCGCTCATTTATGGATTTCGGATAATTTCTGTTTAGAATTTGAAAACACTTCCTTCTGTAAAGTTGTAGATAATGGAATTTCCTATGGAAAGTCGCGAGTTTCGAATTTTCTGATAACCGAGCTATTTTTTATGAATTGTTGAAGTTTGGAGAATAAAATGATTTTTATTAATTTATGGGTGGGACCCACTTTTTGGTTGGTGTGAAATACACATGTGGGCTGCTATTTTTGTTCAAAGATGGCTGATGGCTTTCAAAATTGGTTGGTGAAGGTTGGTGTGGAATAAGAAAAAGAAAATGATATTTTATTAGTTTAGTCTCCTTTGACGTTCTATCATTTTCCTATAAATAGAGGGCTAAGTTAGAATTGAAAATCACATCAGAAACTAAGTTTTCTCTCTTTCTCTCTCTATATTATTGAGCGTATTCTTGTGAGTATACTTTGAGTATTGCTATCACGGTCAGTGTTTACATCGACTATATCTGAAATTCAATCGAAAATACGGTTATTTTGAGGTAAGGATGTTATTTCTTTCATGAAATGATATTATTTTCTTCAATATCATTATGCCAAAATATTGGTTGAACTTTTATCAAATTTGAAACTTTTTCATGTCGGGTTACTTATTCATGAGTTACTTATTCACAAGTTACTATTCATGAGTTCTTATTCACGAGTTCTTATTCATGAGTACTATTCACGAAGCGTGAAGATGTTTTTTGTGAAATTTCTATCTTTTGTGTCTGGGTTACTATTCACGTATCTGTACTTGACTATTCACGAATCTGACACTATTCATAGAAAATGAAAATTTTTCTTTTTGTCCAAGATGTCTATTTTGGCTACTATCTTTGATTGTATCCATGTTTTGATCGTTATTTTTGAGTTACGCTTCAAAATCGTTTATTATAAGTATTATCGATCTTGGATAAACCGCTGTACGAATCCCTAATATTTGTCCTTTTATCTCATTTGGATTCGTTCTTAAAAATATTTTTCATCATCCTCGGTCCTTAATGGTGATACTTGATGAATATCTTTGGCACATGTAGTTCAAAGATGAGCAGTGTTGAGATGAACATGACCAACTGGTGATTTAAATAAATATCTTTGGCTTTAGAGTGCAAAGATGAATATTGATTGTTATTCTGAGGATAAAATATTGATGATGGACTTTTAAACCTTAGAAGATAGTAGAATTCTTTCTCTACGTGACTCTTCTAATGGATTCTTTGTTCTACGTGCATTTGTTGATCTAAAACTTGTTGCCTATTGTTGTATTCTATTAGATTTTTCCTGTTAAAGACTAACGATAATTTGTTGTATATTATCTTAGTCATAATATTCTTCTTTGGGCTAGTTGAGCTCACCCTTTTCTTTGTTGTTCCATTTTCTTCTCAGGAGGTGAGAACATAACAGGATCGAGTCGAGGTATGGAATGAAGGTTCTAGAGAGTTGTTTAGTAGTCCTCACCATTTTTGTAAAATAATGTATCAATAATTATGATGGGGATTTATTTGCGTGTGGATATTGTCTAGGCGGCAATATCTCGTATTTAAACTCACGAGATGTATTGTCGTATTTCACACGACATTTGTATTATTGAAGTTGTAGTTATTTTTGTACCATGTATTTGGCGACTCAGAATGGGTTGGGTGGAATGGACCTATTTTGGGGGCGTCACAGTAAAAGTCCTCATTGGTCGTAGGGCATTGATGGACAGTTGTTGGCATGATTATGACCATTGATGAATACACGAATATCCTTGGCCCGTAGTGCATGGATAATTTGTGGTCGTGATACTAATGAATATCCTTGGCCGTAGTAGTGCGGGGATGATGTGGTTTATTTATTAAAATTTGAGTCTCAAATGATAAAAGTGATGAAAAATCTTTTAAATCATAGAAGATAGTAGATTTTATTCTCTCTTGACTCTTACAATGGATTTCTTGTTTCATTGCAGTTTAAACTTGATGTTTATTATATTTTATCGGTTTAACACTATTGAAGGCTAATGATAATTTATTACGCATTATCTTAGTCATAATATTTTTTTGGGGCTAGTTGAGCTCACCCTTTTTTCCTTTGTTCTCTTGAGAAAATGAGAAGCGTGGCAGGAATTAGTCGGGAAGCGGTGGCCGGTCCGGATGATAGCATTAGTAGTCCTCACTATTACATTAAATAGTGTGACAATAAATGTAATGAGGACTCCATTGAGTGTGGATATTGTCTAGATAACAATATTCTTATTAAAACTTTTAGATTATGTTTTGTCATATTTTACACGACTGTTGTATAATTAAGTTGTATTTGAATTTTGTACCATGTATTTGGCGACTCAAGATGGGTGATATATACCTATTTTGGGGGCGTCACACAAAGCATTACTATGGAAACTATAATTTTCATACAAAGGTGTGAGTAATACATTTTTTTTTGAATATTATGTAAAATAAGCATATATAATATAATAAACAATATATATTATATTTGAATATTGTACATATGGAAGATAATAATTCATATAATGTGATATGAGTTGTTAAGTTAAAATAAAACTTTAACCATGAAAGCTAATTGGGAAATTATTTAGAAATAAATAAAACAAAACTTTAAGATTAGGAAAGGAATTAAATTAAAATCAAATGAAGCCCTAGTTTTTTTTTTTAAACAACCAAACATGGCCTAGACTTGGTTAAATCCTCCCTCCCCAGCCCAACCGTGCACAACACTCTAATTTCTTCTCCCCCAGTCCCGGCTCCCCTCCCCTGTCCTCCCACTTACCGAAACCTCTCTCTCCCTTCCCAGATTGAATTCTAGTTTTGCTCAGTTACGTAACGAAATTGAAGCTAAATAGAGATTATAAAGATTATAATCAAGCACAAGAGGTATATGTAATTTTGTTATGTTTTTTTATGATTGAATTAATTTAGTGGAGATAGTGTTAATAGTTATGAACTAAGTTTATGGGTGTGATGGATAATTGGCAATCAATTATATATATGCTATGATAGTTGATAATGGAGATAAATAATTTCATGAGTATAGGATTATAAGTTGGGGTTTTTCAAAAACACGGTTAGTTTATGTTAGTGTTATAAAATCAGTTAGAATATTGAATCAAGGTAATTGTGTTTGGGTAAAGTTAGTAAACTAACTTGTTAGTTATTTTGTAAATATATGTTCATGTATGATATTAACTATGATTGTTGCTTGTGGACTGAAATTAGAGCCATGGAGATTAGTGTGGTTGTGCGAAGTAATAAGGTTGGAGAAAATGGTTTGAATATGTAGCCCCAAGCCTTAGAAAACAGTCCACAAGCTAGGCGCACTCGTTATGTTTGATAAAATGTCATAGTGAACTAATTTGGCTAAAAACACATAATTTGACGGAGCCGAAACCTAATATAGATTCGTACAACCTAAACTAAGTTAACTTAAGCGCTTCGTGGCATTAAACCAAGCCGGAGCTCGTTTTAACAAAAAATGAAAAAAATGAAAAGTTAGTGTGTGCGCCCATTTTTGACGCACTATTCGGACTATCAAACGAACCCGAAATGGGTGGCTCATATTTTTTTCTAATGTGTGGTCAATGTCATCCTGGAATCTTGTATCTATACCAGAGATATATTTTATGTATGTTAGTTTTTCTCTAAAATTCTTATTCTCATATTGCAAGAAATTAGATGGCGTGATCTGAAAGTTGCTATTGCAGGGATCCCAAAAACTATTGATAATGACATTCCGGTATATGCCATTCTCTAACCTTTACTTATTATTTACTTTGAAATAGTTTCATGATTTCATCTACTTTTTGTGTATTGCAAGTTCATGCAATAGTAAAACTAACTCATCCAGCCTATCTAATCCTGACACTTTGGGTCAGGGTAAACTCGTGCATTAATGCTGAAAATATTTCCATGTAAGATTTCATTGATTTGGTTGAGGCGATATTATGTCCTCTTTTGTACGCTGGATTATTTGTTGTTAGTGTGATCACCCGTAGTTTCTATAGTGCTTGCTATAATTTATTAACAATTCTGTGGTGGATTACATTTTGGCTCAGGTCATTGACAAGTCATTCAGTTTTGATACTGCTGTAGAGGAAGCTCAACGGGCCATCAATGTTGCGCATGTTGAAGCTGAAAGTGCTGAGAATGGTATTGGTGTAGTGAAGCTAATGGGTCGCTACAGCGGTAATTCACCTTCATATGACTCAAGATATTATAGCTAAGATGATATCTAGGGTACCATTCATACATGTGTTTGTTTATGATTTTCTTATAATGAAAATAAACTAATGGCTATACTATGTAACCATACATATGATTTTGTCATAAAAAGTAATCTAGAATATATTTTGTTTTACTTAACAATTTTTTTTTAAAGCAATAGAAGGATCTGTAATGCTTGCTTATGTTGTGAGATAAAACTTGCTCCTATTTCATTGCTAAGAATACTCTTTTGAGGTTTAGAATGAGTAACATTAGAAAAGGGAAAACTTGCTATAATTTCAACTTGTATGATTGCCGTTCTTTGACCACATAATTAATCATGTTCATAAATTGATTCTCCAATAATTTTTTCCTCAATAAGTCATGTAATGATCGAGAAATTTATAATTTAATTTAAATATTTATTGAATTAAATAAATATTTTAAATAACTTATTTATTGAGGAAAATAAATAATTGATGAGTTGTGGTGAATTAATTTAGTAACTAAATTGATTAATGTTAATTAAATTGAGTATTGATAATTTATCTGAAGAATTTAATTTAAGGAAATAATTAAATTAAATCAATTACTTAATATTTAAGAAAATAATTAAATTAAATGAATTGTTTAATTTAAAGGAAATAAATAAATTAAATAAAGTGATGTGTCTAATTTATTAATTAAATTGGATATATAATTATTTATTAATTATAAGTATAATAATGATAATAAGATTTTTATTATTATTAACTTAAATTAATTAAGCTAAAGTTATTTAATTAACTAGAGTGTGACACATGAAAACTATATAATATAAATAATATAATAATAATTTAATTTGGAGGGGGTAAAGGTGTTAGCCAAACAAGGCTTTGTGGCATTTGGCTTATTCAACTGACGCAACTTTTTATTTTTCTAACAGAAGGGAACGTGGGAGAGGCCAATTATATTTCCCTACGCGTCTTATTTTTTCCCTAAGGCTAGACAATATAGAAAACACATAGAAGGTTTGAGAGAAGAAGATAAACACAGAGGGGATTGAGAGTGAGAGTTTAAGAGAAGTTATTCTGTGATTATCAAGTGGAAGAGAATGACTTGCTAATTGTTTTGTTAATCAAGGTATAAACTATCCCCATTCTAACTTTTAGTTTCGGTATATATATGTATATATTCTATGTGATTGAAAATCACGCGAATTGTGGTATGTATATATGTTCATATAGTTTTGAAAATCTCTGTTAATCATCATGTATACTTGTTATTTGCAATCAAATACGTAAAATTGGATTGTAGGAAGGAATTGAAATAACAGTGATATGTTCATATGATATGACTTGTTTAAGTACAAAATCTCATGATCAATACTTGTTATAATCTGTAATTTGTTGGTGGTTTATGCTAGTCTATTAAGAAACGCACATAACGTAATTTGAACGAAGTAATTCGGACAAGAATCAAAGTCACATTGTTCATTTTTTTGAAGAAACTCAAAAATGGAGTTTTAGTATAAAAATATGAATTTTGAGAAATTAAACTAGTTTTAGTTGATGTTACATTGTTCTAATTGGTTGTAAATGTTAGGAAACATGTTTGTGTTAGTTTTATATCAATTGGATGTGTTAATTTCACTGTTTTGATGGTGAAATTAAATGTTAGTTAAATTAAAAATAGAACAACATTGCTTGCGTTTACTGCGTAATACGTACGCAAGCAGCATTTCTTGTACGATGCTTAAGGCCAAAATGGCGCAAATTGCTTGTTTGTTCGAACATAAGTGTGTGCAATTGGTTGCCACACACTGACTAACTAATGGCGGTGTAGTCTGCTTAATTGCAGATCATGTGTAACGGACTTGTATTAGCTTAGCATGCATGTTAATGATGTTAAGACATAATAGAAACTACAATAACAAGATTGTAAGGTGTTGTATACAAAGTGTAAAAGATTTTTAAGTGATTGTTAATTGAGTTGTATAATGAAACTAAAAGTGACGTTTTTAAAAGTTAGAAATGAACGATTAAGTTATGTTGGCTTGTAATGCGATTTCAGATTTGTTAAGTATGTCAACCTAAATGGTTAGGTGCTAGGCTAGGGTTATGACCTAAATGATGGTTTAAACCCTAAAGCTAATATTCATACAACTAATTGTTGTTGCGATTTTAATGATGCATGTAGGATAATTGGAGATTATTTTACACTTGTATAGCTTACAAACAAGGCAAGTTCTTTAACCATACTCTTATAATAATTATGCAAGTTTCTAAACCTTATCTCCTTACATTTGAGCAAGTTTTTCTAAATTCATTCTTTTATTAATGAATACAGGTTCCTAAACTTTGGTTGAGCGAGATTATTAATTCTATTCCCATATACGATTGATTAAGCTCTTGTAACCTAATTCGTTATATCGAATGAGTTTCACATTCTCATTTCTTGTTATTGTTATTCAAAACGTATATTGTTCTAACGCATTAATTCAAAGAAGATTGTTTCACTTCTTTTAATATAGTACTTTGCATGTGTATCATGTTTATTCAGTTATATATTGTTGATATCCGATCTTTGACTTTAATAGCCTTGTTCAGTTATACATTCTTGTATTAAACCTTTGTTGATGGAAATTGAGTAGTGTTCTAAAACTCTAGAAACACTGATAAGCTAGTTCCAAACTAAACTTTCTTTAGTGCGGAAATTCTAAATTCAAACTGAGACGAACAACCCTAACATAAGGGATTTTGTACGTGTAACGTTTAGATGTTTGTGCATAATACATGGTACAAAAGGCTGATCCCCCTAAGTACGTTAAGAAGAGTCTGTATAGTCTATATGACTGTTAAGGTTGAGGTAATAATACATAAATACCAAAGATATAGTTCATGGTCTTAAGACCCTCAGATATTAAATTCGAACTTGTTTTCTATTTTTAGATTCGTAGAACAAGTTCCTTATTGTTCAACATTCGTTGTTCATTCTCATGTTGTTATTATTACTACTCTTTATATCAGTGAGCAATTGGTTGCTCACTCTTGCAATCAACACTGCAGCTAAAGCTGAAAGAGTCGATGAGCCATCTACTAGCAAAGGAAAGGGCAAGATGTCCAAGTGTTGAAATGTTATTTATAATTTATTAAATGAATTATATTAAAGACTTGTTTTATTTTATGATGTATTCCGCAAACTGATGTAATAATTTAAGGTTAGATTACCCGAGATTATTTATGAGATGATGTAACCCTTTAATGGGAAAGATTATTGTTTAAGTTATTTAATGTTTTATCCTTTATCATGGGTAGTTAGATGTAATTATTTTGATAGTGAGCACCAAGTCCTATGGGAATGAAGTACCTAGCTTTGGGTGTGTCACAAGTTGGTATCAAAGCTTTAGGTTATGAACCTTAGGTGGGGAAAACCTTAGGAAGTAGCCTTTAAGAAGTCAAAAAACATAGAGGTGTTTAACTCTTATCGGGTTTTAAGGAATGGATTAAGGCATCCATTGAAACTAAACAATAAAAGACATTATGTGTTATGTGTTAATAACTTATGTGCTCGCGAGTATCTATAATGTTAGTAAAACTTAAAATATTTTGTTGTCAGGATGTCTGACAAAGGAGGATCCAGTCCAGCTAGGGAGGTGATACCTCAGATACCTAGAGATGACGAACCCCGGGATATTCACGTAGTGAGGGGCGAGTTGATCCGGGAGGATGAGCACATGGCCGATCCAGGGAGGATAGTCTGAGGAGATAGAGGAGGATGATGATGAGGAGGATCTTGTGGAGTTTCCACCAAACTCCATATCGGCTGAGATGTATGATGCTTTATGCGATAGTAACATGAGATTCTGAGGATAATATAGAGGAACTGAAGGAGGTGGTTAATATGCATCACGTTGCGTTGGAAGCGAAGGATGTAGAGATTCGTGAACTTGACTCAAAACTTGGAAACACAGAATGGGATCTAGTTCATACTAAGGGTTAGCATGAAGACACATTGGCGATGAAGCGAGAAGATGAAGACCCACATGGAGAAGTTGAAAGATGACTTCAAAGAGGAATCGACTAAGCGTCATGAAGCGAGAGGACGCTTGGATGAAAGGCGACTCACTCGTCGCGGGCCGTCTTTGAGGCTAGAGTCCAAGTGAAGCAAGCGAAGATGAAGGAGATGGATTATGCTTTTAATTACTGCGATTGATAGGGCCGAGGATCGAGTCCATTATTACCCACCTCAGTTTGAAGACTCGTCGTGGTTCGTGATGGATCGTAGAACGGCTTATCGTATCATGGAGGAGGAACGTCAAGAAGCCTTACGACGTCTTAATATGCCTAGATAGAATAGGAGTGATAATAATATATGGTTAATTATGTGAATAAATAAATTGTGAATCCCTTATTTTGAGATAAATAAAGGGATAGTATGAGTATGTAATCCTGAAACTTATCTAGTTCAGGAAAGTAGATGTTTTTAGCGATTATGCTATCTTTAGTATGTTTTAAAACATTATGAATGAATAAAATATTGGAGTTTATTTGAAATATTATGTGATATAGCTTTAATCTTGGAATGTTTAAGTTAAACTTCAAATACCCAAGAAGTGAAGTGATGAACTAATAAGCGTATATTTTAACAGAAAATACCTCGACAACCACATCAACGAGCACCTCCTGAGGGGTCTACTAATAATAACAATGAGGTCAACGCTAATCCGGTTCAGCAGTTGGTAACTTTGTTGACGGGAGCACTTGCGAATCAACCGCAAGCTCAAGTTATAACCTTCAAGGAATTCAAAGAGGTTGGACCGCCAGAGTTTCAAGGGTCTAAGAATCCAGTGGAAGCCCAAACCTGGATCATGGAAATGGAAAAGGTGTTTGACGTTGCTAAAGTTAACGAAGATCAGAATACTGCATTCGCAACGTTTATGCTAAAATCCGAAGCTAGCTACTGGTGGCAAGCAAATAAGGTTCGTGGAGGACAAGGAGTGATAATGTGGGATAGATTTAAGGAAATGTTTTTCGAAATGTACTTTCCAGCGAGTTCTCGAAATCAGTTGGAGGTGCAATTTCTGGAGCTTAAACAAGGAACTATGACGGTGCCAGAATATGTTGCGAAGTTTAACGAGTTGGCAAGGTTTGCCACTTATCAAGTCAATCTGGATGAGCGTAAAGCGAAGAAGGTTCGAACAAGTTGAAACCACAGGCAGTATAGCAAGGTTTCAATGTTCGATAAAATACATTTGCGGTTGTCTTTGGAAAAGGCAATCATCGCAGAAGGTGGAAGCGATGCCTTGACCAAGTCTGATCAACAACAAAAGAAGAGGAAGAATGATAGTGAAAATAAAATTTGGTGGAAGTAATGTTGGAGGTAACAATCGGAAGAGGAAGTGGAGCGAGAATTCACTCTGAGGAGATGACAATGAAGGAAGTCGTGAAGAAAAAAGTTTGAAGCTTGTGTTACTTGTGGAAAGAACCATACTGGGATATATTTGAAGGGAAAGCGGGTGTGTTTCAACTGTGGTCAGGAGGGACACATTGCACCAAACTATTTTAGCCCAAAGAAATGAGCATGTTTTACCTGCGGTTCGAAGGATCACATGGCTCGTGATTCCCCTAAAAAGCCAGCGGAGAGTGCAAGTGGAGGAAAAAGAAACAACAATGGTGGTGGTGCATTGACTATCACTGGACCAGCACAGTCAAGCCGACCTACTACGAGAACTTTCAATATGATTATGCGGGATCTTTATTCGATCTAAGGATGTGGTGTCGGTATTATTAGATTAATGGTATTAATGCTTATGTCTTTATTTGATTCTAGGTGCTACTTGTTCATTTATATCCGATGAATTTGCTCAAAACTTAGATTTGCCTCAGGAAGAATTAGATTATCCTTTGAGCATAGAGATTGCAAATAGGGAAGTGATTCATGTTAGGTTCATATATAAGAATTGTAAAGTGGTTATATTGAGTGATTCCTGTTAGGTTCATATATATACACACGTATATATTAATAACTTATATAAATGAATGTAAGTGATTAATCAATGAATGTAAGTTATTAATAAATACATATATTAATATATATACATATATATATATATGTATATATTAAATTATTAACAACTTATATAGGTAAATTATTAAATATTAAGTGTGTGTGTGTGTGTGTATATATATAAAGTTAGTTATTGATTAGGATATCGAATCCGGGATATCCGTATCCATGGGATATATTTACTTTATGAATCTTGTCGAATATGAATACGCCTATATCCGTATTCGTATCCGTTTATTTACGGATATCTTTAAACCGAATACGGATATATCCGTTTTTTTTTCGAATACGAATAATATCCGCTTTTTTCGAATACGGATGCGGACGAATACGAAATTTTCCGGTTACCATTTACAGCCCTAGGAATAGGGATTCTTCTTGCCTTAGAAAATATTACTTTTTGAATTAATCTCTTTAACAATTGATATTAAATTATCAAAAAAAAATTAATTCAATTTTAAGATGAAAAACATTTTTGGTCAAACATAAATAAGATAATTTAAAAATATTTATATCATATTATAAGTCCTATGAAGAGGATTCTATCTTAATTACTAATATAATTATTATCATCAAAACATTTTCAAAATTAAAGACCCAACAACATTAATTATGAGTCACTGTTAAAATATGCATGATAAAATTAATTTTAAAATGACAATTTTGTTATTACCAACCCAATACAATAATTTAATACATAAAATTCAACAAAATATGTGTAGTTCACTAAATATTACAATGTGTTTTAACATTTCCTCACAAAGCTAATAAGTAAAAAGAATAAAATATATGTTTTCAAATAAGAGGGCATATATTGTTTTTCTGTAAACATATAATGGTACAAATATTAATTTAGGTATATAACTATTAGGGGCAATCAAAATTACTTTCACATTTAGAATTAGGCAAAATGAAAGATTTGGAGTAAAATTGTCATCTTATGTTTGACCTCTAATATTTAATTTTAAAACATTCATATTCAATTTTTATGTCCATGTTTTTTCCTATGTTTTGGTGTTTTTCCAGTTGTGTCCTGGTCACTCACTTATCCCAAACCCTAGCCCATATTTAAAAAAATACGAGATTTTTCGGGGCTGTATAGGCTGCACGCACAAAAAAAGCCTACATACAGTGCACTGCACCTGCACTCACCCTAAGCCCAACCTCCTAGGGTTTTTAAGATTAGGTTCCGTTGCTATTTTTCAATTCCAGGGATTTCGACAAGCAACCATTTTCCCATCACTTTACTACTGTACTCCATTTCTACCAAAATCACAAAATTAATCAGATCCAGCCATGGAATTGTTCAAGAACTTGGGTTTTGTGGTTGCTTAAACTCCTAAGCTATATCAGTTATCAATTCAGCTGTAACAATGGCGACCACAAACTCATTTGATCTTCTCGGTGACGATGATAACGATGACCCGACGCAGCTCGTTCAGAAGCTCCAGCCGCCGGTCAAGAAATCTTCGGCTCCCGCTCCAGCTGCGGCAGCTGCTCAGTCGGCTAAGTCCGCTAAGCTGCCCTCCAAGCCTCTCCCTCCTGCTCAGGCTGGTAAGAATCCTCTGTTCTTATTCTTATAAAATCAGATTGGTTATGGGATGTGTAATTTATTGTGTGTGTACTTACATATATGTATATTTCTTGTTGTTTTGGTAGAAAAATGAAGTGAAAGGAAGCTTTATGTGAAATGTTTATCAATATATTAGTTGGTACAAGCTAAGAATGCAAGTATTTCTATATGTATAGTTCTAGTTGTTTGGTATTGGGTGGCTAAGAATGCGAGTTCTCTATTGGCAAATACACTATTGTAGTTTTAGTTTATGCAATCTTTCATTGACATCTGTTGTCCTTCCTGTTACATTCCAGGGCATAAATTCTGTTTTGACTGATCATATAAGATTTATTTTTTGGTTTTGGTTTGATGTTTTAATGTGTGTGATTATCTTAGTTATGGAGAAAACTACATCCGTAATTTGAAATTAACCTGTTGTGGTTAACAAATTTTGATTAGTGAGGGAGGGCAGGATTGATGGTCAGCGTGGAGGAGGGCGTACTGGTGGACGTGCAACTGGCCGTGGTCGTGGTGGACGATTTGGCGGAGATTCAGCCCATGATGAGAATCCATTCAGCAGCAACAACGGGTTTTCTTTAGGGCACAGACAACCTGAAGAAGGTGATTTAGAAAAGTCCTCTGAAAGACGAGGATATGGTGGGCCTCGTGGGTCTTTTCGTGGGGGTCCTCGTGGTGGTCGTCGCGGTGGTTATAATAACGGAGAAGTTGCAGAAGGGGAACGCCCTCGAAGGGCATATGAACGCCATAGTGGGACTGGCCGTGGGTTAGTTTTTTTAATCGCTTCTACAAATAAGTTTCTTATATTATGTACTTATTTTACTGGTTATATATGTTATGATATCATGACTGTATGTATTTGATTCTACCAATAAATTGTGCTGTCGTTGCAGAAATGAGTTTATTAAACGTGATGGTGCTGGTCAGGGCAACTGGGGTACTCCCACTGATGATATCACCCCGTGAGGATTCTGTTCTGAACTCCTTGGTTTGCATTAGAATTTTTAGATATCTTATATAATTATGATTCTTCATTTGAGGTTATTCTATAATTTTTTTAATCTCATTCTCATATCTAGGGAGACAGAAGAGCCTGTTAATGGAGGTGAAAAAAGTGTTGATGCTGAAAAGAAATTGGGGCAGGAAGATGTTGGCGATGCCAACAAGGAGAATCCTGTGACTGAGCCAGAAGAGAAGGAGCCCGAGGATAAGGTGAATGTTTCTCTGATTATTTTGTTTCCTAAATCCTTCATGATACCATTTTGTGAAATGTCATGTTGCAAGTAAAGAGTTTGAAGAAGTGGAAACTTTTGATGTTTGAACAATTTGAGCTGAGTGTTAAAATTAGGAAATTCTTACTTTTATTCCATCTTATTTTAAATGTACAACATAAACCTACATTTGAATGAACCGGATAAATAAATTATTGCTCTGTAATAAGAATAGCTATCCATACTGTATTCCATTTGGCTGTTCTTTTATACCACTTTATTGCTTTGAACTTTATGATGATTTGTGAAACTGTGCAATGAGTGACCCAGCAGATGTACCCAAGCTTGCCGTGGAGGGTTTGGATAATTTAGAAAAAGTTGATTGTTTATGGTTTAGCAAGCTGTGTATAAGAAATGTAGAAACCTAAATAGTCAACTATTTATTAAAGATGTCTCTGAGTTACTGATTTATTATGTAACTTTTGCTATATTTCAATTTACTCTTTAGTGTTACTGATGATTAGTTTTATCGAGACGTCTTTGCCTTTTGGCCAAAGCAGGACATTAGGATGATTGGTGATTTCACCAATATTGCTTTCTTTTTCTATTGAGCAAACATCTATATTTTGTTAAGTTCAATGCAAGTCATGATAGGGGATTATTTGTCTGGATAAAATTTTGAAGGCACATTTGTTTTCTCTTTGTAATTGGGAAATGAAACCTACTTTTGAAATAAGGGGAACAATGTAGAAATGAAGGTAATTAAATCATGATTTTGCAATATAATGGCCTCACTAGTGAATATTAGTCGGATCCTAAAACATTTTTCTATGCATCATCTGGCCTTGAGAACAGTTGATATGATTGACCCCAGTATTTCAGCCAGTTTATAATTGCTGATACATACTTTTTGTCTTAGGAAATGACTCTGGAGGAATATGAAAAAGTACTTGAAGAGAAGAGGAAGGCCTTGGTGGCACTTAAATCTGAGGAGAGGAAGGTTAATTTGGACAAAGATTTTGAATCTATGCAGCTTCTTTCAAGCAAGAAGAACGAGGAGGAGATATTTGTTAAATTGGTAAGCGTTTTTGGCACTTGTATATTGTTATGAATAATGCTGTTTTACTGTATGCCTGTAGCTTAACCGAAGTATATAATTTTGTTAGGGATCTGACAAGGATAAACGTAAAGAGGCTTCTGAAAAAGAAGAGAGAGCCAAAAAGGTAAACTTGGTTTTATGGTCTTTCTTGTTGGTTCCTTTAAGCTAGAATTCTCTATAGCTGGAAGTGCGGAACGTATAGTAGTAAAAATGTCTTGGAAATTATGGAAATAAAAGTTAGAACTTTATGTTTATGGCAATCACCTTGGTAATTGGCATTTACCACAGTATTATGTAACTCTGCCTTCTCATTTTGCATCAAGTTAACATCACATGGTATTGCAATTTCTATCTAGTTTTTTGGTATTCAAAATCAGGTAAAAGTACAATTAATATCTGTACCACCTCTTCCCCAGTGAATTAGGATACCTAATTATGGTTTCTTTGAACTAAAATAATGTTTGGTGCTTAATTTGATTATATCTTTTGTGTGTTCTTGGTAACTCTACATGCACCTTATTTACTTTATGACTCAACCCTTAACAACAATGCACAACATCTGTTGAACTCCTGGGCAGTATTTATCAGTTTAAATATAAAACCTTGCATCTGACGACCAGTTCGATAGTAGAAAAATAAAGTCTATCTTGCATCTTTTCACATTCAAGATCATGATATCCATGAGATTATTATGGTTAAAATGGGATCCTAAAACGGGATCACCTCCACATGAAGATAACATGACCTTTCGTCCATCAGTGCTTACAAACTGTCCTTCTGAATTTTTATTATCTTCCATTTTCTACAGGGCCGTCAAAGGTATCTGCATGCTTGTCTTACAAAGTATAGTGTTGCTCACTTGAGTATTTGAGCTTATACGACCCCACCATCGTAAAACATACAAAACAGTGTACTAAATAGTTGCGGCATCTAGAATTTCTTAATAGACCAAAGGATTCCATCTAAACTGGGTTCATTCGTGAGTTTTGCCAATTCCCAACTCCCTAACTATTCAAGTTTTTATGCAATATTGTTTTGAAAGCTTATGTTCCTTTCCATGACCTAGCCATGAGGTGATATGCTTAAATATTGATGCCTTCGGTCTTGAATTTTGAGGACCTAGTAAGAATCACTCATTTCATTCTCAACAGTCTTGAAATGTCAACTAATCCATTTTCCAGTGATAATTTCTCTTCTTGCATAAGGGCCTCAAAGCTTGGTGTGCTACTGCTGGCTCATCCAGTTATTTGAATTTGTAGCATCAGCATGGGATTGGTTGCCTTCCCCTGATTTTTCTTTCTTTTGCTTAACTATGTTTTTTAACTAGATAATTGAATGATATATCAACCCAAGACCGACACCTTGAGTGCACAAATAATAGATAAACTGTATATAAAGCGTTTAAAACTGCAGGTCTTTATTTTGTATGTTGCATAGGATCTTATAGCAGTGATGGTTCAATCAAATCATATTTACTCGGTGTGTGTTTGTATGTCTGACTGACGTACCATGTTTATACCAAGCAATTTAAATGTTTTTTACTTGATGTATTATTTATTGTTTCTTGTCCAATGTTCAGGCTCTCAGCATTAACGAGTTTTTGAAGCCTGCGGAAGGGGAAAGGTACTATGGCCCTGGTAGCCGTGGTCAGGGACGCGGCCGTGGTGGAAGAGGACATAGCGGATTTGGTGGAAGGAACAGGGTGAACAGCGTCTTAGCCCCTGCGATTGAAGATGTTGCCCAGTTCCCTACCTTGGGTGCAAAGTGAGAGTTTCCTCTCTCTTGCCTTTTGTCCCGCTTTTGTTGGTCTTCCTTTTTCAGGATTCCAATTCAGAGGTTTGTCGGTGGCAAGATATGGGAAGGAATAATGCTTATTCCTGTTCTAAAATTATCTGGAAAAAAAATTATGGTCTTTTAAGAGTGTAAATTTTAGATGTCTTACTGGGTGTTTGTACCCTTGGTTTCTATTGTCTGGTGACTTATTATGGATACTCTGTCAAATGTAGGGAATTAGGTTTTCTTTAAATCTTGGATTTTAAATGATGGCACCATTTTTGATTTGAAGTTGATTTGGAATATTTCAAGTTGGGCTTCAAAGCCAAGTTTATTGTCAATTTTTATTTTATTCTATTCGGATGAGTTGTTTTATGTTGATCCAAGTGTTTTAGATAGGCTCATTTTTTGTGCGCTGTTTTGTACAGTCATCTTAAACGAACAAGCTTTAGCCCATACTGAGTGATATTCAAGTCATCCAAATAGATATTCAGTTATCTTGTTTTATTGTTTGGATTGTCTGTTAGAAGGTTATGTACTAATGATGTACTGGAACCTTGCATTATGTAACCTCAAAGATATTGGTGTTTTAGATTAAAGTCATAATTTTGTTTTTAAATTGGACGTGCTTGTATAAATCAGAAAAATGGTAGGTTGTAGGACATTGAAAGTGAGAATGTAAAACCCCAATTTTTTGAATAAAGATGAATTTTCTATAAATATTATTTTTGAATATTATGGAGTGAAATTGATATAATAGTTGTGGATAATATTTATAAATTTTGCAAAGTACGCAAGTTAGTTATATAATATTCGATTGGTCGGGGAATATTCGTTTTAACAGGGAATATTAAGACAACGGCACAATCATTGGTAGAACTTATTAACGGAATTATTGTCGGATTGAAAAACGACAAAAATACTTTATGAAAATAACGGCGGAAGTTTTACTGTTAATCTGTTGAAACACCTTGTTAAAAGACAAGAATACGCTGGCGTGGTTAAGAGTAGCACACGATATTGATTATTGATTCTTACGTGAGAAGTCACTCAGTTTTTGCTTATTAATGGACCCCATTTATCCATTTTTCGAATAATTGGGTAGAAAGTTATATATATAAGTTATATATATATATATATATATATATATGGTGGCATGATTGTAGGTAGGGTAGGGTGGGGGTGGGGGTGGGGTGGGGGTGGGGGGGGGGGGGAATCACATGATAAAGTATTATATGTATTATTTATATAGGAAATGTTTGAACTTTGGCAGGATGGGGAGTACAATTATTATTGTTATATATATATATATATATATATATATATGTTACTTTTAGTGGAGAAAGCAAAAGTCATAAGAATTAACAGAGGGAGTTGTTATTTTTTCAAAGCACCAGTACTTATATATATATATATATATATATATATATATATATATATATATATATATAATATTATATTTTATATAAAAGATTTTACTTTAATTATGGATCGTCTGATTAAAGTAAATCAATCTGACCGCTCATGAGTTAGTTACTATGCGTCCATTTTTTTATATAAATAAAGCTCATTCCTTCATTATTTTCTTACAATTTCAATTTGAAACTCTAGAGAGAAAATTATAGAGAGAGAAGAAGAAAAGATTTATGCTACTTAACTACTCTTAAATTCAGGTTCTTTTACTAGTAAGGGGTGTTATTCTTTCTTATTCATGAAGAGAACTGTTGTTATTCCATTGCTTATTATTCTATTGGAATAACTTTGTATACGCTGATCACCCTATACTTGGTGACATTCTTCTATTATTCCGCCTTTTACTATTCTCATTGGAATATCTTTCTACATGCGTTTTCTGGCGGACCGATTCCGCTTTTATTATTACATTGGAATATCCTCGTCTGCGTATGCGTTTACTGGACCGGTTCCGCCTCTTTATTATTATTCATTGGAATATCTTGTCTGTATGCGTTTTACGCTGGACTTGATTACGCCCTTATTAGTATTACATTGGAATAACTCGTCATCGCAAGTACCGCATGCATGGTGATTTCTGTTGTTATTTCATTCTTTATTATTCTGTGGAACATCCCGCTTGGTGTGAATTTCGTTGCGACTGGTTTCGTTATTTATTATTACATTGAATAACTCGCCTCATGCTAATCCGCATGCATGGTGATTTCTTTTGTTATTCCATTCTTTATTATATTCAGGTTGGTTAAAGTTTTGACTTCTATACTCCATGAAATTAATAGAATATCCTTGATATTTAAGCTTCATCCAAAGATCTTTTTCATGGAAATATTCTTCCGATCATTCTTGAATTTTACTCTACAAAGCAGTATCATGTTGACAATTTAGACATTAGTAGTTCTTGGACAAATTAATTCTTGAACTTGTTTTATTGAATTCTTATAGCATTGTCATCATCCTCATGTTTATATTATGTTGAAAGTCATCTGTAGTGCATAGATGCATAGTAGCACACGATATTGATTATTGATTCTTACGTGAGAAGTCACTCAGTTTTGCTTATTAATGGACTCCCATTTACCCATTTTTCAGAATAGCCGGTAGAAAGTTATATATATATATAAGTTATATATATATATATATATATATATATATATAATATATATATATATACTAATGGCATGATGATTGTAGGTAGGGGGGTGGGGGGGGGATGGGGGTGGGGGAAATCACATAATAAAGTATTATATGTATTATTTATATAAGAAATGTTTGAACTTTGGCAGGATGGGGAGTACAATTATTATTGTTATATATATATATATATGTTACTTTTGGTGGAGAAAGCAAAAGTCATAAGAATTAACGGAGGGGGTTGTTATTTTTTTCAAAGCACCATGTACTTATATATATATATATATATATATATATATATATAATATATTATATTTTATATAAAAGATTTTGCTTTAATTATGGACCGTCCGATTAAAGTAAATCAATCTGGACCGTTCATGAGTACTATGCAGTTCATTTTTTATAAATAGAAGCTCATTCCTTCATTATTTTCTTACGAATTCACTGAAACTCTAGAGAGAGAAAATTATAGAGAGAGAAGAAAAGATTTCTGCTACTTAACTACTCTTAAATTCAGTTCTTTTACGGTAAGGGGTGTTATTCTTTCTTATTCATGAAGAGAACTGTTGTTATTCCATTGCTTATTATTCTATTGGAATAACCTGTATACGCGGTCTACCCTATACTTGGTGACATTCTTCTATTATTCCGTCTTTACTATTTTGTTGGAATATCTTGTCTGTGCGTTATACCACCTATCATATGCTTCAAATGTGAAGGGGAGGGACACATCAGTCCAATTTGCGCGATGCCGTCCAAAGCATGTTATAATTGTGGAAGAGAAGGTCACTTAGCCCGATTTTATCGCTTCACCAAGACAAATTCAACTAGGATGGAGGCACCAAAGGTCATCCCGGAAAAAGTCAAAGCCAGATAGTCTGGGAGGCGTTTGTTGTGACCTCCCGAGAAAGCAAGGAACCCGAATGAGATCATCACGGGTAAGCTTATCATAAACTCTAGCGAAGTCTACACTTTATTTGATACCTGGGTTCTACCCATTCTTTTATTTCTCCTACTTACGCTCAACGATTAAATTTGACTCGGAGAAATTAGACTTTGACTTATCTCAGGAAACTCCGTTGGGAGAAACCTTCATTACATCCACGGTTTATAAGTCTTGTTTGGTTCAAGTTGGTACCCACACATTACCTGTCGATCTTATTGCATTAAAAATACTTGCATTTGATGTAATTCTAGGGATTGATTGGTTAACTACTCATCATGCAAAAATTGATTGTTTTCGTAAGGTTGTTAGCTTTCATATTCCTAATCGACCTATTATGCGAATTCAAGCAACCAAACCATTAAAATCAATCACCGCTCATCTCAAGTCATAAAGCTATCCGCTTTATTGAAAAGCGGATGTCAAGCTTTCTTAGCTCATGTCATGACTCTAAACAAAAATACGCCGGTTTTGAATAATATTTCTATTGTTAATGAATTTCCGACGTATTCCACTCAAGAACTTCCTCGCCTACCCCCGAGGCGTGAAATTGAATTTTGTATCGACCTTGAACCCGTTATAAAACCCATTTCTAAATCCCATATCGAATGGCTCTATTGAACTTCGTGAGTTAAAAACTCAACCAGTAGGAATTGTTAGACATTGGCTTTATTCGTCCCTAGTACTTCTCCTTGGGGTGCTCTGCTCTATTTGTGAAGAAGAAAGATGGGAGTATGCAACTTTGTATTGATTATCGGGAGTTGAATCATGTCACCATCAAAATAGGTACCCATTACATTGCCACGTATTGATGACCTGTTTAACCAACAGCAAGGAGCCAAATTCTTTTCAAAGATTGATCTTCGTTCCGGATATCACCAATTGAAGATTAGAACCGATGACATTCCAAAGATGGCTTTCAGAACTCGGTACGAGCATTATGAATTCCTGGTCATGTCCTTTGGATTGACCAATGCTCCTGCTGCCTTCATGGATATGATGAACCGAGTATTCAAGGAATATTTGGATCACTTTGTGGTCGTCTTTATTGATGACATCCTCATATATTCCAAAACCCGTGAAGATGATGAGCAACACTTGAGGCTGATACTCCAAAAGCTTCGTGAATATAAGCTTTATGCCAAGTTGAAGAAATGCGAGTTCTGGCTTGAGGAAGTAGCATTCCTTGGGCACGTGGTATCAAGTCATGGAATATCTGTTGACCCAAAGAAAGATTGAAGCTATTCAAAGTCGGGAGCAACCTAAATTAGTGATAGAAATCGTAGCTTTCTCGGCTTAGCTGGTTATTATTGGATATTCGTAGAAGGGTTTTCTCGAATCGCTACTCCACTAACTCAGCTGACTCAGAAAGATACAAAGTTCGGTTGGAGCGAAGAATGTGAGAAGAGTTTTCAAGAACTCAAGAGGAAACTCATTTTAGCACCTGTTCTGACAATACCATCTGGTTCGGAGGGATTTGTCATCTACAGTGATGCTTTGGGCAAAGGGTTAGGATGTGTTCTCATGCAACATGGGAAAGTCATAGCCTATGCCTCACGACAACTCAAAGAATATGAGAGGAATTATTCTACTCATGATCTAGAGTTGGCAGCTGTTGTCTTCGCACTAAAGATTTGGAGGCATTACTTGTATGGGGAGAAAGTGGAGATCTTTACGGATCATAAAAGCCTCAAATATTTTTTCACTCAAAAAGAACTCAACATGCGACAACGACGTTGGATTGAACTGTTGAAAGATTATAATCATACTATCCAATACCATCCTGGAAAAGCGAACGTGGTGGCTGACGCATTGAGTAGAAGATCATATGCGGGTACGAGTGCAATATTGTCAACGCAAAGGCCCATTTTGTATGACTTGCAAAGGATGAAGATAGAGATAAAGACTCCAGGGACCCACATGATGATGACAAATATACGAGTAGAACCGACTTTAATTGATAAAATTAAAACTACTCAAGCTACAGACCTGGAGCTGATGCGTATGAGGAAGAAAGTACAAGAAGGTGCGATGCCGGAAGCAAGAATCGATGAAGAAGGAATACTTCGAGTCAACTCCAGACTTTGTGTTCCTAACGACCCTGATTTAAAGTATAAAATCATGATGGAGCGCACAACACACCGCTTTGCAATCCATCTCGAGAGTACCAAAATGTATCATGATCTTCAACATACATTTTGGTGGGGCAATAAGAGAGAGATAGCTATTTGCTTATCTCAAGGTGTCTAACGTGTCAACGAGTCAAGGCGAAGCATCAAGTACCAAAAGGTCCATTGCAACCACTTGAAATTCCGTAATGGAAGTGGGAGCACATTACCATGGATTTCAAGTTCTTGGTCTTCCCAAAGTTTCTCAAGGCATAGATGCGATTTGGGTCATTGTTGATAGATTGACCAAGTCTGCTCATTTCTTTCACCGACATCGAGAAACTTATACACTTGAACGCTTTTGCTCGTATGTACATAAACGAGGTTGTAAGATTGCATGGTATGCCAATATCCATAGTTTTTGATCGAGACCCAAGATTCACTTCATGATTTTGGGTTAGTTTGCAGAAAGCTATGGGCACAGATTTACGATTTAGCTCGGCATATCATCCTCGATCGGACGGACGGTCGAGAGGACTATTCAAACTCTTGAAGATCTATTAAGACTCGTGTCCTTGATTTCAAGGGAAGTTGGGACAAGTTCTTACCATTGGTGGAGTTTTCCTACAACAACAGCTTATCAAGCAAGTATCGGCATGGCTCCATTCAAGCATTGTATGGAAGAAAGTGTCGCTTCCGGTTATCTTTGGGATGAGGTGGGTGAAGCAACGTTGTTGGGACCAGAGTTGATATACGTATGACTACGGAAAAGATTCAAACGATCCGGCAATGTATAAAAACCTCACAAGATCGACAAAAGAGTTATGCTAATCTTCATCGAAAGGACGTGGAATTCGATATAGGAGATCATGTGTTGTTACGTGTTACTCCATGGAAAGGAGTTACGAGATTTGGAAAGAGAGGAAAGCTCAATCCTCGATTCATCGGCCCATTTTTAATCCTTGATCGAGTAGGAACTGTGACCTATAGACTCGCTTTACCGCCAAGTATGTCTCGTGTTCATAACGTTTTTCACATATCCGTGTTACGTAAATATGTGGAAGACCGGAACCACATTATTGAGTTGGAACCGGATGAAATAGTGAAAGATTTGACGTATGAAGAGGTTCCTGTTCAAATCTTGGATAAGAAGGAACATATTCTACGCACCAAGGTTATACCTCATGTCAAAGTTTTGTGGAGAAACCACGATGTTGAGGAAATGACTTGGGAGTTAGAATCTGAAATGAAATCAAGGTATCCTTACCTCTTCGACATACCAGTATCGCACTCTAATTTCAAGGCGAAAATTTCATAAGAAGGGGAGATTGTAAAACCCCAACTTTTTGAATAAAGATGAATTTTCTATAAATATTATTTTTGAATACTATGGAGTGAAATTGATATAATAGTTGTGGGTAATATTTATAAATTTTGCAAAGTACGCAAGTTAGTTATATAATATTCGATTGGTCGGGGAATATTCGTTTTAACAGAGAATATTAGTACAACGGCACAATCATTGGTGGACCCCACAACGGAATTATTGTCGGATTGAGAAAATGACAAAAATACTTTATGAAAATAACGGCGGAAGTTTTACCGTTAACTGTTGAAACACCCGATGTTAAAAGTACAGTAATACGCGTGGTTGCATAGTAGCACACGGTATTGATTATTGATGCTTACGTGAGAAGTCACTCAGTTTTGCTTATTAATGGACCCCATTTACCCATTTTTCAGAATAGCCGGTAGAAAGTTATATATATATATAATATATACGGTGGCATGATTGTAGTGGGGGGGGGGGCAATCACATGATAAAGTATTATATGTATTATTTATATAGGAAATGTTTGAACTTTTGCAGGATGGGGAGTACAATTATTATTGTTATATATATATATATATATATATATATATATATATATGTTACTTTTGGTGGAGAAAGCAAAAGTCATAAGAATTAACGAAGGAGTTGTTATTTTTTCAAAACACCATGTGCTTATATATATATATATATATATATATATATATATATATTATTTTATTTTATTTTTGTTTTACTTGATGTTGGTAATCAAAGTCTTATGCATAACATCCGTGGGTCGCTTCAATTTCATTCTAAAGTAAAATTATCATTCTATTGCACCAGTTGAATCGATGTTATATAATATATATATATATATATATAATATATATATTATATTTTATATAAAAGATTTTGCTTTAATTATGGACCGTCCATTAAAAATAAATCAATCTGGACCGTTCATGAGTTAGTTACTATCTTGATCCATTTTTCTATAAATAAAGCTCATTCCTTCATTATTTTCTTACGAATTCACCAAAACTCTGAGAGAGAAAATTATAGAGAGAAAGAAGAAAAGATTTCGCTACTTAACTACTCTTATATTCAGGTTCTTTTACTTAGTGAGGGTATTATTCTTTCTTATTCATGAAGAGAACTGTTGTTATTCCATTGCTTATTATTCTGCTTGAATAACTTTGATACGCTGATCTACCCTATACTTGGTGACATTCTTCTATTATTCCGTTTTACTATTCTCCGTTGGAATATCATGTCTACGCTTTTCTGTGGGACCGATTCCGCCTTTTATTATTACGTTGGAATATCCCGTCTGCGCGTTTTCGCCGCACTTTTCCGTCTTTATTATTATTATTCTGGAATATCATATGCCTGTGCGCTTTTACGCCGCACTGATTCCGCCCTTATTAGTATTTTGTTGAATAACTCGCCTATGCGGGTACCGCATGCATGGTGATTTCATTGTTATTCCATTCTTTATTATTCTCGCTGGAACATCATCCTTGCGGTGCGAATTTTGTCCGACTGGTTCCGTTATTTAGTATTCTCGTTGAATAACTCCGCTCATGCGCAGTCACCGCATGCATGGTGATTTCTTTTGTTATTCCATTCTTTATTATACTCAGTTGGTTAAAGTTTTGACTTCTATACTCCATGAAATTAGTAGAATATCCTTGATATTTGCGCTTCATCTAGTATCTTTTCATGGAAATATTCTTCTGATCATTCTTGAATTTTACTCTACAAAGCAGTATCATGTTGACAATTTGGACATTAGTAGTTCTTGGACGAATTAATTCTTGAACTTGTTTTATTGAATTCTTATAGCATTGTCATCATCCTCATGTTTATATTATGTTGAAAGTCATCTGTGGCCTGTAGTGCATAGATGGACTTGGTATGATTATGACCAGGGATTATTCGGTATAATCATGACCGTAATGTTACAAATGATGTGGTAAAAGTCCTCGTTGGCTCGTAGTGCATTGATGAACAGTTGTTGGCATGATCATGACCATTAATGAATACACAAATATTCTTGGCCCGTAGTGCATGGATAATTGTGGTCGTGATACTAAAGAATATCCTCGGTCGTAGGTGCGGGGTGATTCGATGATGTGGAATATTTATTAAAATTCGAGTCTCAAATGATAATAATGATGAAAAACCTTTTAATCATAAAAGATAGTAGATTTTATTTTCTACTTGACTTTTTAATGGATTGCTTGTTCATTGCTACCGTTAAACTTGATGTCTATTATATTTTATCGCTTTAACATTGTTGGAGACTAATGATAATTTATTCTCGCATTATCTTAGTCATAATATTTCTTCTCGCTAGTTGAGCTCACCCTTTCTTTCACCGTTCTCTTCGAAAATGAGAATATAGTTTGGACGAGTCTGAGAACGGAGTGATGGTCCGCAGGATAAAGATTAGTAGTCATCACCATTCTCGTGAAATAGTGTGATAATAATTGTAATGAGGACTCCTTTTGAGTTTGTATAATCTCTAGTAGATAATATTTGTATTCAAACTCACGCTTTATGTTTTATCGTATTGTACACCGACAGTTGTATTAGTAAGTTGTATTTGAATTACATACTATGTATCCGATTTACCCAAGATGGGTGATGTATACCTAATTTTGGGGGCGTCACAGAGAACACCAGGTTATGAAATAAGGCATTCATTAGGCTAATCTTGTATAAATGTGTTTTCACTTTAACGAATTAAATTAGACTTCACAACAACATTATTGTTGTGTTATAAGGTCCATTGATTTTACTATACGCCTCTGTTTTTACTGCAAGATGGGAAATATATTATGCCAATATTCAAATGTCATGCCAATATTCAAATCAAATGGCAGTTCTTTTGGACTAGACTGTTGAGCTTCATTTAGCATAATCTTGTTCGTTCAACTATATCAAAGGATCCCTTATTATGAATTTTTCATTATTAGTGAGAAAATTTGTACAGAAACCATTAGTAAAGTAGATAAATCTCTAAACTGATCAAGGCTTGATAATAGTACACATCTGTTGCTTGTTTTATCAGTCCCTTTGTTCCTTTTTATGTTTAGTTTAGCAGTGTTAGAATCGAGTTGCAACTGCCTGAGAAATAAATATGGAGTGAAATATTCATTCGTTATTTTAGCCACAAACATGTATTGATGCTTAATATTGATGAGAAAAACCAGTGGAATTGGTTTGCTTTCTGTAATGCTGGCATCAAGGAGAATGAAGACTGTTTGTTGCTACAGATGCAACTTTTCCTGCACAAATCGTGCTCGGATGAGCTTACACATCCCTTTCACCCGCAGCACCCTCTCAACCTTACCCGGCCCACCACCTTATGGTGAAGAAGAGAGAATGTGCAGTGCTTGTGGAAATGGGTGCATAAACTTCGCCTTTCATTGTTTTGAATGCCAATTTTATCTCGACATTAACTGTGCTGCATTGATACCTTTCGTTGTTAGTTCTGTTCTGCTTTGCCACCCACATCCCCTGATTTTGTGTCGTATAGAGAATAATGTCAGTTGGGATATTACTTGCGGTGGGTGTTCATTACTTTTTGAGGAGAAATGTTCTATTAATATATATGTTTGTCTTGTGTAAACTTTTCTTGCATGAACCTTGCGCTGATTTACCAGAAAAAATCACTCATCCTTTTCACCCGAACATACTCTCATTCTTAGCGGTCAGTCCCCTCATAACAGAAACTTTTTTCGTTGTTCTATATGTCGTTTTGCCTCTAGCAAGAGATTCTCCTTCAAATGTTCACAACGTAGCTTTCAGCTTGACATTCCCTGTGCATTGCTAATGCCCACCAAGGCCGAAAACTATATGATGGCTGAAAACCAGATATCTCTACACGCCAACCATCCGTTTATTCATTTTGACATTCATGTCGAGAACTTTTACCATGTTTGCCTTGCGTGTGCTAAACCATTGGTGGGTTTTTTCTGTTTTTGTGTTCGTTGCAAGATGTTATTGCACGTTGAATTGCCCCATCAGATTGAACGCCCTTTACACTCACTACACCCTTTAACTGTCTCTCTGATTCAGTAAATGATAGTCGCGGTGCAGTTTTTTCGTGCAAGGAGTGTATGAACAACTCAAGGGGCTTTGCCTACTTGTGTGATCCATGTCAATTTTACTTGGACACTAATTGTGCTCGCCCAAATTGTACCCTTTGGTACAGTCTGAACTTCACCACCGCCTTCTTGCTTTCTCTGACTTCAAGCCTGAATATAGATATTTTTATTACTCTGCCTAAAAAGGATGCATTGAGGCTATAAATCTTTCAAGTTTTTGTAAAACCAGAAAGAAAGGGGAAAAAAATACACTTGGGCTTTATCACTGTCCTGATTTCAGGTTATAAAATTTTTACAAGCCAAGTTGATCTTAGCTGAGAAAATTGGTTATGGTGAACACGGTGTCGAAGATCAAGATCAAGGTGCAGTAGTAGAAATTGTTGACAGTTTTCTTGCTGGAATAAACAAAGAGATAGCTATACAGTCCGCATAACTGGAAGAACTTATGGAGAGGCGCACAATATGTCAGATTCACTAAGCTCAAGGGATATGAGAGACTAATAAAAGAGTCCTTCCAGGGGATCGGCTTTTCGACAGGGAAAGTGAGCGGTTTTTTTTTTTTTTTTTTTTTTGATACAAAATAATTAATGTGATTTATTGGAATCTGAAATTTTTATAAAATACGATTTAGGTGTCTTTTTGGATACACGTAACAAAATGAGTTGCATGCATCGTATAACCCGCTTTTTTACGTGTATCCAAATGACACCTAAATCATCGCGATTTTGTAAAAATTTCGGCCCAATAAATTACATTAATTATTTTGTAGTCAAAAGTAAAAAAAAAATAATAATAAATTTTCTACTTAACATTACCCCTATTTTCTGAAAAGCTCAATCCCCCTAGACTTTTTCCTAATAAAACTCTCTGTGTTTCAAAACGTAAGCTCATTATTAACTTTTTGACGTCAATTTAAGACATTTTAAAAAGAGACCTTACTTTTAGAATTGTTTGTTCCACAATTGCACTGTATTTAGGGGAATCCCCGTGTTGCAATATATCAGATAGCGAGTAAAAATATCACATCAATAGTGTTTTAATGACTAAAGAACTGATAAGGATGGTGTATTCAATTAAGATTTTTAAAGACTATTAAAGACTTTAAAAGTTGGGTTGTACTCTCTCCGTTCCTAAAAGATTGTCGTTTTAGAAGAAAAAATTTGTTCCAAAAAGTTTGTCGTTTACAACTATCGAGGAGAATAAATTATTTATTTTCCTATATTACCCTTACCTTCTCTCATTGTCCCAAGAAATTCTCTTCCTTGTCTTAATAATTTTCAATTTCCCATAGAGGGATAGTGATGAAATTTCAAACAAATTTTACTTGGTAAATGATACTTTCTTAATCCATGTGCCAAAACCTTAAACGACAATCTTTTAGGAACGGAGGTAGTATTTAATTAAGACATTTAAAAAGTTTATAAAAGTTTACTGGTATTCAATTATAACTTTTATAATATCTTTAAAAGTTAGGTGGTATTGAATTGAGACTTTTATTAAGTCTATAAAAATATTTTGGTATTCAAAAAGTCATTAATTTTTTAGATTTCTATTAAAGGGTAGAATTTGACAGACTTTAGAAGAAGAGATACTCATATCCAAAGTTTGATCTCATCTCTAAAGACTTTCAAATATTTGAGAAAGGAAAAAAATAAACAAATGAGAAAGAGAAAGGGATAGAGCAGATCAAACAAAGAAGAGAAAACAAATAGTGAGCACCCTATAGGGAGAATGTCCAAAAATGCCCCTGACATTTTCTCCGATGTCTACTGAGCACCCTATACTTTTTTTTTTCAAAAATACATTCAACGTTACATATTTTGGGTCAGCCGTGCCCCTGGATCGAACGGAATTGCCACATAGACTAACGTTGCTCCTACGTGGCCTTATTTTGCTGACTTGGACTCAAACAAAGTCTAAACAAACCCTTTCTCAGTCCTAGATCCCTTTCTCATACGCATCTGTTCATTTTTCAAAAGGGGCAAAGGTCCCTAATCGTGCATAAAGCCCTAGTCGACATCTCTTGTCGTGGAGAAGAAGGAGAAATAGGAGAGAAGGAGAGGCAAAACCCTAATCCTGCCATTTTGTTCTTTAGTCGTAGAGAGGAGAAGAAATCACAATTCTAATCGTCATTGCCATGGCTCACTATTCGTCGTCATCTTCATCCTCTGCTCGAAGACGCACCATTGATGTTAATTATGAAGCTATTCCGTTGTGTTATTGTGGGATAAGAGCTCATATGTGGACCTCATGGAGCGAAACAAATCCTGGAAGGAGGTTTTTCTCATGCTCGAAATTCAGAGTAAGTTTTGTGTTTTAGTTTAATTTAGTTCTGTAATCCTACAAAAATTGACTTGAAATTCTTATAATTTAGTTTGAATAAGTGTTTGGAAAAGGTTTTTACCTACAACAATTTCTTAAAATTTTAATTTTTTGGTTTCAGGAAAGGGGATGTGGGTTCTTTGTATGGCATGATCCACAGATGTGTGATAGGGCAAAGGTTGTCATAAATGATTTGAAGAGTGAGAACAAGATTTTACTAAATAAGAAACTGAATAAATTTCCTCAAGTTGAAGGGGCATCTAAATTGAAAGAATTGGTTTAAGAGCTAAAGAATCTGAAGTCAAATGGACATGAATCTTCTGTGAATCAAATTAGTGGCTCAGTAGATTATTTGAAGGCTAAGTGCATTGCTATGTTATTTGTAGTTGCAAGTATCTGCATTTCTTTTATGCTACTTAATTAGGTAGAAAAATGGTGTTAGATGAAAGGGTAGTGTGGAGAATTGTAATGTAATGCAGTTTGAAATGTGAAGTTAACTTAATGTAATTGGTGAATTTGGTGAATGGAAGTCAATAGTTTCTCATCGACTCATTGGTATCTTTTGTGTGTATATTCTGTTTGTTAATGGAAGTCCTTGTTTGAGCATTGCTTGGTTAATCGGTAGGTTTGTCTGTTAATGAGTTGGTTTATCTGTTAATTGGTAGTTTAGATGAATGACTTGTAATGTTTCTTTTACATCAATGTCAAATTATAGGTTGAATCAACTTGGTTGATATGTTAGTATCTTTTAAGATGTTTCATGATCACATGTAAATATTATATCAGGTAAAACATTGCTGATATAAGTGATGTATGATAAAATGACAGTGTGATCCATGTCAATTTTACTTGGACACTAATTGTGCTCGCCCTTTATTGTACCCTTTGGTACAGTCTGAACTTCGCCATCTCCTTCTTGCTTTCTCTGACTTCAAGCCTGAATATAGATATTTTTATTACTCTGCCTAAAAAGGATGCATTGAGGCTATAAATCTTTCAAGTTTTTGTAAAACCAGAAAGAAAGGGAAAAAACACTTTTAAGGCTTTATCATTGTCCTGATTTCAGGTTATAAAATTTTTACAAGCCAAGTTAATCTTAACTGAGAAACTTGGTTATAGTGAACACGGTGTCGAAGATCAAGGTGCAGTAGTAGAAATTGTTGACAGTTTCCTTGCTGGAATAGACAAAGAGATAGCTATACAGTCCGCACAACTGGAAGAACTTATGGAGAGACGCGCACAATATGTTAGATTCACTAAGCTCAAGGGATATGAGAGACTAATAAAACTCTCTCTGTTTCAAAATGTAAGTTCATTATTAACTTTTTGATGTCAATTTAAGATATTTTAAGAAGAGACCTTACTTTTAAAATTGTTTGTTCTACAATTGCACCGTATTTAGGGGAATCCCCGTGTTGTTGCACATTAACAGTGTTTTAATGACTAAAGAACTGATACTAAGGAGGGTGTATTTAATTAAGATTTTTAAAGACTATTAAAGACTTTAAAAGTTTGGTTATATTTAATTAAGACATTTAAAAAGTTTATAAAAGTTTATTGGTATTCAATTATAATTTTTATAATATCTTTAAAAGTTAGGTGGTATTGAATTGAGACTTTTATTAAGTCTATAAAAGTATTTTGATATTCAAAAAGTCATTAATTTTTTAGATTTCTATCAAATGGTAGAATTTGACAGACTTTAGAAGAAGAGATACTCATATCCAAAGTCTGACATCATCTCTAAAGACTTTCAAATATTTGAGAAAGGGAAAAAATGAACAAATGAGAAAGAGAAAGGGATAGAGCATATCAAACAAAGAAGAGAAAATAAAATAATATATATATATATATATATATATATATATATATATATATGTCTCACTTTCTCTCTCTACCTCAGTCCTCTCAAAATAAAACCCAAAAAAGGAAGAGAGTTATTATAGTAGGTGATGAGAGATAAAAAGGAGGAGGGGTTAAAAAGAGGGTGTAGTGTTAAGGGTTCCAAATAGAACCAATGGTATAAATGGAGATAACAAATACTTTAAATATCATTTTATATTTTTTCTCTCCCATAAAAAAAATCTAATTTAATATATTTGTAAGTATTAAGGAGGTATTTTGTTTTATATTTATTTTTAAAAGTAATAAATTTGTTAATTTTGTTATTTGTTGAAAATTATAAATTGTTAGTTTAATACTAATTACTTGATAGGAAAACGACAATGAACAATTTTAAAATTGAAATTGTTATTTTATATTACTGTTAGTAGAAAATAACTTTTTGTATAAAATATTAAAATTATGAAATAAGACATTTTCTTGTAATAGATTGGGTATGATCTAATAATTCAACTTCAACAATGCATTTTCTTTCAAATTAGGTTGTGACATGGTCAAAATATTTTAATATTATTTAATATCACAATCATTTCATCTAAACTATAATATCTTTGTTGACTTTTTAACAATTAATATAAGTTGCAAGATATATTAGAAGTATACAAATGTCTATCAAAGTATTGGTAAAAAATCTATAAAAGTTTGTCACTTATTTCATGGAGTCTTTAAAAGTAATTTTAAAAGTCATTAAAATTCACAAACTCTACAAAAGTTTATTACTTAAAAAAAATATTTAAAAATCATTATTGAATACACCCTCCTAAAAAGTCATGCAAAATGATGTAAATTATTACTTGGATGCTTAATAAACATTTGCTTCTGAGTTTCTTAGGATTTTGTTTTGTCAGGATTCTGGTCCCCTTCGAAAATATATTAAATATTTAGACATAATGGGGCGGAATGAGCATCATTTTGACTGCAAATGGGTATTGAACTTTTGTCAGTTTCCTGCAATATATATTGTATCTTGGTGACTTGGTAATCTAGAACTGCCAGACACCCCCCCGGCTCAAGCTCCTCATTCCCATTAAAAAAAAAATCCATGAAGACCTACGGTCGTACTCATATCTACGTTTCTTGCTACAAATGCAACTTCTTTATGCACAAATCCTGCGCAGAACTAAATCCAGTGCTAACACACCCTTTTCACCCCCAACACACTCCCACACTTATTCCTCAACATCTCAAAAACTACTGCAATGCCTGCGGTAAAAACTGTAAACAAATTCATTTTTCACTGTCCCCACTGTCAATTTTACCTTCAACAAAGTTCCCACTAGCAATTGAAAACTCGAGCACCCACATCCCCTGATTCTCTGCCAAAAAGGGTGTGATAATTGGGAAATTTCTTGCGGCGGGTGTTCGTTACTTTTTGAAAGAAAAAAAAAATGGTTCCAACTATTTATATGTTTGCCTAAAATGCAAGCTCTAGTTACAAGAAAAATGTGCTGATTTGCCACAACAGATTATACACCCCTTTCACCCACAACACGCTCTAAACCTCAACGGTGACTCCCCTCAACAAAGATGTGAGTTTCAATGTGCTTCATGTCTTTTTAACAATACCAAATGTTTATCCTATAAATGTTCTCATTGTTTGCGCTATGTTGACAAATACCACAATGGCCGAATACTATGAGAGCAGCCAGTCTTATTTCTTGATTCATAGCAGCATTAATTTTGGGCAATCTTGTTTTGGTTGCAACCAAATACTGGAAGGTTCAGTCAGCTTTTGCCTTCGTCAAAAAATGTTGTTGCACAAATCATGTGCGAATTGCCTTATCAAATTCAACACCCTCTTCACTCTTTACACCCTCTAACATTGTCCAATTCAATCTATGATTTTCGCGAGGATAATTTTCATGTAAGGCATGTTTTGGAAAGTCAAAAGGCTTCGCCTACGGATGATACATGTCAATTCTACTTAGACATGCGTTGTGCTTCCCCATTATTATTGTACCCTATGGTAAAGTCTGAACTTCACCAGCATCATCTTGTTTTTTCGGACTATAAAGCAGGGTGTAGTTTCGATTGTGAAAAATGTAATGATGTTTGTTTATACCCTTCGTTTCGTTGTGTGGATTGCAATTTCAATCTCCATGCCCATTGTCTATTAGAGTTACCACTTATTGTCAAATATAAATGTCATTTGCATTCCCTCACTTTCACCGAATCTTGGATCAAATATTATTGTAATGCTTGTGAGGAAAATCGAAACCTGGTTGATCCAACTTATTACTGTGCAGAATGTCACTTTGTTGCTCATGTTCATTGCGTAATCACTGCTGCATTGTCACTAATGTAAGTCTAGATATTCAAGATTTTGGGACTAAACAATTCAAATATTAACTTGATTGTCAACTGCCATTCATCTTTAGCTTATAAACTATTTACAAGCAAAATCTACCAATGGTGAAGAACTTGACAATATGACGTTGGACACAACGAAGACAAATGGAACGGTTGATGCGGACGTACTAAAAATCAAATCTACAGTTGTTGAAATATTGGAGGAGGTTGATCCAGATTTTGTACAAGTTGATGCTTTTCTTGCGGCACTAGATAACAAAATTGCAGCAAAATTAGCAATTTTGGAAGAACTTGCTACCAGAGGTGAAGAATATATTGCATCTACAACACTGACGTGACCAAAAATATAGCCTACGTTTCGATCAAGGAAAAGAAAAGACTTGTTAAGCTACTAGCGTTTGCAGGGCGACGACAACGTTTGTAGTGTTTGGACCTCCAAACACACCACACTATTTTTGGTACTTTTTTTTTGAGTTTGAGTTAAATAAGTTGTATCTTACATAAACTGCATTTGAAATAAGCTAGAACTAGACAAACAAAATTTTTAAATGTGCGGTAACCAAAAAAAATACTCTTAATGGGTTTAATTCTTTTGAATCTTTGATACTTGTGCTGCTAAGGAAACTCTCCCTCTTTTCCCAATAAAGAATTCAGCAAATACTGTATCAATAAAGTCATCTTTTAAGGCTAGAATATTTTGGTCACTATTAAAATTTATATTGAGATGTACAAAAGATGTTGATTTTTTATCTCAAGACTGAGGGCCACCAACTCAATCCACTAAACTGTAAGGTGTTTATGTTAAAGAAAATTAAATTAAACATTATTAACAAGTAAACTTAATCAAGGTGAATTCCCTATCCATAAGCTGCTAGTCCAATTTACTTGAGAAAAATTCAGTTCATTAAATCATAATCATCGAACTTCTTCTCTTTTTTTTGCTAGTTTTTAGCTGAAATCTTAAAATCCCTACCTTGGGCCAAGAGAGGGTTGGTATCATCGAACTTCTAATTGTACTAGAGGACCTTTCACTTTATCTTGGAGTTATCTACCCACGTAACAAAGTCTTCCATATTTCTTGTTACCAGAAATGCTGGATCAGTAACTGTTTGTAGACCGACTCGGATATGCCCCAGCTCAAAATATGTAACAGATTCTTTCATATGTTCAGCAAACTTCAGTCCAACCAAAATAGTAGCTATAGCCTACGCCTGCCAACAAGGGTTTATCAAAAGAACGAGTGTTATACATGAAAGCAATAGGCTGTGTAGAGTAACATTAACAGAAACAGGATCCCCTGTAGATTCCACCAACATCATTATGTGAATTCAAAAGAATCAATCAATCAAACGGATTCTATTTGATCAACTATTTTAACTTTTCTTTTATAAAAAATTCTGTCTTTAAAGAGTATGACTGCAAATCTGTGCAGCCATTGTCTGATAGAGAATTTATAGCTCTTTCCAGCATCATGCATTATTTTAACTTGCCATTTGGAACGAAATACAAGAGATTTTATCCGTTAAAAACTTTTTGCTTCAAAAGAACAAATTGAGATGTTCATTGACATGTTGCATTTGAATAGAAAATACCCGTCTAGCTCTGTTTAATCAATAATCACCGCCTAGGCACTAGGCAGGTCCTCTACCACTTAGATTTGGCTGGGTGTTTACCGCATTGATTGAATAAATGCTTTGAAACTATATAATATTTGAAATGATTTTGTTAACCCTAAAGATTTTTGTTTAGTAAATATTAATGTAAAATTTTGAAAAATTACATCTAATATATGCTTTTTATAGTGAGTCATACTATGTATTGCGAAAATTTTAAGCCGAATTATAATTATGATGCATGTTCATGCATGTGATAGGTATAAGTAATGCTATGTATTGCTAAAGTTTTAAGCCGAATTATAATTCATGCATAGGATAGGTAGGAATTAAAAATGAACACACCTTAATTTATTCTATGCATAGACTTCCACACTAGTCGCAATTCAAATTCGCCCCATATTTTGTTGACATATATTATTTCCCTATTAGTATAACAAATATATACAATAGAAATATATAAATGAGACTATGTCTAAGAAAACACTTAATCCGCCGTCTAGGCCCTCCCCCCGCTATTATCTAGATCCGCCTAGTGATTTTTAGAACACGAAGTATTTACAATTATTACTAGTAAATGGCAAATGAAGTTAGCTCACTTACCAACAAATTGATGAGACAGTCAAGCGTTTGCATGATTTCAACTCCCTAGAGAGTATCACACCCATGTTATACCTGCAATGATAAAGAAGTACCCATTATTATTAAATTGAAATAATAATTTTATTATGACAGAGATCTGAAAAATAATAACTATGGACTGAATGTATAAACTGAAAACAATAGCAATCAATTCTATTGACTCTACCATCATAAAGATCATAACCAATTAAAGACTTTAACTTCTGCCATTGGATATCAAAATAGAATATTAAAGTTGTAGGTTAATCAAATATGAAACCAATTAAGTTTATCAAATTAAAAAATAGCTGTAAGATCAACTAATGCAGGCAAGAACATTCTTGCACATGTTCCAAGTTCAAAGCATATAGCTCCCCAAGACATTATACACCAACTTTCTATTCAATCTACATGCCTGGAGACTAGGATTTTAGAGAAATTAGGGTTTTAGAGGGAACTTGGAGAAGAAGGCTTGAGAATCGAAGAAATCAATAACCATTCTTTTAATTCATTTCATTCATAATATTCATCTTCATAATATTTGCCATAATATATGACTTTTATAGAGCTACTAACCTAAATCAAAATGGTAAAAAGCATTGTGGTAATACTACCCCCATATGCTAGTTATTTCTCTAGACTCCCATTTCCTTTCTAGGTCCCTAACTTATGCTTAGTTCCACTTTCGTTATCCGCCTAACATTAGCTTTCCCTAAAAACATCTCTGTCTACATGGATGTTTGTCATGTTGAATTTTCCTTTCCTTTCCTGATAGTTTCTTGTAGGCTCCAAGGTTCATTTCTCTTGCCCGTCACCTCCTCCCAGATCAAAAACCATTATCTAGAACTTACTAATTTCTTTCGGTTCATTCCAAGCCACTTTGTCTACAAATTGGTATAAATTAAAATTATTGTTTTTGTAACACCCCAGTCCCACATCGAAAGATATGAGAAAATTGTCTGTATATAAGGAATTAAGTTACTAACAATAATACATTCAGTCATGACCTTTTAGGTGAGTCTGTGGTGGGCTAAGATGACCCAAGAAGATACTATTATACTAGTTGTATAAGGCCTTGTTTGGATTGATTTGATTCGATTCGGACTTGGGATTTCACCCAAGATTTGTTCCGAACTCGGGATTTCATCTGGTTGTTTCATATGGTATCAGAGCCGACTCTCGAAAGCTCGGGTGGGGTCATCCGATCATGTTGTCGAAGGTGGAGACACGAATACTGGTGGTATTATCACACAATGGAGAAAGGGAGGTCCGGAGGTGGGGGACATGAAGTCGGCTGGTATTATTCTACAATGGCTAGAGAGGCAAAGATCTGTGAACCTTTAGTTATGACCTTTTAGGTGAGCCTGTGGTGGGCTAAAATGACCCAAAAAGATGCTATTATGCTAGTGGTTTAAGGTCTTGTTTGGATGGATTTAATTCGATTTGGACTTGGGATTTGACCCAAGATTTGTTCCGAACTCGGGATTTGACCCAGATTGTTTCAGTTATGAACCTAAAAAGAAGTCAAGCTCATTATTCTTACTCCGCAAGTGAATACCTCCTCCAAGTTATAAACTAGAGATTTAGAAGATTTTAAACAATAGACTAGGTTTGAATAACGATGCTTCATTTATTTGAAATACTAATCCAAGCAAACAGTCCATAGAAAGCATGAATCAATCCACAATGTGCAGAAAATGTTGACTATGTATATCGGAGTTGGAAAATTTTGATTTGAACAATAAACTAAAAGATTTTGTAAGGATTAATGATTGGGCTTTGTTCAAACCACTATTAATTAGTGATTCCAAACATTAATCCAGCAAAACACCAAAGCTAAAATTTACAGAATCCTATGAAAAAAATTCAAAAAATTGAATGAAACCAACTTTAAATCAATTAGAAAGGTTCAATTGATGCAAAGGAATCATGTATTCCTAATTTCGAGCATAGAGAAGCAATTTAGACCTGATTTCATTGAGGATTCAGCTGAAAATCACCTTTACAAAATGTCCAAAAAAGAGCAAACACGCCATTTTTCAAGATAAAATATGATCGTGTTTGGATGTGTTTTTCTATTGAATCTTGCTCAAATTGTTGGTTTATATTTGTTATATTTTTAATGATGACAATATTATTGGGTTTATAATCAGTTTAATGGATTTGGTTTAAATTGTTTGGGTTAATTTAATTTATTATAAGTTAATTTCTTTGTTGGCCCAAATTGGATTTTTAGTCCATTAGTTGCTAAATTCAAAAGGAATTATTATTACTTAAGATTTTCTTAATATATATCTTGTTTAGAATCAAATTAAGATATTCTATTTGATTAGGAGTCTTTTAAACTTTGTTGACTGAGTTATTTGTTGGTATATTTAAGTCAGACTCTTTCTCTCTTTTATTTAAGCTATTTTAGTTTGACTTAGTAATTATATCTTGGTAGCTGATATTCGTTAGACTTAAACAAGATGTTGATTTCATGTGATATACTAATTGTGATATGAGATATTTATGCTAACTTCTTATTTGGTATCCGTTGGTCATATCAGAGGCTAAAGGGTTGTTTGATTGCAGCTGAATGGCTGACCAATTAAGTCATTCAGTGCGTTTGTTTTGAAAAAAAATCGTCTGAATGATTGAACCAGTCAGCCATTTAGACGATTTTGAGCTGATTGGTTTAGTCCAATTTTTTTGACTGAATGGCTGAACGAGCGGCTTAATGAACTTTTTTTTTTACAATATTAACTATTATATTAAGTAATATTAAATAAATTTACAACAATTTTTTGAATTTTTTTAGAGGGGGAAAATAATAAAAATATGTTATTCAGATGTTTCAGACATGTCAATTATCAAACAACTTTTTTCATTCAGATTCAGCTCATTCAGTTCAGATTCAGATCAGATTCATTCAGTTTTTATCAAACACCCCCTAAAAGAGAGATAGCAGCTAAAGATTTCTTGCTAATCAAAATATATAGCCATTAGTCTCTTTCTTATATATATTATTCCTTATCGGCTAAAACAAGGGCAGCACACTTGAAGCTTACATTAGTGCAGCAAACTTGAAGTTTATCAAGCCATATTACACAGATTAATCAAGACTATTTTCAGCTACTCATTGTATTGTTAATTTCTTTCAACCGGAAATTAAGAGCCTATTGTAATCAATATTCATTGTATTAAATTCTAGTTCAAGCCTTGTTTAGCTTGATCGATCCAGTAATAGATAGGGTTTGTTCAAAGAGAACTTTCAAGGTTGTAGAGGTGCAAAGGACTCAGTGGTGAGAAAGGTTGCAAAGGTGCAAAAGGGATAGAGATGTCTATCGCGGTAGAAAGGTTTTTGAACAGGGAATTCTTTTTATTGTATTTAATAGAGTTTTAAAATTAATAAAAAGAGCCTCCAATACCGATTGGTATTGGACGTGGAATACATCACTAGATTAGAGGATTAGAGGATAAGAGCAAAACCACGTAAAAGTCTTAGTGTGATTTTCTATTCTGTTTTTATATTTATGGATATTTTACTCTATTCATGATTGAAGATATACTAATCCAAACACTAAAGCAGACATATCTGTCTGATAGTAATTGACGAAGAACATAAGCTAAAGCAGACATTAAAGCAAACATGTATAGCTATCTGATTTAAACCTGTTACAGAAAAAATAAAAAAGATTTCATCGGTTATCACTTTTAGCTTAAACACTTATTCACCCCCCTCTAGGTGTGCTTATTTACAGAATTACACAAATATGCTTCGGATTGGTTATTGGACAAAGCCCAGAGGCTTGTCAAACTCAATAAATGGATCTGGATGAGTTGCAGTCAAATTTTTCCTCCTATTTCTCACTAATTTGCTATGTTCTTACGCTTTTTTTTAGATGATTTATTGTTCCTTACTTCTTTAAGTGTGAAATTGCAGTAAGATGAAGTGAGGTACTGCAATAGAAGTTAGAGCTCTGATACCAATTGTTAAGCTCAAAACTTTGGATAAACCATTCTTTTAATTCATAACATTTATCTCCATAATATTCACATCAAACATGTCTTCTATTTATGGAGCTACTATCCCAAACCAAAATGCTAAAATGCACCATAGAAATACTAGTACCACCCATGTATTACCTTTCTCTTAAAACTCTTAATCATATGTTTATTTCTATTTCTGCCAATAGCTTTATAGAATCCCTTTAAGCTAAATTTAAAAACATGCGCCAATTTTCCTCCAACCCCAAACCCAATTGCGCAAATTGCGTCCCAATGCAGCATTACAAAAATCAAATTGAAAATTAATTAATCTAAGTACTGAAAGTAACAAATCACAAGATAGTTCATAAACCATAGTAAATTCCCCCTTAGCAAAAAAATCAGTTGATAACTCACAACTTTTCAAGGAGGGCATCGCTCATCTCAATACGATATGGGTCACTTGGGTCCATCTGCATCAATATGTTCACTAACTTCTGCACCATTCTACACAATTTTGAGTACCTATATTTTTACTCCAAATTCAAAACCAATAACTATTATACAACAAATACCAACAATTGATAAATTCAAATTAAAGCTAGGAACTTAACAATTAGATAAATATATATATATATATATATATATATAGAGAGAGAGAGAGAGAGAGAGAGACAGAGTTAGAGATAAAGAATACACTCTAAAACAAAAACTCTAGAAAGAGTTGGGATCCAAAACATAAGCAGTCAAACAATACACACCAAATCAAGTCAATAAGCTCAAGAACAGCAGGTCGGGCACATATCAACATGGTATCAAACTTCAATTTTAGGCAGTAAAGAGCGTGATAAACTCATAGCAAATCCAGAGTCAGTGACACAAAAATCACAAAGAAAGGCAAGTACATTAAGATAAATCATTGCTTCAAACTTTAATATCACCAATATCCATCAATTTAACAACCCTTCTCTCGCACAAAATTTCATATGCAAGGGAAGGCTACAAGGAATCATGTTGTATAGGTTATCATGGTGAAAATGGAAAGAATTGATCAATTGTCATACCCTTTAAATTTAGAAAAAAGAAAACGAAAAAGAAAAATAAGGTAATAACTTAATCATAACTAAACGGACTGCAATTCTGATTCAGGATCAAGGCTAAAGAAATGCCAACTCGAACCATTAAAAGCTCGAAAATAATCATCTGAAACAGTGCTGACCTCAAACTCCTTAACAAACCTCCTAACAGCCAATATATGCTGCCTCGAATCAATCACTGTTGAGTTATTAACAATCAACCCATGATGCTGATACGCCACAAAACTGTTTCCAAATAGTACAATTCGATTTAACATATCACCTCTCCAATTCGCCTGGAGGAGATTGTCATATAACTCTGCCTCACAATGTGGCATGAAGAACAGAGTCGGTCTTAGAGCTTGCCTTCTACCTAATTCGTTAACTGATAACACGGAACACCCAAGAGCTTCCAAAACCCTAGATTCCGCCAAAGATAAAATTGGATCAAAGACCTCTATGGTACCAATCCAACTGAACCTTCTCTTCATCAGTATTGCAAGACTCAGTTGTAAACGCGGGGGTTCAAATGATTCAATGCTACCAATACCATATATCACCATCTGCATGTTTGATTCAGCACCCAAAACCTTGAGGAAGTATTCCAAAATCTGAGGAGTCTCGATTTGTTTCAATAACGTATGATAGAAGTTAGAGTCTTCGAGTTTCTTAATGTATATTTGCATCTTCTGCATCAATGTTGACTCTCTCTTGGGGTCAGATTCAATATCAGTAGGAACCCATTGTTTTTCTTGTTGCTGCTGTTCAGAAGATTTGATTTGGGGGAATTTTTTTCTCTGTTTGTTGCGACGGGGCAAAACAATTGTCCAATCTTCACCTGGGTTAGGTAGAGATTTGGCAGATGCTGCCATTGCTCAAGTCTTGCTTACTTTCTGCCACATTTCAAATATAATACCTAGAAAAAGGGGGCATCCAGAAATATCCTCCCTGAAGTGATTTATATCTTAAAAAGGACCCAAACTATGACGGTGTATCAAAACATTCGCAAACGAAATTGACATATTTTACGGAATATCTGAACTTTTAATTTGTCAAATTAATTAACTGAACTAATTAAAAATTTTAAATTAGGTCATTTTGTCAAATTTGATTAACTGCTGTCAAATTTTTTCATATGTGAAAGCAAAAAAAAAAGAAAATAAAATTAAAAAATGAGGTGGCCAATCAACAACACTTACATAGAAATAAAAAAAAATATTTTTTAACTCATTTTTAACATTTTAAAATTTTAAAAATAATAAAAACATAATAAAACAAAACAAAAACTAATAAAAATAAAATATTTTTTCATTCATTAAATTAATTCTTCTTCCTTCTTCTCACTTCTCTCTTCTTCCACCACCACCGCCGCCTCCTCCACCTCCTCCACTGCCTCTTCTTCCTCTTCTTCTCTCTCTTCTTCCACCACCACCTCCTCCACCGCCTCTTCTTCTCTCTCTTCTTCCGAACACCCACTAAACAACAAATTATTCTCTTACAATCCAAATTATAATTTTTTCGTTTCAATTCTTGCTTTCATTATCGAAATTGAGGAAGAAAAACCAGAAGAGAGAGAGAGTCAGAGACCGCCATGAAAGCTCTGCTTAACCCTGACTCCACAATCTGCTCCTCTATCTTTACAATCAACTCGTTTAAAGTAAGAAGCATTAGGCAAATAAAGATCCAAGGCTTTGTTCAGTTCCCTGCCAAAGATGGCGAAACACAGATTCAGCTAAAAAAGCGTCAACTGAATTTAAAAGCTACGATGGATTAAAGACAATTGAGGAATTAGGGCTATGGGAATCACACATCTGAAACCCAACTGTATCGTCATTGGTCGATTTCGCAATCAATGAATACGCAAAAGATACACGGTCAACAAGTAATAAAGTAAAAATAGAGTATCGTTCTCATGAGTAATTATTTAATAGTACTAATTTTTAACCAAACTAATTTAATTTAAACAATCTCAAATCGTGATTTTTCTAATTAAGAAAACTAAATTAACTAATTAAACTGAATTGCTTTATAAATGAATTCAAATACATAAAGGTTAAGACTACAATATCCCCAATTATAAACTATAAACTAATTATTCAATTATCCCAATTATTATGCCTAATGAATTGTTAACAAGAATTTCAAGTGTCAAAAGCCATTTTTCAAGTGATCAATTAACTTCTATTTAATCCAATTAATCTTGCTATATTCCTATGCAAAATAATTAAATTAAATGCATTAAATTCCAATTTCCAACGTGTTACATGCAGTGAACAAATATTTTCATTCCATTCACAACCCTAATTATTCGTCATGCAAATAATTAAGAATACATGTTATCATGCCCAGTTCTAACCATAGATCTCCTCTTTCAATTTCTTCTAGAGTAACAAGGTAATTATTGATCAAATAATTAATCAATAAGCACAAAATATGATAAACAATTCACCTTGACATAAATACTTGAAATAAATAAAATAATTAATTCATAGACATAAAATGTTCAATTGTAGTCTTAATAAAAGAGTTAGTTCATGATTAATGAATTAAAATCAAGAATCCACAATTGAATAGACATTAAAAGATAAAAGTAAGGTTAGAATGAAGAATAAATCTGTTGTCAGCAAATCTCCATCTTCCTCAAGCTCCTGCTCTTTTTCTTCAATGGTCTCCAAGTTGCTTCAATCTCCAAAATTAATAAGAACTAGGGTTATGTTCTAATCTAATGGAGTGTATCTCTAATCTAATATATGTAATCACTCTTTATTTTATGCCTTACATCATGTATTTATAGGTTACAAGTCTAATTTTTAGCTTAGGAACAAATCCAATCCTATTTGGAGTCAAACAAGTGTCAAAATTCGCCTCAAAATGCGTCCAAGCTTGACTAAAACTCTTCCCAGTACCTTGTGGCCACACGGCAACAAACAAGATTCCTCCTAGCGCTTGGCACTAGGAATAGGCCTTGTTTGGGCGCCCCGACGCTGGTCCCTTTTTTGGAAATTTTCTACTCCGACGTCCTTTGGGAAATTGGTCATAACTTCTTCGTTCGAACTTCGATTTCGATGATTCAAGATGTTCCAGGAAGAGGAGACGTAGATCTACAACTTTCATTCTTTAAGTTTTTTGAAATAAGGTCCAGAGAAATACTCAAATTGGATCTGAAGTAACTGTTGTGTAAATGGCAAGCCAAAAACGCGAATCTAGCCACCCCAAACATCGATCCAAGTAACTTTTGTCCCAATTCCTACAAAACAACGTAAAACGTGCATAAATAGACACAAATACTTAAAAACATCCAAACGATTAAGCTCAAACGCACTCAATTCATGTGTATAAAACTCATTCATCAATCGTCTTCTTACGGAAGCTTCAACTGTTCAAAACCCATCAAACAGTTTTGGAAGCTCAAACCTGGGTTTGCACCGGACCCACTCAGACCAAACCCCTCACCGGACCCAATCAGGATTGATTGAAGTTTTTTATTTATTTTTTTGCCACATGTAATATTTTTAATTTTTATATATATTTTTTAGCGCCGCGTAAATAAAAAGTTAACGTCTGTCTATATTTTTTAGGGAGTGACCCAATTAAAATTTTTTAATTAGTTCAGTTAGTTAATTTGATAAATTAAAAGTTCAATCAGATATTAAGTAAAACGTGCCGACTTCGGTGGCCAAATCATTAGTTTTGCCAAAAAGAAATTATCGGGTGACCAATTTAAAAGGATATTTTTGAAAGTTCCATGCTTTAAATGTGTCACGTTCTAAATTACTCCACTATTTCCATCTCAAAAGTGGATGTTAATGTATGAAATAAAAATAGAAATAAAAAGGTCAGTTTGATATAATGAAATAGTTTGAGTCCTTTTCAAGTCAAAAATTAATTAGATGGATTAATGGACTAAATTGAATATTACATCCGTTCTTAAAAGTTTGTCGTTTAAGGTTTTTGCACATAGATTAAGAAAGATCATTTACCAAATAAAATTTGTTTAAAATTCCATCACTACCCCTTTATGGGAAATTGAAAACTATTAATACAAGAGAGAGAATTTTTTGGGACAATGAGAGAATGTAGGGGTAATATAAGAAAGTAAATAATTTATTCTTCTCGAAAGTTGTAAACGACAAACATTTTGAAATAAATTTTTTCTTCTAAAACGACAATCTTTTATAAACGGATAGAGTAACTGATAAGGGGTGGATAGATTTTGTCAATCTCCCAGCAATAAATCTGTCAAAGAAGTACTTGGATACTTTCTGCAACTGAAAAACTACCCCAAGGTTAATTAATCCATAATGCTATTGCACTATTAATGCACTTGCCTATTTTTTGTGATAGATTTCAAGAAGGAAACTGATAAATCCATAACAGAAAATGATATTTTCAACGGTAGCTATACATCTATAGCGACAATTTTTATGTGAAAATATCAAAAAATATTGTGGAAATATAAAGAATGATAAGCAAAATAAGGAAAGAAGGTAATAAATAGCAAAAAACAGCAAAATTATATACCACTTGCTTCAATTGTCAAATATTTTTGAAGTTTCGGCGCGAGTTTACGACAACTCGCCATAAGAGAACGGACTCGGATACACGGACGAAGAAAGCATGGCGTAACCGACGAAACCCTAGTAATTTTTTTGACTTTGGGTCGTTGGGTTATTTGGGTTTAATAAAAGTGGCTATTGTGGTATGTAGTGTGGCTATTGTGGTATGTAGGATAAGCTCTCAGTACTTTCAAAACTTTCAAATTGTTGTATAATACCAACAATGAGTTGTTGCAAACTACTCATATTTTGCAACTAACTATCCAAATTATCTTTATTATCAACCTCTTTTTTCTCAAAAAATTTAAACAGAAATAAGGGTCTTGGAGGCAAAGACAAATAGGTTTCCAATCCAGTATATATGTCTAAGAGCATTAATAACAGTTTTTCTAATCAATTCTTTATCTCCAATTTTAAAGAATACATCAACAAATCATTATATATCAATTTCCTTATTCTTATTTGATTCTCTATTTTAATCTCTTTATAAGATTTTACTCTCCAGTGTGAGGGAGTCAAAAGACCGTTCTCTATATATACAAAATGACATTTCACACCCTCATTTAAGTGGACAACTCATCCATCATACACATCTTGACATATTTTTAGTACTTCATTTTCAAATTATAAACTTAATATTGACTTATATTTTAAAAATTCATTTCAAACGTATTCAAATTTAAAACTGATATAAATTTATTTAATTTATGTCAATATAATTATAAATATTATAAAAGTAATAATAATTATAAATTTTATTATTTTCAAATTTTAAATGAATCATATTAAATTTAAATTTAAAAATATCACAAATTAACTTTTTAAAAGTTAATATTAATCTTATGTACATTTGTAACTTCACAATCCATTCAATAATCACTTCATAAATTACTTAAAATTTAAAATAAAATAAAATAATTTACGAGAAATATAATTGATAAATTATACTCTCTCTTTTATAAATTATAAGATTATTATTAATTTGATATTTTGACTATTGAAAATTTTGATTGTTAACTTTTAAAATTTAAATTTCATTATTTAAAGAAACAATATAAGGAACCTGTTGGGTCGTACATAGTGAAAAAATTGAATCTCTATTTTGCAGAATGACCCAATAACACTGCAGAGTTGAGATAAAGATAAGAAAACTGTTGTGAATGCACTAATTACTTGAAACTTAGCATAAGTTAAATCTATTCCAAACTACTTGAACATAGAAGTCAAAAGAATAGCACACCCCCATGCAGTTTTTCACATGAACTTAGCAAAAAATATGGAAGACTAATATTCAACTCGCCAAACAAGAAGCACTTGAGAAGTTCTTAATAGAATATATGTAATTATTCTTGTAAATATTTTATATTAAGTGTAAATCTTCTATATTAGGATATGCTTTAGTCTGTTATATTTAATCAATATCTTTCCTAGTTTCTAGCCTTTGATTACTCTAGTAACTAATGTATATTAAGGATCTCAATGAATGAGAAACATTATGGAACAATTTCCTTTATGGTATCAAAGCCTACCTATCTCAACCCTACCTAGCCGTCTTCTTTTTCCTCCCTTCCCTTTGCTCCGTCGTGCCTCCTCATCAGCGTGGCTGATCAACCTAAATTCCATCCTGCTTTGGCTATCACTAACGTCAAATCTCTCATCCCTATTACGTTAGATCATGATTCCAGCCAATATCATTCTTGGGCGACCCTCTTGAGGTTCACGACTAGTTCATAATGTGCTTGAGCACATCATCCCCCAATCGGATGAGATTTCAAGAAAGAAGATTTGCACAAGATGCAAAGGCGGTGATCCCGAGATCCCTTTGGCACCGCATTGAAGTCAGCCAGATTACAGTGTGTAGGTCAGATGCAAATCAGATCACAAGACATCCTTAACTCCATTCCTGTGAGTGATGACTCGGCTGAGAATGCTTGGAAATGTATTGCGGCGATTTTCCAGGAAAATAAACACTCACGAGCTATTCACCTTGAAAACCAATTCACAAATACGAATTTGGAGGATTTCCCCACAACCACTGCCTATTGCAATAGACTCAAGCTTTTGGCCGATCAATTGGCGAATGTTGATGCTCCGGTCTCTAATACTCGTTTGGTGTTGAAAATGATTGCTGGATTAACATATGCATATGCTGGTTTTGTGACTCACATTCAACAACATGACCCATTACCGAGTTTTGAGATGGCAAAATCCAAGTTAGCTTTGGAGGAGACAACGATCCTTCAACGGGCCGCTCGTGAGTCGGGTTCCACTGCTCTTGTCGCTAATTCCCAGCATTCCGATGATGACATGAATTATCCCATTCACTCTCATGGTCATACATCTCATAATCGACATAATAATACTCACACTACTAATCACGGGAATAAGGGACAAAATAAGAAAAATAATAAAACTAGTGGCCTAACCCCACAAGGGTGGCTTTAACTCAAAGCATGGACATAACACCAAATGGGCGGACGTGGGGATGGGGACGACAACACTAGCGACCATGGCCTTGGCGGTAAATTGGTCTTAGCAAAGAAGGGGTGCTTCTTGGGCTGTACCTCCTTGCCCATTTCCCACATTCAATTGGACTCGGCCTAATGCTCCCCCTACACACGACGCCTAACACAGAATTACGGTTTCAAGGCCTCAAAGAGTTCTCAATGCCAATGCACCTAGCCCAACCGACATTGAAGCCGCTCTTCACACTCTCAGCCTTGTGCAACCCGATCCGTCGTGGTATATGGACACCGGGGCGACATCTCATATGACATCCGCGCAAGGTAATCTCTCGTCTTATTTTAAATTGAGCAATGATCGTGGTATAATTGTCGGAAATGGCCATTCTATTCCTATTCGTGGTTTTGGTAGTGCTAAATTATCTCCCCCTCACCCTCCATTAGAGTTAAAAAATGTTCTCCATGCCCCTAATTTAATTAAAAACATAGTTTCAGTTCGAAAATTTACTACTGATAACCAAGTTTCTGTTGAATTTGATCCTTTTAGGTTTTTGTGAAGGATTTTCAGACGGGGCTGACACTAATGAGATGTGATAGTCGGGGCGAGCTTTATCCTATCACCACCTCCACCAAAAATCAAGCCATATTACCTTCACATTTTGCAGCTTTGTCTTCTTCTCTTTGGCATAACCGTTTGGGTCACCTGGGAGCGCCTGTTTTAGACTCTCTTAGGCGAAATAATTTGATCGATTGTAATAAACCTAGAAACTCTCATTTTTGTCATTTATGCCCTCTTGGTAAACATGTTAAATTGCCATTTGTTGATTCTCATAACTCTACTTTTATGCCATTTAATATTTTGCATAGTGATTTGTGGACATCTTCTTTGGGTCACAAATATTATGTGCTTTATTTGGATGATTATTCGAAATTTTTATGGACATTTCCCATTTCCAAAAAATCTCAAGTATACTCCACCTTTCTTACCTTTCGAGCCTATGTTAACACTCAATTCGAAAGGGAATTAAAAAATATCCAATGTGATAATGGTAGAGAATATGACAATGGTTTGTTTTTACGTTTGTGTGCCGCTAATGGTATTTCTTTTTCGTTTTTCTTGCCCACATACTTCCTCTCAAAATGGCAAAGCCGAAAAAAAAATTCGCTCTATTAATAATCTCATTCTCACATTGTTAGCTCATGCGTCCCTCCCTCCTTCTTTTTGGCACCATGCCTTACAAATGGCAACATATCTCCTTAACATCTTACCAACTAAAACTCTCGCCTATCAATCTCCTCTAAATATCTTATACCAAAAAGACCTGTCGTACTCTTACTTACGCGTCTTTGGTTGCTTATGCTATCCTCTTTTTTCATCCCTTACAATAAATAAGCTTTAACCTCGTTCCACTCCTTGTGTCTTTTTGGGTTACCCATCAAATCATCGTGGTTAGAAATGCTATGATTTATCCTCTAATAAAATTATCATTAGTCGCCATGTATTATTTGATGAGGCAGAGTTTCCTTTTGCAAAGCTGCATACTCTTACATCCTCTATATATGATTTTCTGGATGAAAATATATCACCTTACGTGATTCATCATCTTCAATCCAACCAACCCACTAACCCACCCCCTTGTCATCCAAATTTCCGCCAGTAACACAAATTCACGTTTCACATCCTCAATCAACCACAACACCCTAACGCCACCTCCTCCAATCAAGCAAATTTCAATACCGTTGGACCATTCAACGTCTCGCCTAAACATAACCCACACACAACATCAACATCTCCCTCCCATTTTCCTGCCCACCTCGAGTTCAGCCCTCAAACCGGTTACTAGAAGTCAACATGGTATTTTTAAACCAAACAAAAATATCATCATGGCCTTCTCACTCATGTCACAAAATCACCTCTACCTCGTAACCCAGTATCTGCACTCAAGGACCCGAATTGGAAAATGGCTATGGACGATGAATATAATGCTCTTATTAAAAATAAGACGTGGGATTTAGTGCCCCGTCCGCTTGATGTTAATGATATTTGGTCTATGTTGATTTTTAGACATAAAGAAAACTCTGACGGTTCTTTTGAGAGGCATAAAGGTCGTCTTGTAGATGATGGTGCAGGTCAACAGGTTGGTGTGGATTGTGGCGAAACTTTTAGCCCGGTGGTCAAACCGGCAACTATTCGCACCGTACTCAGTCTTGCTCTCTCTAAGGCATGGCCCATTCATCAGTTGGATGTTAAAAATGCTTTTTTGCATGGTGAACTCAGAGAAACAGTATACATGCATCAGCCCTTGGGTTTTAAAGACCCTGATCGCCTCAATCTAACAAGGCATAATATTTTTCCTTAAAATTTTTGCCAAGAGTTGCGACTTTTTAGTTTAAAATTTAACTCCAACCCTGCTCAGAAACAACTTATAAATTGTTTTTCACTATTAAGGTGTTTGGTAAGCACTTATTTTTTGACTTATAAATTAAGTTTTAAGTTGAAAAAATAAGTAACTATTTGTTACTTATTTAAAAATGACTTATAAGTCATTTTTAAATAAGTTAGTTTGACCAAATGTAATGTCTATTTTGTCCCTTTTTTTATTAATGTCATTTTTAGTAATCTTTACGTTTATTTTAACTTATAAGTCATTATGAGTCGAACACCTTCATAACTTGTTCTAACTTAATTTCTAATTTATAAATCAAATTGATGTCGAATGTTTTTACTTATAAGTCATAACTTATATATCAACTCATATTTTAACTTATAAGCCATTTTAAAACAAGTCATTCCAGAACAGACCCTAATAGGTGTATCAAACATTACTGCAGGAACCAATTGTTCAGAAACAATAGAAAATTTTTGCTTGAACTTAAGACAGTTCATCTCAGATTCATTAGGAGAAAGCAAATATCCATTGCATTTAGGCAAGTCCAACATAGAAGGTTCACACTTAAACACAGTAGCAAGAAGTTTTTCATCAAAAAAAATTTGTTTATCTTGCACAAAAGTAGTAATACCCAGCAGATTTCCAAAAAAAATCCTTTTTAAATCCCATATTGGAATAAAACTCACCATTATTTGAGGATAAATTATTCTATCAAAAAACTCAATCAGAAACTCCCAACCAACATTTTGTAAACATTCATATATATCAGGATAATAGTCAGATAATGTTACAGCTAAATGATACCTTAAAGAGGGATACTTAGCTTATGCAATAGGTGATCTTAGTGTAGGAGATATAAGACAAGTAGGATCAGTCCTTTTTTCTTTTTGTAGAAGAAGAAGAAACAAGTTCAGAAGGTGTTCAAGTCATTTTTGAGAGATGAAAATGTAATGTAGGCAGAGAGAGAACAATATGGAGTCGTTAGCTTGAAGTTAACTTTGATCAATTGATCAATACAGTGTCGACACGTAGAGAGACACGCAGGTCGGGAGTGATCTCTCTACGTGTCAACACTGTATTAATCAATTGACCAATTTATCGTGAAGTTAACTCCATGATAACAAAATCCGAACAATATAGACACCTTAAAACAATTAGCAATCAATATGTGTTTGTTTATACTCTAAAAGCATAAATACACATATATCTTAATATACATTAAACATGTAATTAGTAAGTAAATAGACATGCATCCTCTAAGTAACATATACATGCATAGATAGCACAATGGGCGGAACTAGGGCGAGGGGGTCATATGACCCCCCAACTTTGGAATCTGAAGCATTCTAATGTAAGTTAAACTTGATCTTTGTTATGAGATTGTATTAATTTATTTGCTTACTTATGTCTTTCCACCTATAATAAATTAACAATATACTATAAGATAAAATAATATTAAATAAGTTTGATGATTAATTAATTAATATTATACTCATTTGTCTTAATGACTTAATTATACCTTGGTATCAATTTTTTGTAAATGAGAATAACTTAATTTATTTTCTTGCTTTGAGTGGCTTCTCTCAGTTGTCTCCAAGGAAGATGACCAGAACCACAATACAAGGTTTTGAATATATAATATTACAATTTATAATCTATCTAATAAAATACAAATGATTTTGAATTTTTTGCTCACTCAATAAATCATCTGGGCCGTTCAAAATTTGAGATAAATCCCACCGTCCATACAGTGTCGGAGGCACGAGACCTAGCTAGTTTATCTATTAAAGTAGCTAATCAGTTGACTAAAAATTTCAAAGTCTGATTAATAGTCTCATAGTTCGGGAGAAATTAAATATATATATATATATATATATGTATGTATTTAAAGTCATTAGATGACAATAGTTGGAATATGATGTTATGAGATACTATAATTGGGCAAATGAATTTGAAAGAAGCACTCCAAGCGTTATTAAATAACTTTTTTCTGATATATTTTGACCTCGCTCTAAAAATATTCTGATTCCGCCACTAGATAACACATAGGTAGGCTAGCCTTAATCATGAAACAGAAAGTGTAGCCTCGGCAAATTAATACCTTATATATAAAGGCAGCAAAGGCGATCCCAATTTGAAATTGACTCTTAATCAATTTAGGCCAATTTCGTTCAATTTCACTGAGTTATTTATCGAGTTGGTCTAATCTCTTCCTCTTCCTCAGCCATAAACCATCCGTTTCTTCTTCACTACCTTCTCTTCAATCACTTCAGTTTCTTCCCGTCCCCTTCTCTGCGAAATCGATCTCTTCAATTTTTATTTTGTTCCATTTCTCTCCCTCCTCCCACACGCATCCCAAATCTCTTTTCTCTATGTCTGATTTACCCTAAACTTCTACAAATGAATACGATTTGGGGTTTTTTTGGGTGGAGCAATTCGAGAAATTGTAAACTATGGAGTTTGTCGATCATTCGATTTTTGTTGTCGATGATGACTACGTTAATTGGTGAATCCAACGCTAAATTACACGTGAAAATAGACAAGCCGAGTAATGACACTAGAAACATAATAGAAAACCAGCTAATATAAGCTTTTTGCCAAATGTTTAGCCTTATATAGACCCAACAAAAAATGGATTTGATTTGGTTATGGGCTATAAAATATGATTATAGTTCCATTAATAACTAAAACTATATAACTTATTTTTAATATGAATTATGTGTGTTGGAACCAAATAGTTATAAGTCAAATATAGTTCAATCCATTTTTAAAATTTTTAAGTTTACTATTATTATGGCCCAATGAAATAAATTACTTAAAATATTAATTTTTTTATCTTCTTCCATCCAAATTTTCAAAGATGTCATGGGAGACGTTTAAAAAAATAGCTCAATGACAAGTACTTCCACGAAAGTATTCGTCATATGAAAAAGAGGTGGAGTTTATTAGACCGGAGCGAATAACATGATTGTCCCAAAGACGAGGCGAAGTTCATGAGTTATCCAGTTTGCACCTCATTTGGTGGAGAATGAGGAACGTATGACGCGGATGTTTCGAGAGGTTTGAAACCCTAGATACGTTAGTATCTCATTTCTCATAAATTTTCTCTCTATTCGGATGTTGTCAATGTGGCTCGATTGTTAGAGCGAGATAACGAGTACGTTCAACCGAGGGACCATAACCAGGTCATCATACCAAGATAGCGATCATCGTAATAATGATAACCAAAGGAGAAAAAGAGGAATACTTAACAAAGGCGGTAACCACTCCGGTGGTAATCACGGCCATGAGAATAGAAGAAGCGAAATGGAGGAGATTTTAAAAGAGGAGATTCAACAACGACCATGTGAAGACGTCGTGCCAAAGAACAACCGGTTCTAAGGGAGGAGAAAGACCACCGGTCGATGTTTACAAATCTGGAAAGAGGGACATATCATTGGCCGCCCAACAGTTTAAGGTATGCTATAGTGGAAAAGAAGGACATATCGCTCGAGATTGTACGATATCGAAACCCAGTCCAGCGGGGATGGTGACTCAAAAGGATGTCCCAGAAAAGTCAAAGTCAACGGTTCCTGGAAGAGCGTTTGTCATGACCGGTCAGAATGCGAGGAACTCGAACGAGTTTAGCACGGGTTAGTTAATTATAAATTCTTGCAAAGTTTATACCTTACTAGATACCTGTTCTACCCATTCTTTTATCTCTCTTGCTTGCGCTCAACGTTTGAACTTGACTACGGAGAAATTAGACTTTGACCTATCTATGGAGACTCCGTTAGGAGAAACTTTCATTACATCCGTTGTTTAGAAATCTTGCTTGATTTAGGTTGGCACTATCACATTATCAGTTAACCTTATTTCTATAGAGATATTTGCTTTTGATGTGATTTTAAGGTTAACTACTCATCATGCCGAATTGATTTCTTTACGTAAGGTTGTTAGTTTTCATATTCTAAGCAACTCGTTATTCAATTCAAGCAATCAAACCATTGTAGTCAAACATTTTCATATCAAGCCATGAAGTCATTCGTTTATTGAAAAACGGATGTCAAGTTTTCTTAGTCCATGTTATGGATTTGAATAAAGACACGTCAGATTTGAATAATATTCCTGTTGTTATTGATTTTTCCTGACGTATTTCCTGAAGAATTTCTTGGCTTACTCCCAAAACCTGATATTAAATTTTGTATCGACTTTGAACGCGGTACAAAACTCATTTCTAAAATCTTATATCGAATGGCTTCTATTGAACTCCCGGAGTTAAAATTTCAACTATAGAATTTGGTACCTGAGCCTTTATCTGGTGACTTCTTTTGTGGAATGCACCGAAGCCAGACTCTCCGTAGGGGACACCATATTCGTGCGATAGTAAACTAATAGGTGTCATTGTAACGTGCTATCCAAGGTTGGGATATGAGTCACAGTTGAAAGCAACCTAAGTCAGTAATCGAAATACGTAGTTTTTGGGCTTATCTGGTTAGTATCGGAGATTCGTTGAAGGATATTCTCGAATCGCTACTCCATTAATGCAGCTGACTCGTAGAGATACAAAATTCGAATAGAGCAAGGAATGTGGGAAGAGCATCGAAGAACTCAAGAAGAGACTCATTTCGGCACATGTTCTGACCATACCGTCTTGGAAAAGCGAACGTGGTAGCTGACGTGTTGCGTAGAAGATCGTATACAAGTACGAGTACGATATTGTCAAAGACTCATTTCGTATAATTTACAAATAATAGAGATAGAGATGAAAACTCTAGGTACCCACGTGATGATATACGAGTATAATCGACTCTAATCGATAAAGTTAAAGTTGTTCAAGCTACACACCGGAGCAGATGAATTTGAAGAAGGAGGTGCAAGAAGTTGTTATTTCAAAAGCGAGAATCGGTGAGGTGAGGAAAGCTCAAACCTTCGATTTATTAATCCATTTAAAATTCTCGATCAAATAGGAACTGTGGCCTATAAACTCGTTTTACCGCCAAGTATGACGCGTGTTCATAATGTTTTTCACGTATCGATGTTACGTAAATATGTGGATGACCCGAACCACGTCATTGAGATAGAACCGGACGAGATAACCGAAGACTTAACGTACGAGGAGGTACCTGTCAAGATCTTGGATAGGAAAGAACATGTCCTATGTACCGAGGTTATACCACAAGTTAAAGTTTTGTGGAGAAACCATGCTATTGAGGAAATGACCTGAGAGTTGGAAACGGAAATGAAAGCGAGGTATTCTCATCTTTTCAAACACTGTGTATCGTCACGTCAATTTCGAGGACGAAAATTTCATAAGGAGGGGAGGTTGTAAGACCCCAAATTATTAATAAATGAAATTTATTTTCCTCTATTTATTATTTTGAAATAGTAAGGGTTAATTTGATTAATGTGGATAGTTATGGGTAAATATGCAAATATTTCGAATAAGCAAGTGGTTATAAAATATTTATTGTTGTCGGGAAATATTATTAGTTTGGTGGTGTGGAATATTAAATGCTTTGTCGAATAATATTAAATGCGACGACAAAATGACCATATGTGGGCCCCATAACGGAAAAAGCGATTGGAGGAAGAAAACGACAAGAATAAGTTGTTTATAAATAACTTGCAGTGATTGTTACCATTAATAATTTGTTGGAATACCCGGTGGTTAAAACACGATGTCTGGCGTTGTTGCAAGACAAGAGCAGATACCAGTATTGCATCAATTATTGATTCTTACGTAAGAAGGCACTACTCGATAATGGTTACAAATAATTCTTTATTCGATTATTTTATTGATTTAATAATTGTTGCGTTGATATTTTATATTCTTTGTTGTTTAAATAATTGTCATTACGAATATTTTTTATTATCTGACAATAATTCATATTATCCTGAATAATATTATTAGATAACATTATTGGCAATGTCTAGAAAGTTACATCTAAGGAGAGGTTTGGTCACCTAATTGCATGCCAAGAAGGAGAAATTCTTATTGGAAAGCCCTCTCTTTCCGGAACTACCGTCATTCTTTAGATCGTGATTACGTAATATTATTTGTGAATAATTAATTATTGATTTATATGATGAGGAAAATATTGATTTTATGTGGATATAGATGGAAAAAAATTTTAATGTGACAATTGTGAAAAATTAATAGTTTATCTTTTTACGATAAAATAATTCATTTAAATATATTATTATATTTTAATAATATAATAATGGTGATATTTTTACAATGAATGTGGGATATATGAGTATCTGAGGAGAAAGAGTATTTTTGTTGCAATAAATGTTTAAAACATGTTAAACATGTCTGTGGGACCCCATTTATTGATTTGAAATTTGATTATAACTCAGAAAATCGTCTGTTTGTGGATTTCTTCAATTTATGTTTTGAATTTGGAAAAACTTTCTTACGCAGTTGTAGAGAATTGAATTTCCTATAAAACTTCGCGAGATTTGAATTTTCGGATAAAAGGACTATTTATTATGAATTATTGAAGTTCAAAGCTCAAAATAATTGATTTTGGAAGTTTAAAATATTTTAATTACAAAAACGTTTTTTCATTTTTGAAAGTCATTTAACATGTGTGGTGAAGTTTGGACCAGATTTGTGTGCGTGAGAAATTTTGATTATATATATTATTATTATAATAAATTTTCTAACTTTGTGTTCTAAGCATTTTTCTATAAATAGGGTGCTTAGGTTAGAATTGAAAATCACACCAGAAACTCAAGTTTTCTCTCTCTATATTATCGAGCGTATTCTTGTGAGTATTTTGAGTATACTTTGAGTATTGCTATACTGATTGCAAGTTCAAGTCATAGCCTTTATATCCGATGTTTTCAACTAAATCTCGTCTTTCGAGGTAAGGGATATTATTTTTTTAAAATGATATTATTTCTTCAATATCATTATGCCAAAATATTGGTTGAAACTTTTATCAAATTTGAAACTTTTTCATGTCGGGGTTACTATTCATGAGTTACTATTCACGAGTTCTTATTCATGAGTTACTATTCACGATTACTTCATTCATGAGTACTATTCACGAAGCGTGAAGATGTTTTTTTTTGTGAAATTTCTATCTTTTGGTGTCGAAGTTATCGTTCACGATATATGGCACTATTCACGATATCGACACTATTCCCGAATCATCTGCCTTATTCATCGAAAAATGAAATTTCTTCTTCTCGTCTAAAATATCTATTCGGATACTAGCTTTGATTGTATCCATGTTTTGATCATTCTTGAATTTTACCCCACTCGTTATTTATGAAGTATTTTTGAATGCAAAAATGTTTAAAATACTTAATCCTTAATATTTGTTCTTTTGTTTCAATCGGATTCGTTTTCTTTAAAATATTTTCATCATCCTCGGTCTTAAATGATGATATTATTGAATATCTTTGGCCCAGTGCAAAGATGAATGATTTCTTGATGAATATCTTTGGCTCAGTAGTGCAAAGATGAGCAGTGTTGAGATGAACATGACCGACTGATGAATATCTTTGGCCTGTAGTGCAAAGATGAATATTTGATTCCAGATATATATTGATTGATATTATAGGGATAAAATATCGACGATGAACTTTTAAATTCATATATAGATGATAGTAGTTTGCATTCTCTACTTAACTCTTCTAATGAATTGTTGTTTCCGCTGCAGTTGTTGATTTAAAACTGGTTGTCTATTGTATTCTATTAGATTTTTCCCTGTTGAAGACTAACGATAATTTGTTGTATATTATCTTAGTCATAATATTCTTTACTTGGGCTAGTTGAGCTCACCTTTTCCTTTTTGTTCCATTTTTCTTCTCGAGGCGAGAATGTAATGAGTACTAGTCGGGGTATGGAATGAAGGTTCTGAGAGAGTTGTTTAGTAGTCCTCACCATTTTGTAAAATAATGTATCAATAATTATGATGGGGATTTATTTGCGTGTGGATATTGTCTAGATAGCGATTATCGTATTCAAACTCACACAGCTTTATATGTTGTAATAATAAAGTTGTAGTTATTTCATACCATGTATTTGGCGACTTCGTAATGGGTTGGATGGAATGGACCTATTTTGGGGCGTCACACTTGAAATAGTTACAGAGCGCGCCAAGGTGTATGGCGTATCGGTCCAATTTTTTTTTTTTTTTTTAAAATGTCTCCCAAATAATTTATAAGATTTATTGGAATTTTTACGAAAAAAGTGTTTTGGATGTCATTTGGATACATGTAAAAAATATGCCTGTACATGTATCCAAATGACATCTAAAACACTTTTTTTTGTAAAAATTCCAGTTTTAGTAAATCTTATAAATTATTTAGGAGATATTTTTAAAATAAAATAAATAAATAAAACAAATTGGACCGGTCGCCATACACGGTCCCCCTAGACTTTTTCTATACTCTTTTTAAAAAGAAAAATATCCTTATTCCTTATTTGCTATAAGCCTTTAATCTATACAGAGATGGAATACATACAACATTGATACATATCCATACGTGCATATTAAATTTAATTAAAAACTAATACCCAATTATTCATGCTCATGTTTGATCTGTATGTAATACTGTATGTCATAAGACTCATGACAATATAATAGAGGAAACTGATATTTCCACGACTCTTTTATATGAAAATGGAATTCATTTACTGTTCATGTGAGAGAAATCGTATAAAAATATCAATTTTCTATAGGAGATAACTATCCTCGGTAAGGGATACATATGTAATTTAAACAAGATTACACACATGAATTTGGTTGTGTATGTATGTAATTTATCTGTATACTAGATGTGTCATGTGCCTTTGGCACTACATGAACGGTGAGATTTATTCCAAACCTTGAACGGCCCAGATGATTTATTAGGGTGAGTGAGAAATTCAAAATCAGTTGTATTTTGTTAGATAGATGTAAATTAATGAAAGAGAACAAGATTCTGAATTGTGGATCTCAATCAAATAGTGAGGGAGACGAACCGAAAAGAAATATGGTTCCAATTCAGTTAATTGGTTTGAACCTGTTTTACTTTTAAAAAATATGGATCAAAATTTTAATTAATCCAAATAACTTAAAATAGTTAACCAACCCAAATCATTTTAATTAATTTGGCTTCGCCCACCAAATTGTCAGGTCTAGGCGCAGTGCGTGTAAATTATGTAGAATAAAATACAAATTTTATAAACTTTGTAACACTAAATAAAGAATTAAAACAAAAATAATTAAATAATAATATAATTAAATTTACAAAGACAAAAAACAAGAAAGAAAAAATTGTGACACAATTACAACAAACAGTCATGCTTACTTTATAATATAAATAGATTATATAAATACACAAGGTTCAAATATAAATTCAGTAGACATTATATATTGAATATAATTTTTTTATTTATAACAAATTAGTGGATTTAGTTAACCATAGGTTGGATAATTTTATCCGTGAGTCAAATTACCTATTTATTAATGGCTTAAATATAAATTATTATACCTTGAAGTCTTTACTTTTTTCCACTTTAGGGATCGTCTTTTTAATTTTTGCAATCAAGACATTGAGCTTCTAATTTTTTTCACTTTGATTCAATTGAAGTGTCATGTCACAAATTTATGATGGGGCTTGAACACATGGCATGTCAATGATGATGTGTCAAAAAATAAATCATTTTCACTTAATTTTTGTCATTTTAAACTTTCAAAAGGGTAAAATAGTAATCATACATACATATTAGAAGGAAAACAAAAACAAAAATCAACATTCTATTGATGAAATTACCAACACAAACATAGATCAAAAATCATTACCAAAACCATCACATAGCCGCCAACCACTACCGTCATTATTATCGTGCACCATCAATACCATTTTTACACACCCAAATTCATTTCAAGTCATTAATTTTCTCCTCCTTCAAGATCACCCAACAAATTATAGTAACAAAAACCAAATAACATAATTCATTTCAAAAATCAGAATCAAATATGGAAATGATGTGTTTATCTCAAAAATTCAAAATTCAAAATAAGAGATTCTCAAAACCAAAACAATAAACATATGATGATGCTTCTTCGTCTTCATCTTCTCTTTTATTTATTTTCTCCCATTTTTAATCGGAGATTGTGATTTTTGTAAACTATTTGCTAAGCACAATAGATCTCAAATTTTACATCAAATATGAGATTTAAAAGATGGATGGCAGAGATGAAAGATTTTTTGATGACAGATCTAGGTGTTTAGGACATTTCAACATGAAGATACGGAGTGCGTTTTGCAGATCTGGGGTGAGTTTGTTGATAACATCTATCGTGTCTATGGTGGGTGATGATGAGTAAGGTGGTGGTGGTTATTATTGTTGTTGTTGTTGGTGGCGGTGGTGGTTATTATTGTTGTTGTTGGTGGTGGCGGTGGTGATTACTGTGACGCTCCCAAAATAGGTCCACACAACTCATTTTGAGTTGCAAAATACATAATACATAATTCAAATACAAATTTTCTTATTTATAATTATTAAACTGTCGTGCAAAATACGACAACACATATACTGTGAGTTTCAATATAAATATTGTACCGTAACTAGTATGACAATATCCACACTCAACTTAAATTCTCAATACAATTATTGTCACACTATTTTATAATGTATTGAGATACTTCTACAGTCTCAGATCATCACTCCATTCCCCGGCTAGTCTCAACTACACTCTCATTTCCTGAGAAGAACAATGGAACAAAAAAAAAAGGGTGAGCTCAAATAGCCTAGTAAAGAATATCATGACTAAGATAATAAAGAATAAATTGTCTTTAGCATTCAACAATAATAAATCAGATAGTTATGATAATGCAATTTTCAAGAATAATTGCAGCGAAACAAACAATCCATTAGAAGAGTAAAGTAGAGCATGATGTCTACTATCTGTTACGATTTAAAAGTCTATCATCAATATTTTATCCATGTAACACCAATCAACAGTTCATGTTCTTATACAAATCAACAGTTTATCTTTGCACTATGGACCAAAAAGAACTTTCACCACAAGCCTTTATCTGTAACACACATCAAATGTCATGATTATATCAATACACAATTTCTGGTCATAATCATATCAATCAACAGTCCATCTTTACACTACGGGCCAAAGATGAGTTTTCACCATAATTTAAGTCTGAGGAATATAACAATGATATAAATGATGAATAGAAATAATTAGATCAAGAATAAATATTAGAGATTTATAATTTAATTTATTTAGAGTTTAAGAATGTCTAAATTATCAATATGATGACCGAAACGTGGATTTAAATTCAAGAATGATATTCAAAATTCATATTTCAAAGAGAACGAATAAAATTCAATAAAAAGATTCAGGTAAATGAAATTATACTAGTTGAAGCGCAAACCTCCAATGAATTTTTAATCATTTTAGGAATTATAAAAACAATACTTACCATAGTAAGTGTAGATTTAGGAGTATGAAAGAAAGTGATATCCCTTATAAATATGAAAGAAATGATATCCATTTTACGAATATGAAAGAAATGATATCTCTTACCTCAGTAGGAGACTAGATCTGATTGGTATAAAGGAGATTATCTTGAGAAAATATTCTTGTACTATAAGCTACACTAAAAGTATCTTTATACTCAAAAGAAATACACACAATATTATAGAAGAAGAATTTTGTGATTATGGTGTGAGTTTCATACCCCAACTAAGAAACCTATTTATAGGAGAATGGCAGCACACCTCGTTTGAAAAACTTCACAGGAGAAATAGAGGGGCACGCCAAGTTTGAAAATTTCGTTCGTCTGATTTTTTAAAATTCTAATAAAACAAATAACTTTATATATAATATAATATATTCTAATAAAAATAAACAACTTTATAAAAGTTTTCTATTTCATATAAAAAGTTTTATGTTTTATTACTATTATAATAATAATAAAACAAAAACTAAAAAATAATTTCTACCGACGGTTAGACAAATTGACAAATAGTGGGTTCATGGAATAATAAGTTAAACTTACAACAAACGCCTCATCTTAAACCCTTTTATTTAACATAAATTGTATAAATATCTACCACACATTACTTATTATAAATATTCTTAATCAACACATTTTATTCTTCAATAATTATTTAATATTACAGACTCACAATATTGACAACTAGATCGTTTCCAAGAAAGAGAGGGCCTTCCGTATAAACGACGCGCAATTAACTAATCACTTTCCTTGAAAGAACTTTCTAGACATTGTCAATAATGTTAACTGGTTTAATAATATCATATCAAGTAATATAAGTTACTATGTCGTATTATTAATTTAATAATATAAAATACTGTGTAGATGTTACTGTAACAATTATTGAATTAATAATATGAGATACTATGCAGTAACTACTGTGACAATTATTGAATGAAACTACTGTAGCAATTAAATCAATAATCAAATATATTGTGCAATACTGTATGTTATTATGAAATACCGCGTACTATTGTGGAATAACGCGTATTACTATACTTTTATCACAGAGTATTTTAATAGTCAACGGTAAAAGTTCTTCCGTCAATTTTTTTTTGAAAAAAGTTATTTTTGTCGCTTTCTATATTCGATAGTTATTCCGTTGTGGGGTCCACCAATGATTGATTATTTCGGCGTCGTCGTATTGATTATTTCGGCGTCGTCGTATGAATATTTCCCGACAAAAGAATATTTTCCGATAATTGTTTACTTTGTATAGTTTGCACATATCACCCACAACTATAACATTTATTAAATCAACATTTTGCTATTTAGAATTGTTAAATTTGTAATATTCATATATACAATCGAATTGCATCAAAGTAGCGGAAGCGTGAAAAATCAAAATTTTAAAATTTTATAAACCACATACCCGGATCATCCTTTATGCGCAATTATTAATTAAACGAAAAGAGAAAGCGATTAGAATCATACCCTTGTAAAAACTAGTTTACCCAGGTAAGAGTTCATCTCCAATTCCTCTCACGTTCAACTTGAATCTACCGGGTTTGATTCTTTCCTTTGATCAACGGTAGCCACCCAAGTGTTTGACCTCTAGAGGTGATCCAACAAGAAAGAATAAGAATTCAAGAAGATGGATGGTTGACAAAACCCTAGTTTTTCTATCTCTATAGAAAATGTGTATTCTCCCAACTCTTGAAAGTTGCATTGTGTTGTGTAACATGTACTCATAATAAGACTCCTCTTATTTATAGATGTTGGGAACCCTCCTAAACAATTTAGGATTAGGATTTTATATTAATTAATTAAACTTTTAATTAATTAGACTTCCTAATCTTATTAGGAATATATGAGAGTACATTTATTAATTAATTTCCAAACTCCTTTAGGAATTAAACTAATAATAATAATAATAATAATAATAATAATAATAATAATAATAATAATAATAATAATAATAAAACTCCTCTTATTAATTTATATTTAATATTTCCAAAATATTAAATAATAAATATTAAGCTATTTAATTTATTTTATCACCACATATTAAATTAAATACACATAACTTATTATTATGATTATGACATTTACTTCTTAAATAAATATTCTTCCTTTTATGGTGTGACCCTTTAGGTTCTCCATATTAATCCGGTTGTGAATAAATCAATTAGAACAATTCTAATCTTATTTAAATAAATAAATTAACTATTTAATTTATTTAAATAAAAAACATTTATTCTACAATAAGAATAAGTCCCCTTAGCAATCAACGACTTTCTGGATAATATAAATCTCAACATTAATCATAAAAAAACCCTTTAAGTTAATAGTTACTGTACAATTCAATCCCTCCACCATACAATGTCCCAATTAAATATAAGACATGAAATTACTGTCAAATCTTATTTTATTTAATTATATGTATTTTGATTCTAAAATGCACAACTCCGAATAATATAAATTAGAATCTCATTTCTAATTTCATTCCACCTTGGCCAAGGATTCCTGGGTTGTCATTTATCAAATCACATATGACATATCTATTCTTTTACTATAAGTGGTAAATTCTTTATTGATCATTCATTATCTCCATATATAACTTATTACACCCAAGCATACCCTTTGATATACCCTAAGGGTCTTAAGGGACATGTCAAAATATAACTTATCGTTCACAAGATACTATGATGATCTCAAGTCTAAGTATCATTTGTACTAATGTTGTAAGACCCCAACTTTTATGAATAAATATTAATTTTTCTTGAAATATATTTTTGAATATTATGGTGTGGATTTGATATAATGTTATAGTTGTGGGTATTATTTACAAATTTTGCAAAGTAAGCAAGTGGTTATATAATATTCAATTGGTCGGGGAATATTCGTTTTAACAAGGAATATTAAATGCGACACACAATCATTGGTGGACCCCACAAGGGAAGTATTATCGTAGTTAGAAAATGATGAATTATCTTTTATAAAAATAACGGCAAAAGTTTCTTTATTAAACCGTTGAACTACCCTATGGTAAAAGTAAATAATACTGGCGTGGTTGCATAGTAACACACGATATTGATTATTGATGCTTACGTGAGAAGTCACTCAGTTATACTCAATTATTGCTACAGTAATTGCTGCATAATATCTTTTATATTATTGATTCGATTATTGTCACAATATCATTTGCATAATATTTTATATTATTAAATCAATAACTGAGACGAAAAAGTTATTCATATTATTATTTGCAATATTGACAATGTCTAGAAAGTTCTGTCAAGGAGAGGTTTGGTCACCTAATTGCGGGCTAATAGGGAGAAATCCTTATCGAAAATCCCCCTCTTTCTTGGGAATGATCTGGTTGTTAAATATTGTGAGTTATAATATTAATGATGAATAAGTTCGTGTTGATTAAAGATGATATTGATATTTCCATTGTGTTGGGATTATTAGTGTTAGTGGAAATCAATATTTATTTCGATAATAATTGATGTCTGGAGGTTATATTGACCAATCGGGTAATTAATCGGATATATAAGCTATTAATTGTTATTAATTCACATGCTTATAACTATTTGTTCACATGTATGTACTATTAGTGGAGGTGGTGAAAGTTTGATAATACTTACAGGACTAAATTAAAAATGAAGAAAAAGATGAAGTTATTATATTGTAATATTTCGAGCCCCAAAACGTGCAATTATCGAAACTATATTTTCCTATAAATAGAAACTCATTCTTCTTTCATTCTCACCAATTCACTAAGACTCACAAGAGCAATTATAGAGAGAGAAGCTATAGAGAGAAAGAAGAAGAGAAGTCTGCTACCTCACTATTCCAGTATCCAGTTTTCTTCTGAGGTGAGGGATATTATTTATTTCATATTCAGAAGAGATATTATTTTTCGTATTTGTAGGAATATTATTTTCGTTCAACAGTTGTAAGGGATATTATTTTTATTCAGTATTCATAAGGAATAATATTTTCTTCCTTACTCTGTAGTATGTGTAACACCCCAGTCCCACATCGAAAGATAGGAGAAAAATTTTTCTGCATATAAGGAAATAAGTTACTACCAATAGTACTTTCAAGTCATGACCTTTTGGGAGCCTGTGATGGGCTAAGATGACCCAAGAAGATACTATTGGGCCAATTGTTTGAGGCCTTATTTTGATGGATTTGATTTGATTCGGACTTGGGATTTGACCCGAGATTTGTTCCGGACTCGGGATTTGACCCGGGTTGTTTCATATGGTATCAAAGATGATTCTCGAAAGCTTGGGTCGAGTCATCCGATCGGGTTACCAGAGGTGGGGACACGAAGGCTGGTGGTATTATCCCACAATGGAGATATGGAGGTCCGGAGGTGGGGACACGAAGCCAGCCGGTATTATCCCACAATGGCTAGAGAGGCAAAGATCTTTGGGTTGTGTGTGTGATCGGTTCTGACGGGGATGTCATAAATTTTAGTGGGGGAGTTTGTAACACCCCAGTCCTACATCGAAAGATAGGGGAAAAATTTGTCTGCATATAAGGAAATAAGTTACTACCAATAGTACCTTCAAGTCATGACCTTTTGGGAACTTGTGGTGGGCTAAGATGACCTAAGAAGATACTATTGGGCCAGTTGTTTGAGGCCTTATTTTGATGGATTTGATTCGATTCGGACTTGGGATTTGACCCGAGATTTATTTCGGACTCGAGATTTGACCCGAGTTGTTTCATGAGTAATATTATTTCATCTCGTATTCCTGATTATACCCCCATTTTGTTAAAGTATTGCTTCTATACTCCGTGAAATTAATAGAATATCCTTGAAATTTGCGCTTCATCTAGTATCGTTTCACAAGGATATTTTCTGCACATTCTTGTTAAATTTTAAGCTTTTCATGTCGGAGTACTGTCCATGAGTACTATTTATTTATACGCTACTATTCATAAACTACTATTCACGTACGGGGTACTATTCACAAAGTACTATTCACGGGTACTATTTAGAAAGTACTATTCATAAGTACTATTCACAAAGTACTATTCCCGAAGTACTATTCATGGGATACTATTCACTCGAGTACTATTCACCTGGAGTACTATTCATGATAAAAATTGATTTCTTTTCGGTCCAAATCATTTTTGATGCAATATTATTCTTGAATTTTACTCCACAAAGCAGTATCATGTTGACAATTTGGACATTATTGAATTCTAGATAAATTAAATTATAAATCTTTAAAAATTTATCCTTTGCTTTCTTTTAATTGAATTCTTATATCATTGTCATCATTTTCATGCTTATATTGTGATAAAAGTCATCTGTGGCTTATGTGCATAGATGTACTATTGATTGGTATGATTATAACCAAGGATTATTCGGTATAATCATGACTGTAATGTTTCAAATGATGTGGTAAAAGTTCTCATTGGCCCATAGTGCATTGATAGACAATTGTTGGTATGATCATGACCATTGATGATTACATGAATATCATTGGCCCGTAGTGCAGGGATGATTCGATGATGTGGTTTAATTATTAAGATGAGTCTCAACGTTAAAGTTGATGAAAAACTTTTTAAATATAGAAGATAGTAGATATCATGCTTTACTTGACTCTTCTAATGGGTTGCTTATTCCGCTGCAGTTAAACTTGATGTTTAATGCATTTTATCAGTTTAACACTGTTGAAGGCTAACAATAATTTATTCTGCATTATCTTAGTCATAATATTTCTTACTGGGCTAGTTGAGCTCACCCTTTTGCTTTCATTGTTCTCTTCAGGAAATGAGAACGTAGCCGGAACTAGTCGGAGAACAAAGTGACGGTCCGAGATGGTGGCTATAGTAGTCCTCACTATTTTATGAAATAGTGTGATAATAATTGTAATGAGGACTCCTTTTTGAGTTTGAATACTGTCTTTTAGACAATATTCGTGTAAAAAATCTCAGCTACGTTTTGTCGTATTGTATAAAAGAAGTTTGTATTTGATTTCTGTACCATGTATTTGGCGACTCAAGATGGATGATGTATACCTATTTTGGGGGCATCACAGTTGGTATCAAAGCTTAGGGATATGATCATTGGCTGAGATGTGAGACTAGAACTAGGAGGGGAGAGACGGAAAATTTCTTGGCTAAGTTTATTTGGTATTTATTTGGTCGGTTAGAGTATAGGGATAATATGTGACATGTCAATTAACCCTTGTTTTGTGGCAATATTTGAAAATGGCATCTGAAAATGTTGAGATAAGCAATGAAGCACATGAGACCGTTGAGTCACCAACGATCAATACCCAAGATAATGTGCATCAGGATGGCAATAATCCTCAGGAAAATAACAACGCTAACCAAATGATGAACGATGGGATGTTCAGAGGCTTTATGCAATTCATGCAACATCAGGCGAGAACGACTCCTGTTCAAAATACAGGTGGAAACAATGGCAACTCTTAGAGTTTATGCCCTGTGAGGCCAATTATTTGATATAATTGCTTAACGCTTTTGATATTATATTTGATTGAATAAATATATGATTTTATTATGGTTTTATTTATCGCAGAATATAATTGTTAACATAATAAAATTCCTTAGAATAGTGATACAAATTATATAGTTTCAAGTATGTGACTTGAACATGAGATTATATATTACCATTAGTATCGTTGTTCTTAAATGTCCTTAATCGAGTATCATTGTTGATGGGACAACAATGATGCATCGAGACTAGTATGTGGATCGACCGATGACCAAATCTCATCGGGTCATAAATATATGAGATATTAAGTCAATGCATAGGTACATGTTAGAGAACGATGTAATCGGATGTACTCCACCATGAGAATTCTATATGGAGCATTATGCGAAGTGTCATTAGCAATTCTCATAAAGATAATGATGTAATGGTCCTCCGACCAAATCGCTATATTACTACACGAGAATTTATGTACTTTGATATCATCAAATGTCACCTTTAATAGGTGGACTATAAAGGTGATTATTGGGTTCATCATTAATCGTGGTGAGAAATATGAGTGATCTAGATGGAATTTAACCATCCTATATATTACGGGTGATATCCATAGGTTTCTCGATCGAAAGTAGACTATGAAATGCACGGCCATGCTCAAATAGTGATTTGTTTCATATAGTCTACTCATCGATCAAGAAAACTCGATTAAATTATGAAGAGTATGACACATTCCATGACTCGAGTTTAATCTAGGATATTAAGGTTAAAAGGATTAAATTACATCAAAACATCGGTCACGTAAAAGGTCAGATCGAATCATCGATCTTATTATTACTGGGTAGCAAAGATGCATTACTAGATGTCGCCACCGCTTATAATTTTATAATATGATTTTAAAATTATTGCCAACGTAATAATAACCTATAGGTCACACACATGTAACGTTATTTAAAGGGAATTAATTTAAATTTTAAGGATTTAAATATATTAATATGATTAATAGTATTTAAATCACTTAATTTAAATTAAAAGGATAATTTGTATATATATATATTAATTAAGTAAGACTTAATTAAGAGATATATATATATATATATATATATATATATATATATTTTATTTTATAAAATTAGGTTTTGATTTGATTAATTCCTTTTAACTACTATATATATGATATATATATAGCACTACTTAGGTAAGATATCATAATTGAAAACCCTAGCCGCTTCTTAGAGAGAGACTAGAGAGAAAACAGCTTCAAAAAATCCATTCCTTTTGGTGGCTAGATCCGCAAGTCCTTCTTATCATAGTAATCGCTCGACTGGCTCGCAAGGCTGCTCAGGTGGATACCGTAGAGGCGCAATCTGGCTTGTATTATGGCTGAGATTCGAGGCGCAAATGGCTTCAGATTCTCGCTTTTTTTTTTTATATCGTATAATCTCTAAACCTCTCAATTAATTGATTTTTTTCGCACGGATCCTGCTTTTGGTTTCTAAATTGCTTTAAAATTTTAATTTCATTGCATGCTTCGCGTCAAGCCCAACAAAGGGTATCGTAGCTACTTGCAAAAAATTAATTCAGATTACGTGTTTTAATTGTATTCGATATATATGATATATGATGATGCATGTTTACCGATATAAAATTGAATATATGATATTCCGTCAGATGTATTCGGTAATATATATGATGATACCGTTAATCGTATCTTTAATCTATGGAATAACAATATAACTATTCTAATCTGATTAGAAGCATGAAGAATCGCTTTTAATATGATTAATCAAACCGAAATATATGATAAATTTCGGTGTATCGTTATTCGCTTTAATATGATTAAATCGAAATTATATGATAAATTTCGGTGTAATCGTTATTCGCTTTTAATATGATTAAATCGAAATCGACATATATGATTTGTTATTACGGGTGTTTTGGTGGATTAAAATGTATGATTCTCAAACTGCTTTTAGATTCAGATGGAAAAATTCTCAAATACGTAATGTAGTTCAATTTTTTTTTCAAATTTTGCCGCGACTTCACCGCCTTCGCCGGGGGAGACTCCTCGACCCCCCGTCAGAAGAAAGATTTACGGTCGTGTCCCCTATATTTTATATATAGTTTTCTTTAATTATATATAAATTGTTATGTGCTTATCAGGATATGCATGGTGCATGCTATATGGCTTTTCAATTCCATAGGTTAGTGGTTTTTTTGTTTTTGAAATACTATTGCATGTCGTGGCCTTTCTATAAATTCTAATGTAATATTCTCTTCTCATCTAAATCCCCTCGAATGTAACTCGAGGTTTCTTTATGTCATGTAATAATCAGAATTGATGAAGATGTCAAGATGGAGAACACAATGGAAAGATGATGATGGAGAGGAGGCGATGCTAGAGGAAGATCCAAGGAAGTTATTTATTTTAAGATCTTTTACCACCTTAGATCGACCTTCAATCTTTCATTAGCTTGAAAAGATCGACAAAGGATCGGGCCATAATCGCGACACATTTAATTTTGCACTTTATTTATGCTTGTATGTGATATGATATGATTAATAATGTGCATGCTTAACAAGATTAAAATTGGTGAGATCTAAATTAATAAAATCCTCATTAAATTATTAAGTCTAAATCGATGCCTTCCAATGAATAACACTCATCAAGACCTTGATCAATAGATGTAGGTTTGCCAAAAGCAAAGTACCCTATTTATCTAGGTAAGATGCGATAGATAATTGTGATATCCAAACTATTAAAATCATCAGGCCCGACTTAACTAAGTTATCTCAATAGATTGTGGACTTAGAGGCATGTAGTTTTGTTGGTACCATTAGATGGACTAGAAACAAATGTTGTTTACCAAACTATCCAGAGTTATATATGATATAATCGACAAAGGGTTGTCTACCTAAATAATTATGTTTTGAGAGAATAGCCAAAGCTAACTTAAGGCATAATGAAATACGGATCTCGCTCACTAGAAAGATTTAATAGAAAATGCTTTCCTAATTAATGGTGAGGGCTATTAATTTGAATAAAATAGTGGGAGGTATATTTTGAATGTACTATTATCAATTATATAATATCAACTCAGAATTTGACTTATTATTGTTGCACTTATAAATTGTAGATATCAAATGGCAAACAACAACAACACAAATAGTCTTTCATTACGATCACCCTCGAAAAGGACAAGCTAAGTGGAATTAATTTCTCGACCGGCATAGAACTTGAGGATTGTCCTCAAACAAGAGCGTAAGCTATATGTCCTCGATGGGCCCATTCCCGCAAAGACTACCGTCATCGCACCACGCATGAGAGCATAATAATGTTACAAGAAGCATCAAGATGATGCTCGATGTGAGTCAGGTCATGCTAGCAACCATGAACGCCGAGCTTCGTATAAATACGAGTTGATGGATGCTTATGAGATGATCGAGCATCTCAAGAAATTGTTCAAGGGCATGCTCGACAGAGAGGTATGATACAAGCAAGGCGTCAGATCACCGCAAAATGGGTGAACGTGATCCAGCTTGGTCCACATGTGTCCGAAAATGATTGGGTATATTGAGTACCTTGATAGGTCGGGTTTTCCAATCACCCTAAGCCCAAACCGACCTTTTGTTTTGCAATCTTTGAACAAAGCCTACTACTCAATTTGTTATGAACTATCTTATGAATGAAATTGAGAAACCCCTCATCGAAAGTTGTTGAGCATGTTAAGAACCGCCGAGAACAACATGAAAAAGGCAGACCCGCCCCCATAATGATGGTGCAAAAGGGGAATGCTAAGGAAATTGGAAAGGCAAGAAGAAGATAGATCTAAATCTTTTGCCACAAACCCAATTCCAAAACCAAACAGCTTTAAAACCTAAAGGTGGGGTGGCTAAAGAAGGTGAATGTCACTTCAGGGAAAACCCGACACCGAAAAAGGAACCGCCATGCTTATCCGGAAGAAGTGAAGAAAAGAAAAGGAAGTACGACTTCCGATTCGTATATATGTTATAGAAGTCAACTTATCTACTTCTACATCATGGGTATTGATACCGGATGTGGTTCTCACATTTGTGTTAATGTGCGTGGACTCAAGGAGTAGAACTTTGGCGAAAAGAGAGAGGTCGACCTACGAGTCGAAAATAGAGCAAAAGTCACGACCGGCCGTAGGAACTTATCATTTATCTTTGCCCACCGGGCTAGTTTTTAGAATTAGAAGATTGTTATTTTGTGCCCGCTATAAGCAAAAACATTATTTCGCTTTCTTTGTTTGGACAAGAAAGGTTTTTCATTTATAATAAAGAACAATCGTTGTTTGTTTTACTTAAATGATATTTGTTATGGTGTCGCATAATTGTTTAACTGCCTCTCTATATTCTTGATTTAGAAATGCCTATCTATAACATAAATACAAAACGATTTAAATCAAATGATTCAAATCCGACATATCTCCTCGCATCGCTGCTTAGGCCATATAAATGAGAAACGATATCCAAACTCCATAAAGACGGGTTCTTGGATTCATTTGATTTTGAATCATATGAGAAATGCGAGTCTTGTTTATTAGGCAAGATGACTAAAGCCCTTTCACCGACACAAAGAACTGCTAGCATGTATGTATCGGGACTTATACATAGTGATGTATGTGGACCCATGAGTTCGCTAAGCAAGAGGTAGGTAGGTTTTATTACTTCATTACATTTATCGATGACTTTAGTAGATATGGATATGTGTATCTTATGAGACACAAATCAATCCTTTGAAAAGTTCAAGGAATTCAAGAATGAAGTTCAAAACCAATTTGGCAAAAGCATAAAAGCCCTTCGATCCGATCGAGGAGGTGAATACTTAAGCCAAGACTTTGATGACCTTCTAAAGGAGTGTGGTATTATATCACAAATTACTCCACCGAACACCGCAATGGAATGGTGTATCCGAGAGGAGGAATCGAACCTTGTTGGACATGGTACGATCAATGATGAGTCATGCAGATCTTCCAATAAGCTTCGGGTCATGCCCTGTAGAGATACCGTGATTCACACTTAACCGTGTTCCTACAAAGACGGCTCGTAAGACACCATATGAAATGTGGACCGGGAAACGCCCTAAGATAAATCGCTCATGAAGATTTGGGGTCATGAGGCGCTCAGAAAAACGCCCTCAATTCGACAAGCTCCTGACCCAAATCGACAAATGTAATTTTGTGGGATACCCAAAGGAAACAAAAGGGTATTATTTCTACAAACCTTCCGAGAACAAAGTGGTTGTTGCTCGAACGGGTATTTTTCTAGAAAGAGAATTTGTCTCTAAAGGAAACAAGGGAGGAAAGTAGAACTCAAGAAATTCGAGAACCACAAAATATCATCAACTCGAAGTTGAACATGAGCAGAACCACAAGAAATTGTGGAAAGTGAACTCGCTTAAATTACACAAGTCATTCAGAGATCTCGTAGGACACGCCAAGAGCCCGAGAGATATTATGGATATCTTGTGACTCAAAATCTGGCTGGCGTGATGCTCATAGATCAAGATGAGCCCGCTTCCTACCAAGAAGCTATGAATGGACCAGATTCTCGAGAAATGGCTTGAAGCCATGAAATCTGAGATGGACTCCATGTATACTAACCAAGTATGGACTCGGTTGATCCACCAAGGGGTAAAACCAATCGGTGCAAGTGGGTTTTCAAGAAGAAAACCGATATGGATGGTAATGTACAAACCTATAAAGGCCGATCGGTAGAAAAGGTTTCAAACAAATTCAAGGTGTCGACTATGATGAAACCTTCTCTCCAAAGGGCAATGGTTAAATCCATCGTGATCTTACTTGCTATCGCAGCCTTTTTATGATTACGAAATCGCGCGATGGATGTCAAAACCGCTTTCCTTAATCTGAAATCTCCTCGAGGATGTGTATATGACACAACCCGAGGGTTTTGTCACCCAAAGGATGCCGAAAGGTATGTAAGTCGCAATGATCCATTTATGGATCAAGCAAGCCTCCTGAGTTGGAATCTTCGATTTGATGAAGCAACAAAGAATTTGGCTTTATTAAAAATGAAGATGAACCTCAGTATATAAGAAGGTTAGTGGGAGTCACATCAGATTCCTAGTATTATATGTTGATGACATATTAATTATTGGGAATGACATTCCTTCCTTACAGTCAGAAAAACATGGTTAGGAAAATGTTTCTCCATGAAAGATTTGGGCGATGATGTCGCCACATTTTAGGTATCAAGATCTATAGAGATAGATCAAGAAAATGCTCTACTAAGTCAAAGTACATATATTGATAAAGTGTTGAAACTGCTCAAAGATGCAAGAGGCTAAAAGAGGAAACTTACCCGTGACTCATGGTGTAAAGATCTCTAAGGCCCAATGTCCTAAATCACAAGATGATGAGGAGCGATGAGAAAGATCCCTTATGCTTCTAAGAATTGATCTATCATGTATGCAATGATATGTACTGTCTCGGATGTCTCAGATGCTTTGAGCACGACGAGCAGATACTACCAATCCATCCAGTGAAGGTCATCGATGTTAGCCAAGAATATCCTCAAGCACCGAAAAGGACTAAGGATTCATTCTTGGTATATGGAGGTGAAGACGAACTAGCAAAGAAAGGGTTACACAGATGTTAGTTTCAGACCGACAATGATGACTATAAGTCTCAACAGTTTTTTGTGTTTTGCCTTAATGGTGGTGTCATAGAATGAAAAAGTTCAAGCAAGAGACAAGAGTCGATTCTACAACAGAGGTCGAGTATATTGTCGTTTCTAGTGCAAAAAAGGAGGTCAGATGGATTAAAAAGTTCATCATCGAACTTGGTGTTGTTCCAACCATTGTTGATCCGGCTGTTTATATCGTGATAATAATGGAGCCATCAGACAAAGCTAAGGAACCCAGATCTCACCAACGATCCAAGCATATACTTAAAGCGCATCCATCTCATCCGTGAAATCATTGATGTAGAGATGTACATATAGAAGAGTGCCAACAGATGATAATGTCAGCAGATCCACTAACCAAGGCTTTGTCGCAGCAGGCAGCTACGACGACTACACACACTAGTTCCATGGGTATTAGATACATGAGTGATCGCTCTCTAGTGCAAGTGGGAGACTCATTAGAGTTTATGCCCTGTGAGGCCAATTATTTGATATAATTGCTTAACGCTTTGATATTATATTTGATTGAATAAATATATGATTTTATTATGGTTTTATTTATCGCGTAATATAATTGTTAACATAATAAAATTCCTTAGAATAGTGATACAAATTATATAGTTTCAAGTATGTGACTTGAACATGAGATTATATATTACCATTAGTATCGTTGTTCTTAAATGTCCTTAGTCGAGTATCATTGTTGATGGGACAACAATGATGCATCGAGACTAATGATGGATCGATCACGACCAAATCTCATCGGTCATAAATATATGAGATATTAAGTCAATGCATAGGTACATGTTAGAGAACGATGTAATCGGATGCACTCCACCATGAGAATTTATATGGAGCATTATGCGAAGTGTCATTAGCAATTCTCATAAGGATAATGATGTAATGGTCCTCCGACCAAATCGCTATATTACTACACGAGAATTTATGTACTTTGATATCATCAAATGTCACCTTTAATAGGTGGACTATAAAGGTGATTATTGGGTTCATCATTAATCGTGTGAGAAATATGAGTGATCTAGATGGAATTTAACCATCCTATATATTACGGGTGATATCCATAGGTTTCTCGATCGAAAGTAGACTATGAAATGCACGGCCATGCTCAAATAGTGATTTGTTTCATATAGTCTACTCATCGATCAAGAAAACTCAGATTAAATTATGAAGAGTATGACACATTCCATGACTCGAGTTTAATCTAGATATTAAGGTTAAAAGGATTAAATTACATCAAAACATCGGTCACGTAAAAGGTCAGCATCGAATCATCGATCTTATTATTACTTGGTAGCAAAGTGATGCATTACTAGATGTCATTTCACCGCTTATAATTTTATAATATGATTTTAAAATTATTGCCAACGTAATAATAACCTATAGGTCACACACATGTAACGTTATTTAAAAGGGAATTAATTTAAATTTTAAGGATTTAAATATATTAATATGATTAATAGTATTTAAATCACTTAATTTAAATTAAAAGGATAATTTGTATATATGTATATTAATTAAGTAAGACTTAATTAATTATATATATATATATATATATATATATTTGATTTTTATAAAATTAGGTTTTGATTTGATTAATTCCTTTTAACTACTATATATATGATATATAGCAGCCTACTTAGGGTAAGATATCATAATTGAAAAACCCTAGCCGCCTTCTTAGAGAGAGACTAGAGAGAAAACAGCTCCATTCCTTTTGGTGGCTAAAAATCCATTCCTTTTCGGTGGCTAGTACCGCAAGTCCTTCTTATTGCGTAATCGCTCGATAATCTCTAAACCTCTCGAGTAATGCTCGTTAGGGTTTCAAAATTGGATACCGTAGAGAGCGCGCAATTCTGCATGCTTGTAGAAAAGTTCATTGCTGAGATTCGAGGAGCAATGGTCTTCAAAATCGATTCTCGCTTTTGTTTATATCCGTATAATAATCTAAACCTCTCAATTAATTGATTTTTCACGGATCCTGCTTTTTGGTTTCAAAATTGCTTTAAAAATTTTAATGATGTCAAGATTTCTTATCCCATGTCATGATTTAAAAAAAAAATACGCCGATTTGAATGATATTTCTATTGTTAATAAATTTTACGACGTATTCCTCGAAGAACTTCCCGTGGCCTACCCCAGGCGTGAAATTGAATTTTGTATCGACCTTGAATCCAAAGATAAAACCCATTTCCAAAGCCCCATATCGAATGGCTCCTATTGAACTTCGTGAGTTAAAACCTAACTACTGTGGAATTATTAGACATCGGTTTCATTCATCCTAAGACGTCTCCTTGGGGTTCCTCTGTTATTTCATGAAGAAGAAAGATGGAAGTATGCAACTTTGTACTAATTATCGGGAGTTGAATCATGTCACCATCAAAAATAAGTACCTGTTACCTCGTATTGATGATCTGTTTGACCAATTGCAAGGCGCCAAATTCTTTTCAAAGATTGATCTTCTTTTCAGATATCATCAATTAAAGATTAAAACTGATGACATTCCAAAGACTACTTTGTAACTCCTACGACGGCATTATGAATTCTAGTCATGTCTTTTGGATTGACTAATGCTCCTACCGCCTTCATGGATATGATGAACCGAGTATTCAAGGAATATTTGGATCACTTTGTGGTCGCCTTTATTGATGACATCCTCATTTACTGCAAAAGCCGTGAAGAACATGAGCAACACTTAAGGCTGATACTCCAAAAGCTTTGTGAAAACAAGTTATATGCCAAGTTGAAGAAATGCGAGTTCTGGCTTGAGAAAGTAGCATTCCTTGGGCACGTGATATCAAATCACGGAATATCTGTTGACCCGACAAAGATTGAAGCAATTCAAAGATGGGAGCAACCTAAGTCAGTGACCGAAGTACGTAGCTTTCTCGGCTTAGCTGGTTATTATCGGAGATTCGTATAAGGGTTTTCTCGAATTGGTACTCCATTAACTCAGCTGACTCGAAAAGATAAAAAATTCGGTTTGAGCGAGGAATATGAGAAGAGTTTTCAAGAACTCAAGAGGAGACTCATTTCAAAGACTGCTCGACAATACTAAATTTGGTTCAAGGATTTGTCATATACAGCGATGCTTCAGGCAAAAGTTTAGGATGTGTTCTCATGCAACATGGGAAAATCTAGCCTATGCCTCACGATAACTCAAAGAATATGAGAGGAATTATCCTACTCATGATCTAGAGTTGGCAGCTGTCATTTTTGCGCTTAAGATTTGGAGGCATTTCTTCACTCAAAAGGAACTCAACATGCGACGACGACGTTGGCTTGAGCTGTTGAAAGATTACGATTGTCGACGTCGGGATTTTTATTTGTCCCTTTCTGTTCTTATTCTTTGGTGTTCTCATGTTAGGTGAGATTTGTTTAAAAAAACAAGTTATGAAAAGGTCCGACATTTATTTGTTGACGATTGGACTGTAAGAGTCGCTAGTTGGTTTTTTATATGGTTGTACCAACACAACCGAGAAAAAGTTTGCACATTAACCCAGTGATATGACACTGCTAAACGAGTCTGTAAAACCGAGATTCATTTAGGGTCCGGGGGCTTGATTATGTGGAGGGAAGGTGTTAGGCACCCCCCAACATCCGTGTTACCACGGTGACCGCCACTTTTCAAGAAACTGTTATATGAATGTGTGTGTGTGTGGGTCAATGTGCTATTTATATGGAAGTAGTGCGAGGCCTCATTCTCACTTATATACACATGGTTTGAATTTGTGTAAAAATTCAGTTTTAAACAAGATATGGCAGTGATGTTTTGTAAAAGAGGTTTTTTCAAACCCTTGTGCTCAATAGTAATTGAGACATTTTACACTTCCACTTTTTTTTTATTAAGTGTTTGGCTTAATTGCTTTTAATTTTCGAGATGCGAAGCATCTTCGAGAAAATAATGTACAAAGCAGTGTCGAACTCCTCGTGGGCATGAAAACCATCTGAGGAAATCCAAACACCGTGAATAAATTTACAAGCAGCTTACAGCTGAAAATGTCCATCACGGGAACCGAATCTAGATCCAGTAGATTGAATCTGTGATCACATGATTCCTAGGCTCATATGATGTCGCAATTGATATGAAAGCAGTAAGCAGTTATATATATAAAAGCTGTAAATATATATATACAAACATGATCAGTCACCATGAAGCAGCTCCATGGGGGATCAGAAATGTAAATAAAGCTGTAAAAGCAATCAACCGCCACGAAGTAAACTCCAGGCGGGACGAAAAGTAAATATATATATATAAGCAATAAACGCACCGGATGTAAAATCCAGGCTCATCGAACAAAGTTCGACAACAGTTGATATATATATATATATATATATATTAAAGCAATAGAACGCACTGAGATGTAAAATCTGTGCTCATCGAATGAGTTCGACACACGATTCATATATATAAGTATATATATATATATATATATATATATATATATATAAAAAAGCAAATAAACGCTCCAGACGTAAGTCTAGGCTCAATCGAGGCATAACTCGATAATGTTAGTCCATATATAAAAATATATATATAAGTATATATATATATATACAAACTGAAATGAAACAACAGACTGAAGTCCGGTCATACACACTCAACACGACTCTCAACGTGAAGAATGGTGTATGCAAAGATGAAGAGAAAGGCTTTAAAGTGTGTAAGAAGGCTTACAGTGGACTGCCAAAGAAGACTTCAATAACTTTAAATGGATGAACACTAGGCTCCCGTCGGTAAAAATATGACAGAATATAAGCTCAAAAGTGTTTGAAATAAGAAATCAAATTGGACAGGGTTTCCTCGCTATTTTCCTTGCTAATAAGGCCACCCCAAGCCCTTTATATATATAGGGGGGTACCGCAGGTATACCTGCGGCTGCCCGAGATGCCTAGGGAAATATGGGTCCCGTCGTGTCAAAGTACGTACACTTGGACAACGCGCTGTTCGCTCGGACCTTCATAACTTTCAATCCGGGAGTCCGATGGAGGTGTGCCATAGCATTACGGAAAGATCTTTCCGAGAGATACATAATGACATAGGATTTGCACTTTTTTGATTCTGGGAAGATGGGTCCATGACCGAAATAGCATTTCTGGGTTTCCGTCAGACAATTCGATGAGCTATTTTGCGTGGTTTGCGCTCCGAAGTTAAGATATGGTACTTGTGGGACTTATTTTGAAGCAATTTGATTTGAAATGAGTGTATTTGATTTGAAGTGAAGTCAAATTGGCAAAATGACCATTTTACCCCTCCCGGGGTTATCTTAGGTTTTCGTAGCGATTGTAGCAGCCTTTTTTTCGTGGTTATCTCTACGAGGTTGGCTCATTGCCGACTCTGAATGTCCTCAGGGTTATCTCTGAGGTTGGCTTGACCTCCTGGGGTTAATTCCAAGCTTTGAACTTGATCCCCCAAGGCTATCTTCGGGGTCAAAACTGACTTTCCCAGGGTTATCTCCGGGGTTGGAAACTGTTTTCCCAGGGTTATCTCTGGGGTTGGAAACTAGATCTCCCGTGGCTATCTCCGAGGTTAAAATTGATGTTGTGGTCCTCTAGGGTTTATCTCAGGAGTGTGAAAAAGATGCTTTTGCCCTCCTGCATAGTTAGTAACTGGAAAAGAAAATTTTGAGTGTCTACAGATGCCCCTCTTTATCATGTTCATGCAATGCAATGGAATGGACATGATAAAGATTAGTAGACACTTGAAATATGACAAGGGATTTTCAATGATGCAGATCGCAATGTAATGAATGTTATGATGAATGTAAAAATGTTTTCGTGAATCGTAGTTCGCAAATCTCATATCGCATTTCGCACTTCGTTTTTCACATTTGGTCAATCGCACTTCGTAAATCGCACATCGCATTTCGTATATCGCAAATCACAATGTAATGAATGTTATGATGAATGTTAAAATGTTTTCACAAATCGCTTTACCTTTATCGGGGATTACAGATGCCTATGCTGGTGTTGACTACACCGGTTTGGCTTTTTGTCGTTGTCGCTGATGCTTGTTTGATGAAGAGAAATTGAGATGTTTTTTACATCTTTACTGGGGATGACGTTCTGAAATCATCGGACCTTCCCGATGTATACGCTGATAGTTTACAATGGTGTCTACCCTGATGGTATTTTGACAACGGATCCTACCCTATTGGTAGTTGAATACACTGACATTGCCAAACTGTTTCGGTTCCCACTCGAACGGTGGTATACAAAGCTTTCATTGCTGAACTGTCTTGATGTTGCGCTGGATTGATGCCAATGATTTAGAATACCGGATCCTCCGATACCTTCATTGAATTAATATTCAAAGATTTACTTCACCAGACTTTGCCTTGATAAAGATGTACGTTGATGTAGCGCCTCACCCTTTTTGAGGTGATTTGGAGTCTCCTTTCACTGTTGGGTACTTGTGCTTCATTTCCTTGAGCGTTTGATTTGCAACCCAGCTGAACTGATGACCTGAATGCCGCTAACATCCTTGGAGGGTGCAGCTTGTTCTTTCACTGTCCAGATTTGAATTTCGGTGTAGAGGTCTCGACTTGTGAGAATTTGACGCCGGTTGGCACATTTGATGATGAGGATTTCATTCTCTAGACCTTTTATCATTAGGCTTCTTCTTTTGAGTTAATGACTTTGTTGAGAATTTTTCCCTTCTTTTGTAGGGGCAAGCTAAAGTCGCCATGATTTCTTTCAGGAATTGTCCCCTTTCTTTTGCTGAGAGGCTTGATCCTGCCTTAAGCTCCTTCCATTTCTTGGAATTGGACAATGCCCCAGTCCTTTCGCATGTTGATGCCAAGGGTTCATATGCGAAACTCTCTTTGTTGATGATGTCGCAATTGAGTAATATCCAAATCACAAGTGAGATGATGTGAGGGAAGCTCTGATGATGATGTACCATGCTGATGGTGCTGACTGGCACATTTTATTTTTTAGGATGGTTGATAGATGCCCTAGTGTTGAGTTATCGTTGTTCCTGAGATTGCCCTAGTCTTGTTATACGTGTTCTAATATCGGGTTGTCGCCAATTTTGAAATTGCCCCAGCCTTGCTTGTTGTCTGGGATAGTTGCTTTGACAAATGAGCTGATAAGACGCCGAGATTGTAAGAGGCTTACTTCTGTACTAGATGGTGAACATGTAGTGGATTTGGGCTTTGATGCCCTCAATCATTGTTCCTGACTTGTTCTCGCAATCGACGTTGATGGTTTTCTTCTGATTTGATGAAGACTTGTGATTGAGGATGTCGACTCTTTGAAGGTCCTTGTTGCTGGTTGTCTTAGTATATCGATGTTTCTTCCTTTCTAGGATTTGTGCCAGATTCGATGGAATGGCATTGAAGTGTTGTTGGATCTTCTCCATATGGGTCACTGACTTGGAGGGTTATTTTTGGGCGTAGACTTGGGATTGATGTTTGGGTTTGGATATTTCTTTTGAGGGTTTGACCACACCACTGATGGCTGCCTACGTACTCATGTGTATGTGGGAGATCAGGTCGACGTAGTTCCTTCTTGATAAGATAGACGGTTTAAAAAGTGTTTGTATGGTGTTTTTTAGGTTTTTTGTTTAGTTTTACCGTACTATAAATGGCTACCTACGTAGTACTCCCATTGATGAGGGGAGATCAGGTCTTTCGTAGTTCATGCCGGATGAGCTGAAACCTGATTGATTTGATTTTTTTTTCTTTTTTTTACTTACACGCATGGAAAATAAAAGGCATACTACGAAGAAAGTGATATCGTCCCAACATCTTTTGGAACCCGTAACTTTATCCCCTGGATCTACATCTTCTTAGCTAGTTGAGGCCTGATAGTCGAGTTGTCAGTAGTTATGTTGCCTTCAAGGCCCGCGATAGAGGTTACATCTTGGTTCTAAATGTCTTCATTTATGGCCATAACTTGATCGCTTCCTGATTTAATACATTCCTCAGGGACGCTTGAACTGGACGCATCGTAAAAAGGTATGAACTCCTGATTCTTTAATGAGTTGGTTTCCCCGATAACCTCACCACCTTTTCCTTCATTTGTTCCTCCACCTTTTTCTTGGGCTTGAGAGGATCCAACCATGAAATCTCCCTCGAACTGTTATCGCATTTCTTGTAAGGAACTTTCCTTTTTAGTTTTTTCTTCCTTGGAAAGGATTAGTATTTCCTCCGCATTATCCAAGGTTATAAGATCTGGAATGTGGTTGCTACCTTTGGACCACATGCTATTGGATGTTGGCGGAGGAAACTCCTTTGGGGATTCCCTTGTCTCCTCTATCATTCCTTGCATTGGGATTAGTCCACCTTGTGTTATGCCAGAATTGGTGCTCATAGCCTCCACCTCCTCTGAACTGCATGTCTCGAATGGACAACTTAGGCTTTTTATTTCCTTTTCGCCTTTTTTGGTCATGGGAAATTCTATCTCCAGCTCCCCATTTTCAATGAGATCCTGGATTTTATGTCGCAAAGACCAACATTCCTCAGTCGTATGCCCAAGTGAGTTAGAATGGTAGAGACATATCTTGGTGGAATCATAACTCTTCATTTTGGGATTTATAGGAGGCAGCAACTCAGTAATCCTTCCTTCGCTTATCAGAAAGTGTAACATTTCTTCATTAGATTTGCTTAGAGGGGTTAATTTTCGAACTTTTATGGAGGTTATTTGATCTTTCATCTTTGAGAATTCGCATTTCCCCCAAGCGATTTTTCTGTTGGCGAGATCTTCTAGCAATTTTATCATCCCCCTTTTTTTGGCCTTCTGATAGTTGAGTGAAAAATTGCCTCGTATCCTGATGTTGGCGCACTATCAGCTTAGCTAGCAGATTCACTTGATTCTGGATTGTCTCTAATTTTTGCATTACTATCATACCCTCCTCCGAGTTTTCCCACTTTAGGACATTTAATTTGTTCCTTTGGGGGTATTCTTCTATCCTTCGTATGCACTTACGAATTGGATATATTTTTGCGCTTCCTGACCCGATCATGTTTACTTCCCCTGTATCATGCTGCAATGGAAGGTTGGTGTTGACATTTTGTTTATCAGGTTGTTGGACCACAATACTGCCACTTTCGATCAAATTTTAAATTTTATGCTTTAAAGACCAACAATCTTGTGTATCGTGTCCTGGAGACCCTGAGGGGTAAGCAAATCTTTGGCTTGGATTGTATCTTTTGCTCCCTGGTTCCAGAGGTGGGGCCAATTCGATAATTTTCTTGTGATCCATTAATATCGCCAATACATTTTTAAGGGAATCGCCAAGTGGAGTGAACACCCGATTTTCCATTCTTTCAAATTTCTTTTCCTGTCTGGGCATTGGTTGAATGCAACATGTTGTTGAGATGGTAGATTGTCTTGCATTTTCCAAATGGGGGGACTGTAGGTTGGTCTCCTAGCTTTCCCCTGTACAACAAGGGATACATCTTCAATGCCTTTATCGGGTACATCCTTGGCATACTTGCCAGTCTGTATATGATTGGCGACCGCTTCCAAGGCAGTGAAGTCTTTAATTTTGCCTGTCTTCAGGCCCATCTCTGCCATTTCGTTGTGTTTGATCATTTCTGAGAATGACTTTCCTATGCCTGCTAGGATCCTCTCGTAGTACGGAGCCTCTTGGATATCAATAAACGTCATTACCATCTCAGTTTCTGTCATTGATGGAATGACTTGTGCTGCTAGATGTCTCCACCTTTGGGCATATTCTCGGAAAGATTCAGTACTTTGTTTTTTGACTTTAGTCATTTGGTATCGATCTGGTGCCATTTGTGACTAAAAATTGTACTGATTTAGAAAGGCGTGGGCCAATTCTTCCTAGTTGTGGATTTTGGCATTGTCAAGTCGGGCATACCATGCTTTAGCCTCTCCAGTGAGACTCCTTTGGAAAAGCTGCTTTTTGAGGCTTTCATCTTCAGCATAAGACCCTAGTTCGCCAATATATACTTTTAGGTACGTATAGGGATCGCCTGCCCCATTGTACTTTTCAAACTCTGGGACTTTGAATTTGTCAAGATATCGAGCCCCTGGGAATATACAGAGATCTGAATAGGTGACACTTCCATAGTTTCCAGTCCTTTTGATTAATCGGATAGTTTCCTCCATTTGTTGGACTTTCTTTCTTATACCCCCAGTTTCTCTATTATCCCTGAGTTTTGTGATTTTAGGGGTTTTGTTGGTTCCTTTATTGGAATGAGGTTCAGGTATCTGGGTTTCTATCTTTTTGTCAATACCCTGACTGCTCCTGGTGTAAATGACTCTGGTTGAGTAGGCTATGTCTGACTCTGAGTGTCTTTACTTTGTTCTTTTAGAAAGACAACCAATTCTGCTATCTGATTCCTTAATCCTTCAAACTCCTCTCGGGAAACAGGAGTAGGATCAGGCTGGGCATTTGTAGCCATGTCTGACGGTGGGCTTAGTGCCTTCTTGGACTTTAAACGGGTAACGGGACCGATTGCTTCCCTACAAAAAGACTTACGTATTTTAGTCTTAGGGAATGTGGAAATGTTACATGCTATGTGATGTGTCCTTTTTAGTAGTATTATCCTATAAAAACGGATGTTAGTTGTTTGTATGACAAGATAGCATGCTAGATAAAAGGGAATGCATGTACAAATTCATTCATATTTTTCCATTTACATTGTGATTGACATGGAAATGAAATTACGAGTAATTAAAATGGGAAAGTATGAAGAGACTTTCCTTCGCATTTGGTTTATCAGAGGCTGACATATCTTAGGCTACTATCGCGGCTTTTTGGCATGAAGGTTCCGAAATCATCGCAATTTACTTGACGGGAAGTTAATCCGGCCTTTCAATTGGAGCGAATTTGGGTGGTGCCTTTCCTGAGCCTCATTGGAATTAGTCTACCTACGATTCCAGTAATCAAACACCGACATGATAGCCTCCTAGTGGAGGAACCACACAACATACATTCACATACAACGTGTCTTATCGTATGGAAATGATCACATGTGCGAAGCACTAATATCACAAGTAGATATGGTGCGAAGCACTATGTGCAATAAGTAAATGCATTCGTACACATTCATTCCAATGTAAATGCAACATCCACACACAAGCATATAATAGTTTTGAAAATATTGTAATAGCGGCTTAAGCCCTCTTACTGGAGTCCCCAGCGGAGTAGCCACCTGTCGACGTCGGGATTTTTTTTTGTCCCTTTCTGTTCTTATTCTTTGGTGTTCTCATGTTAGGTGAGATTTGTTTGAAAAAATAAGTTGTGAAAAGGTCCGACATTTATATGTCGACAATTGGATTGTAAGAGTCGCCAGTTGGTTTTTTATATGGTTGTACCAACACAACCGAGAAAAGGTTTGAACATTGACCCAGTGATATGACACTGCTAAACAGGTCTGTGAAACCGAGATTCATTTAGGGTCTGGAGGCTTGATTATGCGGAGGGAAGGTGTTAGGCACCCCCGACATCCGTGTTACAACGGTGACCGCCATTTTCAAGAAACTGTTATATGAATGTGTGTGTGTGTGGGTCAATGTGCTATTTATATGGAAGTAGTGCGAGGCCTCGTTCGCACCTATATACACAGGGTTTGAATTTGTGTAAAAATTCAGTTTTAAACAAGATATGGCAGTGATATTTTGTAAAAGAGGTTTTTTCAAACCCTTGTGCTCAATAGTAATTGAGACCTTTTACACTTCCACTTTTTTATTAAGTGTTTGGCTTAATTGCTTTTAATTTTCGAGATGCGAAGCATCTTCGAGAAAATAATGTACAAAGAAGTGACGAACTCCTCGTGGGCATGAAAACCATCTGAGGAAATCCAAACACCGTGAATAAATTTATAAGTCGCCATACAATTTGAAAATGTCCATCACGGAACCGAATCTAAATCCAAAGAGATCTAATCAGGATCACATGATTCCTAGGCTCACATGATGTCGCAATTGATATGAAAGCGATGGCGATTATACATATAAAAAATCAGTAAATATATATATATACAGACATGATCACCACCACGAAGTAACTCCATGGGGATCGTAAATTTAAATAAAGTCATAAAAGTAATCAACCGCCACGTAAGTAAACTCCAAAGTGATGAAAAGTAAAATATATATATATATATATATATATATATATATATATATATATATATAAAGCGATAACGCATTCGGATGTAAAATCCGTGCTCATCGAATGTAGTTTGACACACAAATGATATATATATAAGTATATATATATATATATATATAAGAAAGCACATAAACGCTCCAGACGTAAGTCTAGGCTCATCGAACAGAGTTCGACACATATTTCATATATATAAGTATATATATATAAGAAAACAAATAAATGCTCCAGACGTAAGTCTAGGATCAATCGAGGCATAACTTGATAATGTTAGTACATATATAAAAATATATATATAAGTATATATATATATATACAAAGTGAAATGAAACCACGGACCGAAGTCCGGGAATACATACTCAACACGACTCTCAACGTGAAGAATAGTGTGTGCAAAGATGAAGAGAAAGGCTTTAAAGTATGTAAGAAGGCTTACAGTGGACTGCCAAAGAAGACTTCAATAACTTTAAATGGATGAACACTAGGCTCCCGCGGTAAAAATATGACAGAATATAAGCTCAAAAGTGTTTGAAATAAGAAAGCACTTAGTTTATAGTGTACACAAAGCAAATTGGACAGGGTTTCCTTGCTATTTTCCTTGCAAATAAGGCCACCCCAAGCCCTCTATATATAGAGGGGGGTGCCACAAGTCTACCTACGGCTACCCAGGATGCCCTGGGCAATGTGGGTCCCGCCGTGTTGAAGTACGTACACTCGGACAACGCGCTGTTCGCTCGGACCTTCATAACTTTCAATCCGGGAGTTCGATGGAAGCGTGCCATACCATTCCGAAAATCTCTTTCCGAGAGCTACACAATGACATAGGATTTGCCCTTTTTTGATTCCGGGAAAATGGGTCCATGACCAAAATAGCATTTCCGGGTTTCTGTCAGATAATTCGATGAGCTGTTTTGCGTAGTTTGCGCTCCGAAGTTAATATATGGTTCTCGTGGGACTTATTTTGAAGCAATTTGAGTTGAAATGAGTGTATTTGATTTGAAGTGAAGTCAAGATAGCAAAATGACCATTTTGCCCTCCCGGGGTTATCTCAGGTTTTCACGCAGTTGTAATAGTCTTTTCTCATGGTTATCTTTGAGGTTGGCCTACTGTTGACTCTAAATGTCCTCAGGGTTATATTTGAGGTTGGCTTGACCTCCTGGGGTTATCTCCAGGCTTTGAACTTGATCCCCTGGGGCTATCTTTAGGGTTGAAACTGACTTTCCCGGGGTTATCTCCAGGGTTGGAAACTATTTACCCGGGGTTATCTCCGGGGTTGGAAACTGGATCTCCTGTGGCTATATCCGGGGTTAAAATTGATGTTGTGGTCCTCTAGGGTTTATCTCTGGAGTGTGAAAAAGACGTTTTTGGCCTCTTGCATAGTTAGTAGCAGGAAAAGAAAATTTTGAGTGTCTACAACGATCATACCATTCAATACCATCCTGGAAAAGCGAACGTAGTAGCTGATGCATTGAGTAGAAGATCATATGCGGGTACGAGTGCGATATTGTCAACGCAAATGCCCATTTTGTATGACTTACAAAGGATGGAGATAGAGTTAAAGACTCTAGGGACCCATGTGATGATGGCGAATATACGAGTAGAACCGACTTTAATCGATAAAGTTAAAGCTGCTCAAGCTACAGATCTAGAACTGATGCGTATGAGGAAGAAAGTACAAGAAGGTGCTATTTAGGAAGCAAGAATCGATGAAGAAGGAATACTTCGAGTAAACTCCAGACTTTGTGTTCCTAACGATTCCGACTTGAAGTATAAAATCATGATGGAGTCGCACAACACACCGTTTGTAATCCATCCTGGGATTACCAAAAGGTATCGTGATCTTCGACATAAATTTTGGTGGAGCAATAAGAAGAGAGAGATAGTGGGGTTTATCTCAAGGTGTCAAACTTGTCAACGAGTCAAGGTGGAGCATCAAGTGCCAAAAGGTCCATTGCAACCACTTGAAATTCCAGAATGGAAGTGGGAGCACATTAGCATGGATTTCGTTACTGGTCTTCCCAAGGTTTTTCAAGGCATAGATGCGATTTGGGTCATTGTTGATAGATTGACCAAGTCTGCTCATTTCTTACCAATACGAGAAACTTATTCACTTGAACGTCTTGCTCATATGTACATAAACGAGATTATAAGATTGCATGATATTCTAGTATCCATAGTTTCTGATCGAGACCCAAGATTCACTTCACGATTTTGGGTTAGTTTGCAAAAATCTATGGGCACGGATTTATAATTTAGTTCTAAGATATCATCCTCAAACTACGAAAGCAATGGAGAGGACTATTCAAACTCTCGAAGATTTATTAAGACTCTGTGTCCTTGACTTCAAAGGAAGTTGGGACAAGTTCTTACCATTGGTGGAGTTTTCCAACAACAACAATTATCAAGCAAGTATTGGCATGGCTCCATTTAAGGCGTTGTATGGAAGAAAGTGTCGTTCTCCAGTATGTTGGGATGAGGTGGGTGAAGTAACGTTGTTGGGACTGAAGTTGGTACGTATGACTACGAAAAAGATTCAAAAGATCCGACAACGTATAAAAACCTTACAAGATCGACAAAAGAGTTATGCTGATCTTCATCGAAAAACGTGGAATTCAATATTGGAGATCATGTGTTGTTACGAGTTGCTCCATGGAAAGGAGTTACGAGATTTGGAAAGAGAGGAAAGCTCAATCCTCGATTCATTGGCCCATTTATAATCCTCGATTGAGTAGGAACTATGGCTTATAGACTCGCCTTACCGCCAAGTATGTCTCGTGTTCATAACATTTTTCACATATCTATGTTACTTAAATATGTGAAAGACCCAAACTGTAAGACCCCGAATTTTATGAAATAAAATTATTCAATTTTCTTATAATTACTATTCAGTAAATGGTTAAATTGATAAAAGTTTAAAGTTAAAGGTGATATATGTAAATATTTTAAATAAGCAAGTGGTTATAAAATACTCATTGCTGTCGGGGAATATTCGTTTGGTCGTGGAATATTCGTACGACGGCGCAGCCTTTTGTGGGCCCCATAACGGAAAGCGATTGGATGAAGAAAACGACAAGTATGATTATGAGTTATTCACATGATTGTGGACAGGAACTGTTGATTGATGTTACAGGGTTGAAACATTATTGGTGGACTTTTAACATGGAGAAGATAATAGACTTTATGGTCTATTTGACTCTTCTAATGGATTGCTCGTTCCGCTGCAACTATGGTTGAAAAGTTTTATCATTTACCATATGTTCTAAATCTCTGATTTATTATTGATGAAGGCTGTTGAGAATTTAATTATCTTTAGTCATAATATTCTTTATCGAAGTTAGTCAGCTTTCACCCTTTTGCTTCACAATTCCTTTCGTGTAATAAGAGTAAATTTGGGGTCGAGCTGGGGTAATGGGAATAGAAATCTGTGGTGCAGAGTCATGGAGGTTCTCCTAAATAGTATAGAAAAGTGTGTTGTATTTTATACATCATTTAGTAGTTATATTTGGTGAACCAAATAGGTGAGGCGAACCCAACGTTTGGAAGGGTGTTTTGCCACTATCATACAAGATGTCTAATGACATGCGACTTCGTGTTATCATAAGACAAGACAAGGTTGCACATCCACTTCTGCCGAGTATATCTACAAAGCACTACCTATATGATCTTGGAGTTTGGTTGAAGTATAATTCTCAATTAGAGACGCCGGAGATAATGATATGTCAAGAGAAGACTCACCATTAGAAAGAATATGATAGTAATCTTCTCGCTTTTCTTTGGGGTTTATTGGGTCAACCAAGGATAATTTCGTGGGCATATGATATCTATCATAACCTGTACGCATGGCCTCCCATGTACGAAGGTTTCTTGAGCACTTCCCAAAGATTTTAATTTCTAAAACAGTTATTAACTGTACCTTTATGTAAGGTGCCATTGTGACGTACTATCCAATGTTGGGACATGAGTCACAGTTGGTATATATTGGTATCAAAATTCACAGTTTATGTGTTGTCGTATTTTGCACGACAATTGTATTAATGAAGTTGTAGTTGTTTCTGTACCATGTATTTGGCGACTCAGAATAGGTTGGGTGGATTGGACCTATTTTGGGGGCGTTACATTTGTTATCAGAGCTTAGAGATATGGTCTTCAAGCGGAGATCGTGGGAATAGAACTAGGAGGGAGAGACGAGTAAATCCTTCGCTAAAGGTGTCCTACCTAAGCTTTTATTATCGCTCACCATAATATCGATATTATGTGATATGTTAATTTGTTCAATTAACCCTTGTTTTGAAGCTGTATTCTATAATGATATTTGAAATATAGGAGATGAGTAATGGAGAAATCATGATGACAGGGAAGATGGAATCTGAAATGAAAGCAAGGTATTCTCAACTCTTTGAAATACCAGGTACGTAAATTTCGGGGACGAAATTTCATAAAGAGGGGAGATTGTAAGACCCCGAATTTTATGAAATAAAAGTATTCAATTTTCTTATAATTACTATTCAGTAAATGGTTAAATTGATAAAAGTTTAAAGTTAAAGGTGATATATGTAAATATTTTAAATAAGCAAGTGGTTATAAAATACTCATTGCTGTCGGGGAATATTCATTTGGTCGTGGAATATTCTTACTGTCGGGGAATATATGTACGACGGCGCAGCCTTTTGTGGGCCCCATAACGGAAAGCGATTGGATGAAGAAAACGACAAGTATAAGTTGTTTATAAATAACTAGTAGTAATTGTACCATTAATACTTGTTGAAATACTTTGGTTTTAAACACACGTTAAAACAGATATTACCAGTATTGCACCAATTATTGATTCTTACGTAAGAAGGCACTACTCAATAATTGTTACAGTAATTACTGTTCAATATTTTATTTTATTGATTCAATAATTGCTACGTTGAAATTTTATATTATTGTTGTTTTAATAATTGTCACTACACAATATTTTCCATTATCAGATCAATGATTCATATTATTTTAATAATATTACAAGATAAAATTATTGGCAATGTCTAGAAAGTTCTGTCTAAGGAGAGGTTTGGTCACCTAATTGCGCGCCAGTAAGGAGAAATTCTTATTGGAAAGCTCTCTCTTTCCTGGGAACGGCCTAGTTGCCATTATTGTGATTCTGTAATATTATTTGTGAATAGTTAATTATTGATTTATATGATAAGGAAAATATTCATTTTATGTGGATATAGATGGAAAAAATTTTAAAGTGACAATTGTTGAAAAATTGATATTTTATCTTTTCTGATAAAATAATTTATTTAAATATATTATTATATTTTAATAATATAATAATGGTGATATTTTTACAATGAATGTGTGATATATGAGTAAATGAGGAGGAAGAGTATTTTTGTTACTAAAAATATTTAAAACATGTTAAACATGTTTGTGGACCCCATTTCTTGACTGAAATTTGATTAAAGCCTGTAAAATCGTCTGTTTGTGGATTTCGGTCAATTTCTGTTTGGAATTTGGAAAAACTTAAACTTACAAAGTTGTAGAGAATAAAATTTTCTATGGGAAGGACACGTGGTTTGAATTTTTCTGACAAAAGGGCTATTTATTATGAATTATTGAAGTTCCGGAATAATTGATTTTTGAAGTTGTAAATATTTCTTAAAAGAAAAACGTTTTTTTCATTATTGGTGGGCCCCACATGAGTGGTAAACATGTCAATTCGTAATTCAAGAGGTGGGCGTGAAATTTTTATATAAATATATTATTTTATTAAATTTTCTCGCTTTGGTGTTCTAAGCATTTTCCTATAAATAGGGTGCTTAGGTTAGAATTGAAAATCACACCAGAAACTAAAGTTTTCTCTCTTTTTCTCTTTATATTATCGAGAGTAGTCTTGTGAGTATTTTAATATTTTGAGTGTTGCTATACTCATTGCAAGTTCCTTCAAAGACTATATCCAAAGATTCCAAATGTAAGTCTTTGCCTTTTTTTGAGGTAAGGGTTTTTAAGGGATTGTAAGGGATATTTTTTCGTAATGATGTTATTCTTTCAATATTATTATACCAAAATATTGGTATGGATTTTATTGTGAAAGTTCTACCTTTTTGTGTCGGGGTTACTATTCACGTATACGGTACTATTCACGTATACGACACTATTTACGTATACGACAATATTCATGTATATGACATTTTTATACGTATACGGTACTATGTACAAATACGGAGTACTATTCACGAGTTACTATTCATGAGTTACTATTCACGAGTTACTATTCATGAGTTACTATTCATGAGTTACTATTCACGAGTTACTATTCATGAGTTACCATTCATGAGTTACTATTCACGGGTTCTATTCACGACAAAATTGGTTTCTTTTTCTGACCAAATTATCGTTGATTTATGAATATTGCTCTTGAAATTAAAAGTAGTTGTTGATCCTATTGTTTTTATTATCATATATAATATTTGTATAACCCTGGTGATGGAATTTCTCTTTGACTTGAGTGTAAAGATGGGTAAAAGTATTGGTATGATCGTGACTATAGGTTCTATTTGGCCAGTAGTGCAAAGTTGAATTCTTGACTAGTATGATCATGACCATTGAATTTACAAGGGAATATTTTTAGATTAAGTGCAAGGTGAATTGATCAACATGGTTATAATTATGGTTTATATAAATTCTGAAATGATTATGTATTTCTTTGAGATATGAATGTCTTTGGCCTATAGTGTAAAGATGACATGTTGTTGAATATCTTTGGCTTGTAGTGCAAAGATGAACTGTTGATGAATATCTTTGGCCCGTAGTGCAAAGATGAATTTATTAGTATGATTATGAATAGGAACTGTGATTTGGTATAACCATGATCTTTGATGTTTCAGGTAAAGACAGGTGATGAAAATTATCTTCGTCTTGGATGAGAAAAGGAATTTAGAACTACAATTATGATTATGAGTTATTCACATGATTGTGGACAGGAACTATTGATTGATGTTACAGGGTTAAAACATTGTTGGTGGACTTTTAACATGGAGAAGATAATAGACTTTATGGTCTATTTGACTCTTCTAATGGATTGTTCGTTCCGCTGCAACTATGGTTGAAAATTTTTATAATCTACCATATGTTCTAAATCTCTGATTTATTATTGATGAAGGCTATTGAGAATTTAATTATCTTTAGTCATAATATTCTTTACTGATCTAGTTGTGCTCACCCTTTTGTTTCACAATTCCTTTCAGGTAATAAGAGTGTAGCTGGGTCGAGCGGGGGTAACAGGGGAATAGAACGGTGGTCTCAGAGTGGGAGGTTCTCCTAAACAAAGATAGAAAAGTGTGTTATATTTTATACATCATTTAGTAGTTATATTTGGTGAACCAAATAGGGTGAGGAGAACCCAACGTTTGGAAGGGTGTTTTGCCACTATCATACAAGATGTCTAATGACATTCGACTTCGTTTTATCATAAGATAAGGTTGTGTACATCCACTTGCTGAGTATATCTACAAGCACTACCTACATGATCTTGGAGTTTGGTTGAAGTATAATTCTCAATTAGAGACGGTGGAGATAATGATATGTCAAGAGAAGACTCACCATTGGAAAGAATATGATAGTAATCTTCTCATTTTTCTTTGGGTTTATTGGGTCAACCAAGGATAATTCTGTGGGCATATGATATCTATCATAACGTAGACGCATGGCCTCCCATGTACGAAGGTTTCCTTGAGCACTTCCCAAAGATTTTAATTTCTAAAACAGTTATTAACTGTACCTTTATGTAAGGTGCCATTGTGACGTACTATCCAATGTTGGGACATGAGTCACAGTTGGTATATATTGGTATCAAAATTCACAGTTTATGTGTTGTCGTATTTTGCACGACAATTGTATTAATGAAGTTGTAGTTGTTTCTGTACCATGTATTTGGCGACTCAGAATAGGTTGGGTGGATTGGACCTATTTTGGGGGCGTTACATTTGTTATCAGAGCTTAGAGATATGGTCTTTGGCGGAGATCAGGGAATAGAACTAGGAGGGGAGAGACGAGTAAATCCTTCGCTAGTGTGTCCTACCTAAGCTTATTTATTGCTCAGTCATAATATCAGGATATTATGTGATATGTTAATTTGTTCAATTAACCCTTGTTTTGAAGCTGTATTCTATAATGATATTTGAAATATAGGAGATGAGTAATGGAGAAATCATGATGACAGGGAAGATGGAATCTGAAATGAAAGCAAGGTATTCTCAACTCTTTGAAATACCAGGTATGTAAATTTCGGGGACGAAATTTCATAAAGAGGGGAGATTGTAAGACCCTGAATTTTATGAAATAAAAGTATTCAATTTTCTTATAATTACTATTCAGTAAATGGTTAAATTGATAAAAGTTTAAAGTTAAAGGTGATATATGTAAATATTTTAAATAAGCAAGTGGTTATAAAATACTCATTCTTGCTTGGGAATATTCATTTGGTCGTGGAATATTCTTACCGCTTGTGAATATATATACGACGCGCCAAGCAGCAGACCTTTTGTGGGCCCCATAACGAAAGCGATTGGATGAAGAAAACGACAAGTATAAGTTGTTTATAAATAACTATGTAGTATTACCATTAATATCGTTGAAATACTTTGTTTAAAACACAATGAAAGCTTACCGCAGATTGCACGATTATTGATTATTGATTCTTACGTAAAAAGGCACTACTCAATAATTGTTACAAAGAATTATCGCTCAATATTTTATTTTATTGATTCAATAATTGCTACGTTGAAATTTTATATTATTATTGTTTTAATAATTGTCACTACACAATATTTTCCATTATCAGATCAATGATTCATATTATTTTAATAATATTACAAGATAAAATTATTGGCAATGTCTAGAAAGTTCTGTCTAAGGAGAGGTTTGGTCACCTAATTGCTGCCAAAGAAGGAGAGAAATTCTTATCGAAAGCTCTCTTTCCTGAACTACTTAAGTGCCATTATCAGGATTCTGTAATATTATTTGTGAATAGTTAATTATTGATTTATATGATAAGGAAAATATTCATTTTATGTGGATATAGATGGAAAAAATTTTAAAGTGACAATTGTTGAAAAATTGATATTTTATCTTTTTTGATAAAATAATTCATTTAAATATATTATTATATTTTAATAATATAATAATGGTGATATTTTTACAATGAATGTGTGATATATGAGTAAATTAGGAGGAAGAGTATTTTTGTTACTAAAAATATTTAAAACATGTTAAACATGTTTGTGGACCCCATTTCTTGACTGAAATTTGATTATAGCCTGTAAAATCGCCTGTTTGTGCATTTCGATCAATTTTTGTTTGAAATTTGGAAAAACTTAAACTTACAAAGTTGTAGAGAATGAAATTTCCGATGAAAAGGACATGTGGTTTGAATTTTTCTGACAAAAGGGCTATTTATTATGAATTATTGAAGTTCCAGAATAATTGATTTTTGAAGTTGTAAATATTTTTTAAAAGAAAAACATTTTTTTCATTATTGGTGGGCCCCACATGAGTAGTAAACATGATGAATTCAGAATTCAAGAGGTGGGCGTGAAAAGTTTTATATAAATATATTATTTTATTAAATTTTCTGCTTTGATGTTCTAAGCATTTTCCTATAAATATGGTGCTTAGGTTAGAATTGAAAATCACACCAGAAACTAAAGTTCTCTCTCTCTTTTTCTCTCTATATTATCGAGCGTATTCTTGTGAGTATTTTTATATTTTGAGTGTTGCTATACGGTGCAAGTTCCTTCAGCATTATATCCAATATTCCAGTCAGAAGTACTGTCTTTTTGAGGTAAGGGATTTTAAGGGATTGTGAGGGATATTTTTTTGTAATGATGTCTTTTTGTAATGATTTACTATTTATGAGTTACTATTTACGGGTACTATTCACGACAAAATTGGTTTCTTTTTCTGACCAAATTATCGTTGATTTATGAATATTGCTCTTGAAATTAAATGTAGTTGTTGATCCTATTGTTTTTATTATCATATATAACATTTTATAACCCCGTGTGATGGAATTTCTTTTGACTTGAGTGTAAAGATGGGTAAAGTATTGGTATGATCGTGACTATGGGTTCTCTTTCAAGCAAGAGTGTGCAAAGTTGAATTATTGACTAGTATGATCATGACCATTGAATTTAAAATGGAATATTTTTAGATTAAGTGCAAAGTGAATTGATCAACATGGTTATAATTATGGTTTATATAAATTCAAAATGATTATGTATTTCTTTGAGAGATATGAATGTCTTTGGCCCAGTAGTGTAAAGATGACTGTTGTTGAATATCTTCTTTGGCTTGTAGTGCAAAAGATGAAACTGTTGATGAATATCTTTGGCCCGTAGTGCAAAGATGAATTTATTAGTATGATTATGAATGTGAACTGTGATTTGGTATAACCATGATCTTTGATGTTTCAGGTAAAGACAGGATATGAAAATTATCTTCGTCTTGGATGAGAAAAGGAATTTAGAACTACAATTATGATTATGAGTTATTCACATGATTGTGGATGAAACTATTGATTGATGTTACTGTGGTTAAAACATTGTTGGTGGACTTTTTAACATGGAGAAGATAATAGACTTTATGGTCTATTTGACTCTTCTAATGGATTGCTCGTTCCGCTGCAACTATGGTTGAAAAGTTTTATCATCTACCATATTTTCTAAATCTCTGATTTATTATTGATGAAGGCTATTAAGAATTTAATTATCTTTAGTCATAATATTCTTTACTGAGCTAGTTGTGCTCACCCTTATGCTTCACAATTCCTTTCAGGTAATAAGAGTGTAGTAATGGCCTAACTGGGGTAATAGGAATAGAATCTGGTCTCAGAGGTGTGAGGTTCTCCCTAAACAAAGATAGAAAAGTGTGTTGTATTTTATACATCATTTAGTAGTTATATTTGGTGAACCAAATAGGGTGTGGCGAGCCCAACGTTTGGAAGGGTGTTTTGCCACTATCATATAAGATGTCTAATGACATGCGACTTCATGTTATCATAAGACAAGGTTGTGCACATCCACTTGCTGAGTATATCTACAAGCACTACCTATATGATCTTGGAGTTTGGTTGAAGTATAATTCTCAATTAGAGACGGTGGAGATAATGATATGTCAAGAGAAGACTCACCATTGGAAAGAATATGATAGTAATCTTCTCATTTTTCTTTGGGGTTTATCAATCAACCAAGGATAATTCTGTGGGCATATGATATCTATCATAACCTAGACGAATGGCCTCCCATGTACGAAGGTTTCCTTGAGCACTTCCCAAAGATTTTAATTTCTAAAACAGTTATTAACTGTACCTTTATGTAAGGTGCCATTGTGACGTACTATCCAAGGTTGGGACATGAGTCACAGTTGGTATATATTGGTATCAAAACTCACAGTGTATGTGTTGTCGTATTTTGCACGACAATTGTATTAATGAAGTTGTAGTTGTTTGTGTACCATGTATTTGGCGACTCAGAATAGGTTGGGTGGATTGGACCTATTTTGGGGGCGTTACACGAACCACATTATTGAATTAGAACTGGACGAGATAGCGAAAGATTTAATGTATGAAGATGTACCTGTTAAAATCTTGGATACGAAGGATCATATTCTACGCTCCAAGGTTATACCTCAAGTCAAAGTTTTGTGGAGAAACCACGATGTTGAGGAAATGACCTGTGAGTTAGAATTTGAAATGAAGATAAGGTATCCTCACCTCTTCGACATACCTGGTACGCACCCTAATTTCGAGGATAAAATTTCATAAGAAGGGGAGGTTGTAAGACCCCAACTTTTATGAATAAAGATTAATTTTTCTCGAAATATATTTTTGAATATTATGGTGTGGATTTGATATAATGTTATAGTTGTGGGTATTATTTATAAATTTTGCAAAGTAAGCAAGTGGTTATATAATATTCGATTGGTTCGGGGAATATTCATTTTAACAGGGGAATATTCGATTTACTAAGACACAATCATTGTAGACCCCAATAACGAAAAGTATTGTCGTAGTTAGAAAACGCATGTAATTATCTTTTTATAAAATTAACGGCGAAAGTTTTACCGTTAAACTGTTGAACTACCCGGTAGTAAAAGTATAGTAATACGCGTGGTTGCATAGAAGCACACGATATTGATTATTGATGCTTACGTGAGAAGTCACTCAGTTATACTCAATTATTACTCATGAAATTACGCATAATATCTTTCATATGATTGATTCAATTATTGTCACAGATCATCATCTGCATAATATTTTATATTATTAAATCAATAATTGAGACGACAAAGTTATTCATATTATTATTTGTAATATTGACAATGTTCAGAAAGTTCATCGAGGACGAGTGTTCGTCACTTAATTACGCAGCGTCAAGGGAGAAATCCTTATCGAAAAGCCCCTCTTTCCTGGGAATGATCTGGTTGTTAAATATTGTGAGTTATAATATTAATGATGAATAAGTTTGTGTTGATTAAAGATGATATTGATATTTCTATTGTATTGGAATTATTAGTGTTAGTGGAAATCAATATTTATTTCAATAATAATGGATGTCTGGAGGTTATATTGACCAATCGGTTAATTAATCGGATAAATAAGCAATTAATTGCTATTAATTCACATGCTTATAACTATTTGTTCACATGTATGTATTATTGATTCACATACATGTACTATTAGGGGAGGTGGTGCAAGTTTGATAATACTTGCAGGACTAAATTAAAAATAAAAAAAAGATGAAGGTATTATACTGTAATATTTCGAGCCCCAAAACGTGCAATTATCGAAACTATATTTTCCTATAAATAGAAGTTCATTCTTCTTTCATTCTCACCAATTCACTAAGACTCACAATAGCAATTATAGAGAGAGAAGCTATAGAGAGAAAAAAGAAGAGAAGTCTACTACCTCATTATTCCAGTATCCAGTCTTCTTCTGAGGTAAGAGGTATAATTTATTTCTTATTCAGAAGAGATATTATTTTTCATATTCGTAGGAATAGTATTTTTGTTCACCAGTTATAAGAGATATTATTTTTATTCAGTATTCATAAGGAATAATATTTTCTTTCATACTTTATAGTATGTGAGTACTATTATTTCGTCTCGTATTCCTGATTATACCCTCATTTTGTTAAAGTATTGCTTCTATACTCCGTGAAATTAATAGAATATCCTTGAAATTTGCGCTTCTAGGGTGTTTAATAAAAAAATGAATAAATCAATCAATCAATGAGCCGAATTTGAATCAGAATGAGTTGAATCTGAATCTGAATGAAAAAAGATGTTTGATAATTGACATGTCTTAAACATCTGAATGACAAAATATTATTATTTTACCCCCTCTAAAAAAATTTAAAATTGTTGTAAATTTATTTAATATTACTTAATATAATAGTTAATATTTTTTTTAATTTTAAATTTTTTTTTTACTTCATTCAGCTTCTCATTCAACCATTCAGCTCAAAAAAATTGACTTAGTCATTCAACTGTGTTAGTTCCCAGTAGGCATAATAGATCTAGAAGGGGGGGGGGGGGGTTGAATAGATCCTTTTATTTCAAATACTTTGATAGTTTATTTTGTAATGCTAATAATTTAGGATATGACAAATATAAGAATATTTTAAAGCACAGCAGAATAAGTAAAAGATCCCCTTCATTGATATATTCATAATCATACATACATTGTTCGTAGAGTTAGTTCAAAGCTGTAAGCAAGCTTAAAACAAACATAGCAGCTTATAAAGAGCTTAATATACATAATGTAAATGACATAAAGTAAAAGACACAAGGGGTTTTAAGTGGTTTAGAGACTTAAGCTCCTAATCCACACTTCTGCTTTCAACTGGCAGGATTTCCACTAAGGAAGGACAGCACCCTGAATCACTAAGATTCCTTCAGCCCAAGATGAGCTCGGATTTCGGGCCACTAAGAACTCTTCAAGGCCAGCAGCTTTGGAACTTCTCTAGTTCCCTAGGAACTCTTTAAGCCCAGCAGGCTTGGAACTTCATTTAGTCCCTCCGGATAAGGATCCCTCAGGCCCTGGCTTCTTGTTATTGAGTTGTTTGCTTGTTTGTTGGAGTTGGTGCTGAGCTGCTAAGATGTCTTTAAGCTCTGAACATCTTCTGTACTTAGCAACTTTGCATGATCATCCTTGAAGTGCATTTGAGTGTTGCATGATGCTCAGCTTCTTTAGTTACTCAACCACTTCTGATGATCCCTTGATGAACTGCCTTGAAGATCATTCTTCTTTATATTTGATGGCTGCACATGATGAGTTTCTAAGATGATTGTAAGCTCTTCTACTAGGTACTTAGAACCTTTCTCATGCTTGACACCATGATGGCGTTGGTGGTCTTCTTTCTTAATACTTGATGCCTTCTCATGATAGACTTGCGAAGATGACTATGAGCTCTTCTCTATGGTACTTAGAGTCTTCCCATGATGGACATCAAGATGACATTTGTGACGCCCCCAAAATAGGTATACATCACCCCTCTTGTGTCACCAAATACATGGTACAAAATTCAAATACAACTTAATTATACAACAGTCATATAAAATACGACAAAACATAATCTAAGAGTTTTTAATAAGAATATTGTCATCTAGACAATATCCACACTCAATGGAGTCATCATTACATTTATTGTCACACTATTTTATAGAATAGTGAGGACTACTAAAACAACCATATGGACCGTCAATCCGTTCCCCGACTCGTCCCAACTATATTCTCATTTCCTGAAGAGAATAGTGAAAGAAAGGGTGAGCTCAACTAGCCCCCAGTAAGAAATATTATGACTAAGATAATGCAGAATAAATTATCATTAGCCTTCAACAGTATAACAACTGATAGAATATAATAAACAACAAGTTTTAGATCAACAACTGCAGCGAAATAAGCAATCCATTAGAAGAGTCAAGTAGAGCATAAAATCTACTATCTTCTATGATTTAAAAGTTTTCATCAACTTTATCACGAGACTCACAATAAATGAAATTGAATCATCCTCGCATCACGGCCAAGGATATTCATGTAATAATCAATCTGGCCATGATTGTTGTCACCGAATAATCCTCGGTCATAATCATACCAACAATTATCCATCAATGAACTACAAAGCTAATGAGGACTTTCACCACATCATTCGTCACATTACTAAGCTATGATTATACCGAATAATCCTCGGTCATAATCATACCAAGTCCATCTATGCACGTAAGCCAAAGATGACTTTCATCACAATATAAGCAATGAGAGATGATGACAATGACATAATAATTCAATAAAATAAGTTCAAGATAAATTTTAAAGATTTATAATTTAATTTATCCAGAAATCAATGACGTCCAAATTGTCAACATGATACTGATTTATGGAGTAAAATTCAAGAATGCTCAGAAGAATATTTCCATGAAAAGATACTGGATGAAGCGCAAATATCCAGGATATTCTACTAATTTCATGGAGTATAGAAGCCAAAACTTTAACCAACTGAGTATAATAGAATATATGAACTGCAAATGGATTTTTGCCCGCCATGTGGTAATCCACGTAGATGCATCATTTCCACAATTTAATAAAGAATAAATACGAAGGATCATTCACCATGCATGCGGTAGTCCACATGATGTTATTCCAATGTAATAATAAAGAATGGAATAATGTAAGAATTCATCATGCATGATGCAGAGTAGCATGCATGAAAAGTTATTCCAATGTAATAATAAAGAATGAAATAATGAAGAATTCATTCACTAGGCATGCGATAGATCGCACAGATGCATAAAAGTTATTCCAAATGAATAATAAAGAATGAAATAACAGTAAGAATTCACTGTGCATGCGATAGAATCGCATATACATGTTATTCAAATGTAATAATAAAGAATGGAATAATGTAAGAATTCACCAAGCATGCGATAGATCAAGATGATAAAGTTATTCCAATGTAATAATAAAGATTGGAATAACAACCCTTACGAGTATTGAAAGAAAAAATAACTCTCTTCATGAATACGAAAAGAAATAATACCTCTTACCTTAGAAGAAACCGGATACTTTGGAATAGTGAGGTAGCAGACTTCTTCTTCTTTCTCTCTATAATTTCTCTATAATAATTGCTTCTTGTGAGAC